>CM031235.1:45218786-45818786 GCA_018340775.1 Taxus wallichiana var. yunnanensis
TAGTTTTGTGGCATTGCTTGGGAGCCATTTGTGTTATGAAAACAATGTTGATCTTTGCTTTAATAAAGGATATATAATTTTTGAGAATAAGGAAGAGCACGTCATCATTCCTTTGACAGACGGGAAATTTGCACCTTATGTAGAACCCTTAAGTGAAGAGGATTTGAACAAAATCTATGTGCACACCATTAGAGATCCGGAAGTTCTTGAGCCATCAAAGGAAGGAGTTCTCCAGTGGGATGATGCACAATCTATGAGTGATACTGCAAGTTTTACATGTGACAACTAAGCATATGGCACTTATGAAATGGTTTGGAACAAAATGAGAAGTGTAGTGACATGCGTAAGTAGGCCACGTTTAGGAGTTTGGGTAGTAACCAGATTACCAAGGTACACTTTGGTGAAGGAAATCTCAAGTATTCTTGCGCACTATGGAAGTTCAATGGATAGATCAAGTGGAAAGAAGGAATATGTTGCTGTATACCTTGCGTGGGACAACAAAGCACTAGTGGATGGTTCATAGGGATAATCTTTTGGAGTGGTGAGAAGTGAGAATCACATTCTCTTCTATATTTCTTCAGAGAAATGTGCCTACCAAGACATGTGAATTTCATGGGAAGAATGCTCAACACCATGTTCAATAGTTTGAAAAACTCTAGAAAGAGGGGTAAGAGGCATTTCCACCTTCATTGTGGGTGCACAAATTCTACTACACCTTATGAGGTTGTGTGTGTGCATGATATGCTTATGCATAGTTGAATAGAGAAATGGGAAATTAGAAAGAACTGTCTGCAGGTATGATTCAGACCTTTGACTATTTTTCCACTAAACCCGTAGTGAATGAGGCATTACAGTTTATGAAGTTCTTGACATTGGGAGATAGTGGAAATGGTGAGGAACTTATTCAGGAGTTACTAGGTGAGTCAGATATGGAGGAACACTTTGAATAAGAAGATACAAGTGCGGAACAACTTGGGTGCGCCTACCTAGAAAAAGAGAAGTGTAAGATGGTCTATGTCATTGATGATGGAGAAATGGAGAATCTGGATGTTGAACATAATGAGGGTACACACAATGTCTTAGAGAATGTAGATGAGAATGCACACACCTATCATGAGCCTATGAAAACTAAGGTCAACATTGGGATAGATGTTAAACCTAAGGAGGCCATTATTGATGATTATTGGTCTGACTCAGAGGTTGCTAAAATAATTGAGCTACTTCGTAACTTCCAAGAATTTTTTCCTAGGGAATATCATGAATTAAAATGGGTTCATGCATATTTGAGTGAGATGTGAATCACTAAAGGAAGGTGTACACCTGGTTAGGAAGAGGCCTTATAGTATGAATCCTAACATGTGTGTCAAGGTGAATGAACAAATAGATAAGATGCTGAATTCTAGAATCATTGAGCCCATTGAGGAGTCAAATTGGGTTATCCCTATGGTGATCAGTATAAATAAATATGGAAGAATAAGAATTTGTGTGGATTATAGGGATTTGAATGTTGCATGTGTAATTGATCCCTTTCCCACACCTTTTACTGAATAAATCTTGGAAGGCATTGCAGGGCACAAGATTTACTCCTTCATTGATGGATTTTCTGGATATCATCAGGTAAAAATTGATAAAGAGGATCAAGAGAAGAAAATCTCACCACCGAGTGGGAAGTTTTTCATACACAGTTATACCCTTTGGATTGAAGAACCCACCTTCAATATTTTTGTACATTGTTGTGCAAGCATTCCAGGACTTTATTCATAAGTTCTTGTAGGTTTACTTGGATGATTGGACAGTTTATGGGCCTTTGAAATACCATTGTGATAAATTAAGACTTATGTTTGAGACGTTCCAATAGTTGAGCATCTCCTTAAACATTAAGAAGTACATTTTTGCTACACCTTTTGGAACTTTGTTGGGACACATTTTTGTAAATAAGGCTTGTTGGTAGATCCTGCTAAGGTTGTTATTTTAGGCTTAGAGGAACCTAATAACCAGAGAAAAGTGCATGGATTATTAGGGCACATGGGATATTATATAAAGTTTATCAAAGGTTATGCCAAGATTGCCACACTCTTAGAAAATTTATTGAAGAGTAAAGGAAAGCTCCATTGGGGTGAAGCACAACAACGCTCATTTGAGACATCGAAGGAAAAGCTTACTAAGATTCCTATTCTACACTTTCCTTCATGGACCAAACCTTTTCATGTGCATGTGGATTCCTATGGAATGGCCATTAGTGTGGTATTAGCCCAATATGGATAATTTATTATTGATCATCCTATTTTTTTTTGCAAAAGGTGAAGTTGACTTCAGCTGAAAAGAACTATATAACTATGGAGTGTGAGGCCTTGTCCATGATCTACGCACTGTATAAGTTTAGAAAATACTTGTTGGCAACACCTTTTATTTTCTATACAAATCAAATGACATTTAAATATTTAGTGAACAAGCCCATTTTGCAAGGGTTCATATGCCGTTGGATTTTGTTGTTTTAGGAATTTGACTTTATAGTGGTGGTTAAGCTAGGGAAGAGTAATTCTAGACCAGACCATTTTTTGAGGATTAATTTAGGAGAGGACATATAGAGAATTAAGGATAGAATGCCTAGATGAACAACTATTTAAATTGAACCATGCACCCTCTGACTTAGAATATATTGATGTCTTTTTATGAACTGGTGTGACACCGAGGGAATGAAGAGTATAGAGAAGAAATAACTTTCCATACGCGCCTCACCTTATATTTTGATCAATGGGGACCTATACAAACTAGGCCAGGATGAATTTTGTGTGGTGCATACTTGATCATGAACATGAAGCCATTATGGAGGAGGCTCATGGTGGTATTACAGGTGGACATTATGTAGGAGATGCTACCGCGAGCAATATTTTATTGGCAAGCCTATAGTGGGAGACATTGTATAAGGACTATAAAGAATATTGTAAGGCTTGTGACCATTAAAAATGCCTTGAAAAGCCTTGACATAGAGATGAAATGCCTTTAAGGTCGATTGATAGTGAAGAACCATTTTAAAAGTGGGAAATTGAATTTTTGGGTCATATTTCCCCACTTGCGTACATGATTGGATTGCGCTACATTATAACTTGTATATATTATCTCACAAGGTGGGTAGAAGTAGAACATACAAAGGATTGCATGATAAATACAACAACATGGTTTCTTTGGGAGAACATTATCAGAAGGTATGGATGTCCATTGAGTTTGACAAGTGATAGGGGTACTAATTTCCTTAATGAGACCATCATGATACTATTGGAAGAATTTATGGTGGTACACAATAAAACCACACCCTATCACCCAAAATAAAATGGAAGTGCTGAGGCTTTTAAAAAGATACTGAACCATACATTGACTAGGATTTGTGATGTTGGGAGGAAAGAATGGGATGATAAAGTATCTATAGTAATTTGGGTATAGAGGAAAACTTATAAAAGATTGAACAAAGCCACACCCTTTCAATTGGTGTTTGGAACAAAGGTTATTTTCCCCATAGAGTTCATGTTACCTTATTTGCCTATTACACATGTAGGAGGTTTAGCTGATGAGAAAACATTAGAAGAGTACATTAACAAACCGAGTAGTTGGATGAAAGGGACATCATTTCCAGATGGATTCGAGAAGATATAAAAGACTAGGAAGAAGGCATGGCATGATAGGAATATTAAGGATAAGAATCTTGAATTTTGAAAAATGGTTTTTTTGTATGATTCAAAGTTTTTGAGCCACCCTAGAAAGCTTAAAGTGTATTGTTTGGCACAATATGTTATAACTTATATACTTGATTCGTGCACTTGCTAGTTAGAGGTGTTGGATGGGACATAGTTTCCCAACTATTTTAATGGGAGTAGGTGAAGCCCTACTATAAATAATTCTTCTTGGTGTTTGTAATAAGGAAGTATTATTATTAGATTAGATTTCCTTAATGATTTTCCTTTATATATGTTCCCTTCATCGTTGTTATGCTTTTTCAAATTACTTCAATGTTTTGTGTAATAAGCGTGCTTGTGTGGTAGAAGCTGGTTACTATCTATTAAATTCATGCATAGAGGACTGTGCATGATTTTAGTGTGGGGTGGATTGTATAAAAGATAAATGTATCGAGTTTTAATGTTTTTTCGAAGAAGTGTATGCATAAAGAGATGTTGTGCAAGTGTTTTAAGTAAAGGTTCGAGATACATAAATATTTCTCATGAATGAAGACCACATATGGATGAATGGACGCACAATGTAATGCGATGTAGGCTACATAAGTGGAAACTAATTAGTGAAAGGTGAAGTGGATAGGTAATTTGGTGCATGAAGGCATGCAAAAGGAGGTATGTGGCAGAGGAGTAGTAGGCACACTAGAAGGTTATGATTGTAGCATGGAAAAATTAGTGCGGAAAAAAAAGAAACACCAATTTAATGTTGAGTACGATCGTAGGTGGAGAGAAATAAAAGTGGAGAATTTTTTGGAGGATATATAAGTCGACGTTGAGAATTTTTTTACCCTTACAATTTAGAGAATTTGAGCAAGTTGAAGAGAGAGCTAAAGAGTGAGTTGTGACATACAAAGAGTCATGTGATTCCAAGTTGAACCAAATGGATTTTTTTGAAGTTGCGCATAATATTTTTTTTTTGCTCCATTAGAGAGAGATGTTTGAGAAAAGAAAAGACGTGTGGGGAGGAGAATTTTTTTGTTAGGGTTTTATTTTGAGCTAGGGCACATAGGTTTGAGTTGTAGAGCTTGAATTAACCGCTAAAACACACCTTTATCATTTCTATGGTACCTAAGAGAGCACCTGGAGCAGCCACAAGGGGAAGGAAGTAGAAGAAAGTCAAGGTCAAAGTAGAAGATGCCCCTAAAATCCATTTTTATAATATGCAATATCCAAAAGGCATTTTTATGGGTTTCCATTGGGATTCACAAATTCATCACTAAAAAGTAAGTGACTATAACCACAAAACCAAGGATAATAAAGATAAATTGGATAAGTTGCTAGTAGTAAAGACAACACTAAGAAAAGTGAATGATATGGCTATCTATAATGACATGGGAAATTTTTTTGATAAAGGTGGGAGTTTTGCAAGTTTAAAAATCCCGTATTTTGGCAAACTAGAGAAGTTATATCAGTGGTTGATGAGAAAATTCCATGAGGAATTTTTCTACTTTCTTTGGGTGACAAATGAGGATTATCGCACCCATGATTAGAATACTAATAGGTTTGAGGAGTTTAGGCACAAAAACTAATAGTGACCTCACTAACTAGGAGATGATATAAGTAAAAGGAAAGCACTGGGTTACACAAAGGGAGGGTGTGGAATGGAAATTGATAAGTTGAAAAATTACCCTATTTTTTAGGCAACAACACACCTCCTCACAAAGCTAAATAATTAGGAGCAATGGTCACAAGTAAACACGATGTGGCTACACATTGCCAAGAAGATGACATAATGTGTAGTTTATAATTTATTTAAGTTCATTATGAGACCATTATTGTAGAGGCACATGAGAGATATAAAATAAGTTTTGGAACAATCCTTCCATCTCTTATGCTCATGGAGATTGGAGTGTCTGACAGTCTGAAAGAAAATATCCGGCAATACCCCAAGAAGAAGCGATTACTCGTGGAGAGGTTTAAAATGTACACTTGTGATGGATCCATGAGTGAAAACTTCAAGAAGAGAGTAGAAATATAGTACACATTTCTACACGCTGCATTTGAGGAGTATACCAGCACTTTTACATAGCGCATTTTGGTTTGAAGGATAAAAAGTGGAGCCCTTGGTGTATGCTCCCCTATGCTTTCACAATGTGTTAATTTTAGGCATCAGTACATAGGTTATCCGATGCAAAAAGGTTTATGTTCAATAAAGACAAGGTAGATTGTGACTACCACACACTAAGGAAAACTTACGTTTACCCAAGTAAGTCTACATACATTAAAAAATTGATTTCATATGATATTAACATGAAGGCTACAAGTTTGGAAATTGGGAAGTTTGGGGCAGCCCTTATTTACATTTACCTTAAGCTTGGGTTGGAAAATGGGAAGTATGTTGAAAATGAATTCAAGCTTCTTGCACCACCCAAGGGGAAACATACTATGGGAACACTGTAAGATGAAGAAGACAATTTTCCCCTTGGAGAAAAATAAGGAAAATAAGAGGAACTTAAGGAAGAAAATGGTGTCTTAGAGCATAGAAGGAAAAAACTAACTATGGGCAAGAAGAGAGATCCCAAGCCTATCTCCCGAGAAAGAGGAAGTTGTTGGAATCGACGATGTGGAATTAGACCTAGAATAGGGCACTAAGGAACAACAATATAGAAGGGTGCTAAGGGATATGAGGAATCAAGGCATGGGGAATTCACAACCCCTTAGGAGGTCACCTAGGACTTCTCTTATCAAAGTAGAATTATAAAAGAAGAAAAGACATAGATACATCCCCACCAAGGATGACGAGGACAAGAAATCTGGATTTAATGTGCCAAACACCCCAAGTGTAAAATGAGGATACAAAAGATCCTAAGGAAGAATAAATGAAGAATGATGTATAGGAGTTGAAGGAAAGAGAGATAATAAGTGGTACCATGGATACATAGGATGAAATGATAAGGGCGAGCCTTATGATGAACCTTAAACTACATAGTCAGGTGAGAAACTAGTGCTAGATCTAGGAGTGCACATCCATAAAGGTAAGTGCTCAAGAAAGGGAAAGGAGGAAGAAAATTATGAGACACCAATAATTGGGTATATTGATGACCCAACCAAGATCATACGCGTGAGGTTCCAAAGCACTTTGGGAACGCAAGGACCTTTATTGGTTGGAGCTAATGGATGTAGACATGGCTACTATGTGCACATGTAAGTAATTATCTTGGAGCATGCAGACGTACATGAAGAATCATGTGTTTCGTGTAGATTGAAGAAAGCACCACACTCATGTCATGTCATAGTAAAGCCTACCCAGATGTTAGATGAATAGGTAAGCAATACATTAATGAATGTATCTTCCGAGGTTATGCTTAGAAAAATAGAAAAAGTGACAACTATTCAAAGGCGTTATTAGATGATAAAAAGGACAAAGATAATGAAATAAAATGACTAATGAGAGAAAAGGAGACAACTGAGGTGATGACACGTTTGATACTCAACATAGTAGAACAAATTGGGTATGACATTTTGAGAAAGAGGCTGAATTTTGAGGATAAATTCACATTGATGTTTTCATCTACTTTAAATTACTTACATGCATTATTATGGTACTAGATGACGGCCCCATAAGAAATCCAAAATCTAAGGACACTACAAAGATAGGAAGAGAAGACCAATGCAACAATTGCGTAAAAATTAAAAGTTACGAATCAATACATGTAGACCTTAAAGGATGAACTCAAAAAGGTAGATTTAGCCTTGAATATGTACGCAGCCATTGATGTGATAATAAAGATAATAAATATGGTCGAGGACAATGATGTACTGAAAGTAGTAGAGAATGAGGCACTCGGGCATGTGGAGAGGCTAAATTTGATAGCATAGAACCACGATGCACTTGCAATGCACCATGACCCACATAAGGAGAAGATAAAGGACGTTGGGAAACCGATGGCACAACAAATGGATGGGATGGTCTGAAGCATGGCCAATGTTCTAAGAGTATTGGAGAATGAAGGTGAGAAGATGAATCTTGATGAGATAAAAGCACTACTTGTAGAAATTCTGGATAAAACAAATAAGGTGCTTAGTGATTGGAATGACTTAGAGGTAGAGATTAAAAGTGAATATCTAGAGTTAATTATCCCCACGGAAGATTAGAGTTCCAAGTATTCTTTCTTTCTTTTGTACATTTGTCCGCTCATTCCTTATTCTTTGTTCAAGGAGAGATAATTTATGATTACCAATTGTCGAGGCGGAAATGAAATTAGTGTGGTGTAATTTTGGGCTGATGAAATATATCCTAACTATGAAAGGAGAAAAAGGATTTGGCACATGGACATAGGGCACATAGGTGTGTGTAGAATTATAGTGAAAAAGGCACGCCTAAGAAAGTTAGAGTTTGGGACTTAGCCATTTTCTAGAATAAGGATAAGTATAGACATGGAGTGCGGAGTAGAAGAATAAGAGAGCACGTAAAGGATATTTTGGACAAGTGGAATATCAATTGACATGCATAGTTTTGGATATATTAATAGGATTAAATTACATTTGTATTATTAGATGATCTATTATTAGTGAGATTAAATGATTTTATATTTATCATGTAAGGGTGCATGGCTATTCTTAGCATGCAACCTATTTTGAGGATGCATGGGTGGTGAAGGGAAAGTCCCCACCCACATATATGTGTATTTATTTGCATGGTTTAGGGATCATCATATATATATTTTTAAGGTTATGTTGTTAGTTATTTAGCATGCAAAACCTATTGTGACAGTATTATATATGTATGAAGCTTCTATGTTTTACAACAATTAATATAATGGATATTTGTGGCTGGATATTGATTATTGCCACATCAATTACTAGTTCATACATGGTAAAGTTAATCTTGATTCTAGTATAATTTAATATAACATATGGTTAGGATCTAGATCTGATTTATGATATACAACATACTTGATTATCTGCTATGGATCTGGAATATTTATTTGTTCATGCTAACTTCTTGACAAAGCTACCATAAGAAGAGGGATCTCGGTACCTTTGCGTACTTGGATGAGTGCTCAACTCTGGTTGAGTGATGTGTCAGCTTGCCTTGGTATTTTATAGGTACAAAAAGACTACATTAGTGAAATAATAAGACTAAAGTGGGAAGTGTAGATGTTGACAGCTTAGGAATCCAATGCGTAGAAGTAACATTGTGTGGTGGATGGGATAGTGCAATATCGGATGAATGAGATGCAGAGTACAAATGAGTAATGACCTATGGCGGTGGACAAATAATGACCTTAGAACTAGACAAAAGAGATAATTCAACTAGAGAAGCAACACGCTTGTGTGGAATTGGAGACATAGACCACTCACGAGAGAGAGAGAGAGGTAAATGAAATGAAACCATTATCTTCTAATTTTGTAATATATCATGAAGGGCATAACAAACATTGTCATGATGACCATTAATACGATGATAATTGCAATAACGTTGATCATGATGAAACTATAAGTGATGAGGTGGATGATTATGATTAGAAGGTAAATGAATAAAACACTTGTCAAGCAAGGAATGAAGCACATCATGAGGTCTAGCATGATGAGAAAAGTGTAATAGATCTCATGAAGGAGATGCAAAAATCCTAAGGTGGAGCCTTACGAGGTTGAGAAGATGATGAATGCTTTTAATGCATAATAATGAACTTTCTTGCAAGGTGGAGGAGGCTGAGATCATGGAGGATGATCAACAGATGGAAGTAGAGAAGAACTAGATGATACAATAGTAAAAATGATAAGAGGAGGATCTATAATATGTGTAGCAATGAGATCTTGTTCTAGATCGATGACCTTATAGCATAAGAGTGTGAATGATTCACATGTTTCATATTACAAGTGCTCTTTTAAAGAAAGAATCAAGCCATGAAAAATATAAATTTATTTTCTAACTCTAGGGGCTAAAAGACTAATGGATGCATGGAAGCATTGAAAAAAAAATGTAATCAAGGATAGGTTCTATCTTTCCTTGATGTAAGCCAAGTAAACGATCATGTGTGACTTTAGGGCCATTATTAAGTATGAAGTGACGAAGAAAGACCTCTTCCATCTCACAATAGGTACTAATAGATCTCGAAAGGTAAATGTGTGTACCATTGGAGAGCATCAACAATAAGACTATGACGAAAGGATTTAAGTAATAATCGATCATTGGAGTAAGAATCCATAGCTTGATGATAATGTTTGAGATGTAAATATGGGTTGCTAGTACCATCAAATCATGAAAATGTAGGCATAATGAAATCCTTAGGGAATTCTGAATTATGAATCTTCTTTGGAATAGGATTTTCATGTAAAGAATTGTTATCAATGGAAGCATAATAGGCCTTGATTTCAAGAGTGAGAGATTGGACCTAAGATTTTAATTGATCAACAACATGAATGAGTGATAAGATATCCTATTATGGAATAGTAGGAAATATAGATGGTGTATTGATTGGTTGTGTCTTTCTATTACGAGTGATGAGTGATCAATGAATATCAAAAGAAGTGGAGGATGTTGACACTATAGGAGCTATAGGTGTAGGTTCAAAAGAATAAATAAGTGGGGAAGAACATGGAATATTGATGGAATCATTAGGAGTATCATTGGAAGAATTATTAGGATATGAAGTAATGGAAGGAGATGAATCAACATGCATGTTGTTAGACATAATATTAGAAGAAGATGAAAGTGGAGCGGGGATTCACATTCAATGGTATGAAAAGAGGTGGAATCGTTATTATCATGTGCCTCATCAATATCAAAAAAATATTCAGAGGCAAGGATTTCATCAAGCATATCATCAATGTATAATGAAGAAGAGGTGGTCTTATATGTAACCTTATAATCACTAGAAACATTTTCATAAATACAACTAGTATGAGATGTAGCTATATAATTATACTTACTAGTATGAGAAGCAATATCATGCACATGTAAATTATTATTATGTGTTGTATCTGTACTACCAATATCAATGTTAAATAGATAATAAATAATATCCTCATCTAGATTTGTAGCAGAAATAGAAGGAAGTAGAGGAGGCCTATTTTTAATAGGATAAATAGAACGAAAACACAAAAAATATTACTAGATCCAAAACAATACTAAAAGTAGAATGATAGAATCTAGTAGGAATATTGCATTCATTTTCCAAAATATGAAACAATACTAAAACTAGAATTATCAAATCTAGTAGGAATATTGCATTAATTTTCCAAAATATGTCTTTGAGTCTCTTCTGGGAGAGTAAGAGATAAAGAGCATGAATCTCAACAATAGTTGCTTCATCATAGATAGGGTTCATACTCTCATAAGGGATAGCCTTAGTAGGAGAAGAAGAACTACTCTTATCCATTAGGGTTTTAGTGGATCCTAGGGAAATGAGTTCTAAGCTACGGGTTCACCAAAATGATTTAATAAAATCTGAATATTTTATTTAAATCTAAAAACAATCTTTGGTTATAAATGACATATAATTAAATATAAATGCTAGGTACTTTATTTGATTTTAATTATGAAATAAAATGAGAGAGATATGAAACTTACCTTGATTTCAATTATCCCAAAGTGTGCCTAGGCTAAAGAATGTGATGAAACAGAACACAAACTATCACAATGAGCCTCATAGAAATACGGTGGAGGTGACAATGCTCGGACACGGGAACCTTGGAAAGAACAAGGAACCTTCGGGTGGTGAATACCTTTGTGGGAGTGATGTAGTTTACAATAATGGTTGGAACCTAGTTCTATAGTGTTGCTACTGAGTTTCACACTTATTCACCTTTTTCCACCTATATTTCACAATTGGATTACCAAGGTAATTGTAAGCCTGCACACAAATATCCTCATGCAAAAACCTAAAAAAGACATCAAATCCTAAAAAATAAAGATAAAAAATGATGGATGGGACTTTCCTCAACCATCACAATGGTGAACTTATGACCAAACTCTACAATACATCGAGACCCAATGTAGTTCTATGTGCTTATGTGTGCAATAGTGCTCCTAGGTTTCCCTCACGCCAATGATGCCAAGATAGTGGGTGGTAGCTAGATAAAATGCAAATGTGTTGATGGAATAAAATGAACTCCCCTTCCTATGCAGTGTGTATGTAGAATAATATGCCCAAATGCAATCTCTTAAGATATGTAGATCTCTTGCTTGAATTTTGACACTAATGACCTGACATATCGACTAGTACCTTGAGATATGAGTGGGAAAAATGAAAATACTGACCTCAAGTGTCAAAAATAAGATCAAACATAAAGTGAGCACATGCACTTAGGATGGATAGGAGCGCTTGGGCGCTAGTGTCCAAAGAAAAGTGAAAAAAATGAGTGGAGACTGACTGACAAGGATTCCTATGATTTGACTAGAACTAGGTGTATGAGTGACAAGTGTGAAAAATAAAAACAACGGCCCGACAAGACAAGCAGATAGGCTAGGGAATGGGTCACCAGTGAATAATTTTCTTATACAAGATCCATATATAAAACAACATACTTGGTGGTATAGTAAATCATAGTGAGTGATTTTGTGCCTACATGTAGATGTGTGCTAGAGCATGAGTGTAAAGATATCATAGAAGAAACATATAGAGGCATAGGCTGGTGGACACTATGTAAGAGAAGTGACTATGCAAATGATCTTGTTCATAGGTTTATGGTGGGAAATGTTGTATAAAGATACTAAGGCATTTGTCAAGTCTTGTGACATTTTCGAGAGGGTAGATAATCTTGGAAACTAAGATGAGATGACACTACACCCTATAAAAAGTGCAAAGCCATTTGAGATGTGGGCCATTAAATTTGTATCCCCATTTCTCCATGTGCGTGAAGGACAGTGCACACTACATCATCACATGTATATATCATTTAATAAGATGGGTATAGGTTGTGCCTACAAAGGATTACACTACAAAGTAAAAACAACTAGTATTTTATGGTAAAATATCATAAGTAGATATAGATGTCCATTAATCCTTACAAGTGATCAAGGGAATGAATTTACTAAATGAGACTAATATAAATTTGTTAGTAGAGTTTATGGTGACACACCATAAGACTACACCCTATCACCCAAATGCCAATGGAACTACTGAAGCTTTCAACAATATTTTGGGACAAACTTTGGCAAAGATATGTGATGTTGGAAGGAAATATTGGGATGTTACGTCCTTAGTCCTATAACTTATGTTGAATATATAGTGTCAAATTTTGGCTTACATAATCTCTCTTCTTGTCATATGTATTGAACATGAGGGAGAAGGGGATGGTGCTAAGGGAGTAGTTTGTGGTTAAAATCACTAGGATTTGAAAATTTGAGTTGTTCTAACTAGTGTAAGGAAACTACTAAAATAGGGGTGAATGAAATTTGCATGAGATTGAATATTTTTGGATTGATGTATACATACAAGTGTCATGGAGTTCGCATCATTTGGTATCGTGCAGTCTGGTATTGAGTTTTGAGTAGAATTTGATGGTTTATTTCTAAAAGGCATTGTGAAAGTTACTTGTGAATGTGAAAGTGACACGTGAAGAACAAGAAAAACATGGACAAAAAATAACTAGTAGTATATTTGGTGAAGCTAATAAGAAAGAAGGAGAGAGAAAGAATCCTAGAAAATGAGAGAGGAGAAAAGAAGACAAGAAGAATGGATGGAGAGAGAGTTGAAAGCATTGAGAGAGGATGTAAGGAGACTAGAAGAGTTGATAATGAGAGAAGATAGAGAAGTAGGATTTGTGATGAAGAAAAGGGTAAAATGGCCTATAGCTTAGATTTTCAAGAGGAACCAAAGGCTAAAGTTGAAAGGGATCATCAGAGAAGAATAAAAAAGGATAAGACAAATGAGGAATAAAGAAAATAAGAAAGAGAAAGCAAAAGTTAAGGAAGTTGTTTATGAAAGCATTCATATGTTGGATGAGGACACATAAGAGGTGTTGGTGTCCATTTTGATCCTCTATGCTTTTTCCCTAATTTTCCTTTCACTTTGCACTTCTTGAAACATTTTCTATAGTTTTAATGGGTGAAATGAAGTTTCTTCCTCTACTCCCATGCCTTAATTCATTTGAAAAATCATTTTCCATGCCTCATTTGTGAAGAAACACCCATGCATGCCTTGTTTGTGCCCTAATTTTTCCAAATCTGCGGGCTATGTCGTGTTTTCCCTCTTGCCTGATCATGAAAAATCAAATTTTTTCATTTCATGCATATATGCCTTCAAAAACCCTTCCCCATGGTTGAAACTTGCATAAAATCAACTTCCCCTTGTTTTTGAGCAAAAAATCCATCACCCACGAAGAGAAAATTGAATTCGGGCATCTCTGGTAAACTCTATGTTTTTTTACGGTCGTACGGGTGTCATTTGACCGTCAAAATTAAGCTCAAAATTCTCCTCATACATGGCCACTTCTGGTTGGACAAGGATCGGCGGGTTTCTCTGAAAAAATTAGTTGTTTTTGGGCTTCGAGAAAAATTCAAAATTCCCCCCGCAACTCCGTAGGAGGACACATGTCATGTTCTTATGTGAAGGTGGAGTGGGAAGCTGGCAGGGAACTTAGGAATTTTTGCCTTTTTGGCAAAGGGGAAAAAGATGAGGAAAATCCCGCAAGTCTGAATTGGAGCAGGAGGTGGACATGTGGCGGCACGGTGGCAAAGCAGGAAGTGCAGGGAGCTGCGGGGCAAAAGGTGAAAAATTTCCAAAATTCAAAAAGGGTCAAAATGCTGAGGTGGATCACAATCCCAATGGGACCCACCATGTGCCACGTGTCATCACCAAAATGCAAGGGCGGAGGGGCGGAGAAAAAAGTCAAAATTTTCCATTTTTCCAAAAAATATGGAAAAGTCAAAAATGATCCCCATTTCATTCCCAATTGTATTTTGACACGTGGAGGGCCCAGATTGAAGGTAAAAAAGCAAATCAAGGGCAACTATACATTTTCATTATTGGCCGCCATTTTTCTCCATTCTTGGAATTGTGAATTTTGCATCAAATTTCATCAATTTTTTTAGCGATTCTATGTCATTTTGGCCTTCGAGGAACATTGGAATTGGTTTCATGACTTAATTTTCATATTTGAGGTGTTTTTGAGATAAATTTTACTCATGCCCATGCAAGACGTGAAATCTCAAATTATAAAGTTGTAGAACCAAATTGGGAAAGGATAAGATGAAATGATGAGAGGATGAGGGGCATGCATGCCTTGAGGATAAAAAACGTGCCTCCATAATGGATAATGATGAAAATTTGTAATGATTTACTTTTTGCATGCCTGGCATCTCCTCCTCACAGAATTGGTTAAATGTCACTTTCATAATATCATGGGAATTGTAACAAAATTGATGCCATGGCATATTCTTTTCTTGGGAAAGAAGAATCAAATGTGGGAAATGGTATATAATGCATTTTTTGAGAAATGCAAAAGGTTGGGAAGTTGAAAATCATGAGCAAATTTTGAGAGAAAGCTCATTTTCTGAGAAACCCACCAAAGAACCAGGTTAATTTCTCTTGTGTTGGATCTTCATGTATGTGAGTTGGTTACAAGTGTATAGCCATCACATAGCTCTGAGATTGTTTATGAAACTCTCCTGTTGATGAATCTAATAAGCTTTTGAGTTAATCTATGTTTTTCTGGGCAATATGATGTCTGTTATCATTTTTAAATGCCTACAAATAGTTTTCATAGTTCTTGTTGCAATCTTGCATTGAAATTCTTTGGAAATCACACAAAATCTCCATTTCTTGTTGATAGTTTAGTGGCATTTGCAATCTCATATTCAGAAGAGCCTTCATCTGATAAAGAGATAAACAAATTTAAAATCACTTTACCTTCCTTGACTGCAGAGGTTGCTTGTAAGCCTTTGGGGGTACCTTAGGCGTGATTTGATCAAGGATTTTTGTGTTTAATTGGGTTCTTTACTTCAAGCTTTTGTGGTGAGTTCTCAAATATTGTGTGAAGAGTGCAACCTGGGCTTCCATTTATGCATCTTCTGGTTGAAAGAATATCCTAATTATTTGAAGCATTTTATCTGATAGTTGTTCAAGTATTGTAGAGGTTGTCAAAGGTCTGATATATCCAAGTTTGTCTTGTCAATGCCCCACCAAAAAATTCATTCAAACAAACTAATCCTACCCATACTACCCCTGCATTACATTGTGTGTCAACAGAAGAATCTAACCCATCTACAAAAATGCACAAGGAAAATTAGGATTATATAATGTCTTCAGTAACCCTTTCCTTGCATTGAAAATATCTCCATAATCTGGGAGTGATAACTTGTGAAAGTCAGATTTGGAGTGTTGATCATATTTTCCCAAGGAATTTTCATACTATTTACATAAATTGAGGGGTTTCTTCATCTTCTTCACCATTTGGGTGTTACAATATAGGTTCTCTTACCTTGGTTGAAAGGCACAACCTAAAATTGTGAGGGTCAGATCAAATCCTTTCAAAGTTCTATCCATCTCTCCACAAATCTGAGTGCCAGTTAGATCACGTCCCCGGCTACAAAATGACATATATCAAGATCTATCTACCTTCAAGCTTCATGCCATATTTCTAATGTTGCTCAGACTGAAAAGGAGAACAAATTTGGGTACCAACACTTTATGGCACCATTTCTAGGGACATTATTCAGTATTTCAGTATTTTAGATCCCTGGTAATACTTCTTGTGTGATTTATGTGCAATTACAAATCTGAGTATCATCTTGATCAGATTTATAAGATTGGAATGAAGAGTAGAGTTTTGGGTTTGATATTCTCTTAGTTCAATCTGATCCATGTGCATACATATTTGAGATATTTGAATGCATACCAAACCCTAGTAAAGTCCCTTGCAAATTCTGCATGCAAATACATTGTTGAAGCATCATTTTATAATCAGATTTGTAAGGATTAAGTGAAGATATAAGTTCTACCTACATTTTTATCAGTTTCCAGTAGTTGTTGCACTTCATTAGCATTTGTGGTTGATAGATTCAAGAAGAAAGAAGGTCTGATCTGTAAAGTTTGGCAATATTTTCAAGTGCTGGTAGATATTTGACAGAGTATTTAGTGCATTTGCACAACTAGGGTGAAATTCCTTAGTGGCGACTCCATGTTGTTCTGATCTTGATAAAGTACCAGTGTCTTGACCTTTCTATCATTTACTTTTGTGTTGCTAATCTCTACAAAATTGGAAGGAAGAAGATCTCTCTTCCTTAAAGACTCTGCTAAGAAGTTGTTTACAGATTCAAGAAACTTAGAGTTGGAAAGGAGAAGAGTTTGGAAAGTTGTTAAAGGTCAGACATCAGGAAAAGATATATCCATAGGTGAGAGAGGTAGAGGATTATCACTCTTCTTCAAGTGATTTTGATTCAAGCAATCCTCTCATAAACTTGTTTGACTCAACTAGTGAAGATCCTTTTGCTGTACTTGGTAAGTTCCTTCTTCAATCTACACCTGTGTGTTTCAATCCTAATAAAACTTTCCAAGAAAATCAACATTTAGAGAATACTAGTCTTGTGAATCACATTCTTGAGCCCCGAGGATCTTGCACTCCTCATCAGCTTGTTTCACCTCCAAGATCACCTCCACCAAAAAATATGGCTCAGCCTAGACCTCCATTTGTTGTTAACACCTTTGGTCCTATAGACTTTAGAGGAATGGATGGTTACCCAAATGCTATCCCATAAGATGTTAGAAATAGATTGCCAAAATTCCAAGGTAACAATGCAATAACTGGTGATCAACATCTCAAAAATTTTGTTAACATGATGGAAGATTTTGAGATAGATTTTGAAGATGTGTATATTAAGTTGTTCATTCATACATTAGAAGAGGATGCTAGGGATTGGTACAAGGCTCTACCTGATAATTCTATTGATTCATGGAATGAAATGAAGAATGCATTTAGATTGCAATATGGTGACAAGATTGATCCTAGATTTCTCTTGTCTGAATTTGAGAATATCAAGAAGAACCCCAATGAATCAGTCCATGACTTTAACACAAGGTTTAACAAAACTTTGAGAAGGCTACCTATTAATCTGAGGCCTTGTGATGAGTCTTGTTTAATCAAATATGCAGATGCATTTGATAAGAAGGTAGCCTATTACTTAAGAGACAAGAACCCTACCAATCTGAGACAAGCTTTCACCATGGCACTTCAAATTGAAAACAATATCAAGGCTGTTGGGAAACCTCTCAAGAGAGATGGTGTAAAATTGATAAACCCTGAAAAACCTCAACCTAGCAAGGGTGCTGATTTAGAGGAGGTTGTGAAAACTTTGGTAGGGGTTGTCAAAGAAATCTCATATAAGTTGGCAAGAGCTGAGAAGGGAATTGGGAAGACTTCACAAGGTCAACCAAGAGCACAAAACCATGACAGATTTTCCAATCATCCTAGAGGTGATCAAAGGGAAGATGATAGAGGGAAAGGACCCATGGGGTCTGCAAATAGACATCCTCAAGCACGTGAAGGGAGAGTGTTACCTGATCCCTTAACTGCTAGGGTTTTTGTTGTTAAAGAAGTTTCTGATATTGATTGGTGTGATAGGTGTTTTTTACCCCATCCTCCATGTGAAGTGGACCATCAAGAAGGAGAAGCTAATATTGATGATGATATTTGCATGATGGGCTATTCTTCAAGCTCACAAGGAGGAGCAACATCTATTGAAGTAATAAGTGCTAGGACTACTACAAATTTTTGGGATTGCATCAAACAGGTACAAGTTTTCCTCCCCCATACTCTTGAATTTGATGTAGTGCAAGCTTTTGAAATTCCTAACAATGACTTTGAATACCTAAGAGCTTTGATGATTAAGAAGTATGATGGTGGTATTCCTTCGGAGGAAGATAGAAAATTGTTGATGAATGTTGTTGTAGCTCAAGAGAAAGATTATAACACTAGAAGAAAAGTTGTTAAAGGAGTTGGGCCTCAAGCCAAACCTAAAACACCCTTTCTCACAAGAATTCCCAAAGAAGTTCCTAGGAGAGAAACACTTGCCAAAAGCTCTGCTATCCCAAGCAAAAATTATAGTCCTCCTCATGCCCAAGCTGCCAAGAATCCCTTGCCATCAAATGAATCTTCTTGTCTCCCTTCCAATGCTACTTTTCCAAAGAGTGTTCCCTATGACATAGCCCAAGTATTGAGCCAAATCAAAGTGAGTGTTCCAATCATTGAGTTTCTTAGGATTCTTGAGCATAAGAAGAGAGCATTTGAGTACTTGGGGTTGAAAGAGGAGAAGACTACTCTAGGTAGAAATATAAATGTTATTGAGACTCCTCAAATCATTGCTGACCTTGAAACACCACCAACAAAGTAGAAGATCTTGGAGAGACACCTGAGGTATATTTGGGGACATCCTTGGTTGATTCCCAATTGAATGTTGATCCATTCTTCACAACTTTGATCATAAAGGATAGGCTACTTCACAATTGTATGTTTGATTCTAGTGCATCATGTAATGTCATGCCTCTTGAAGTCATGAATGAGTTGGATATCAAAGTGATAGCAGCCTATGGAAAATGTACTGCCATGGACTCAAGAGAAGTTTTGGTTGTTGGTTGTGTGAAGGGTTTGGTAGTGCAACTTGCATCTTATCCGGGAGGAATTTAAAATTGGATGTTGTAATTGTTGATTGCCCTACCAAATGGGGTATGTTATTGTCAAGAAAGTGGGTTGAAAGTATTGGAGGGAGTGTCCAAATGGATATGTATTTTTCCACCATTCCCATTGAGGGTAGTCTTGCTAAGACCTATGGAGAAAAGAAAATGTTACATCTAATTGAGGACCCAAACAAGTGCTTCTTATGAAGTGTTATTTACTGATGTTGATGCTGATAAATTTATTGGATTTGCTAATGGAAAAGAACAAAAATGGATTAGTCAAAGTGACTTGAGTAGGTAAGTTCTCCTTGGAATTTTCTATTTGATGGAGCTTGCTTCAAATTTGGAAATGGTGCTGGTGTAATTCCGATTTCTCCTAGCTTGGAAGAGTTTGTTTTTTTCCTTCAAGCTTAATTTTGAATGTACTAAAAACATTGCTAAGTATGAAGCCTTGTTGTTGGGTCTGAGAATTACATGGAAGTATGGTGTCAAGGACATCATTACAAAGGGAGATTCAGAGCTGGTTGTCAAACAAATAAGAAAATTGTATGCTACAAAAAATTAGCGGATGAAGCAGTATAAGCATGCAGTTTGGGATCTAATTGAGATGTTTGATTCTTTCAATATTGTGCACCATGAAAAAATTTTGAATGCTGCTACTGACAAGTTGGTAGTGTTGGGGTCAAGATTTGGAGTTTGCACCATTTCACCTTATTGTGAGTACAATGTTGAAGTGTTAACTAGGCCAGCTGTCCCTGACAACATCAAGCATTGGCAAGTGTTTGATGATGATGCTCAAGTGTAAAGGTTCTTACGAAATCAAGGTGAGTTTGTAGATTAAAATATTTATTGGGAACCAATGGTGTGTGTGACTGAAGGAAGAGAGACTTTGTTTGGAAAATATATTATCCAATTGAAAACTAACACCATTCCTAGAGGTCTTGTTGCTCTTGAGTCAAATTTTAGCAATGCTGATTACATCATCAATAGAAACATGTCTACCTCAAGGGATGTGGAAGAGCATGACTTGGGAACAAAGGAAAACCAAGAAAAGTTTGGTTGGGCAGCAGTTTAAACAAGGAAGAAAAATAGTCCTACCTCCAATTGTTGAAACAATATCAAGACTGCCTTGCCTAGTCATATTCAGAACTGAAAGCATATAGAGAAGACTTGTTTCAACATGAGATCCCTCTTGAAACAAAAGACAAACCATTCAGACAAAAGCAAATGCCAATTAATCCACTCCTCTCCATGAAAATGCAAGATGAATTGAAGAAACTGAAGGAGGGAGGGATCATTCAGCCCACAAGGTATTCATCTTGGGTTGCAAACCTTGTGCCAGTCAGAAAGAAGAATGGAGATATCAGACTTTGTGTAGACTTTAGAAATTTGAATAGAGCTTCATTGAAAGACAATTATCCTTTACCAAACATGGAGAACATGCTGCAGTTAGTGACTGGATCTGAATTTTTTCCACCTTGGATGGTTTCTCTGGCTACAATCAGGTTGTTGTCAAGGAGTCAGAAAGATTTAAAACTGCCTTTACCACTCCTTGGGGAACATATGTTTATGTGAGAATTCCTTTTGGTCTCATGAATGCTGGAGCTACCTTCCAAAGAGAAATGGATGTTGCTTTTGCTGGTTATATAAATGACTTCATTGCAGTTTATCAGGATGATGTGACTATATTTTCAAAGAGTAGAAAAGATCACTTGCAGCATTTAGAAAGAATGTTGATCAGATGTAGAGAGTTTGGAATCTCTCTCAATCCAAAGAAGTGTCACTTTGGGGTGCAAAAGGCCAAGCTGCTTGGTCATATTGTTTCAAAGGCTAGTGTCATGATTGATCCTAAGAGAATAGAAGCAATTAGCAGGGTGCCAATTTTAAGAATGAAGAAGGGCATCCAATCTTTCTTTGGGAAAATCAATTTCATTAGAAGTTTTGTGTCTTGCTGAGTTGAATCTTCCTATCACATGTATGTTAAAGAAAGATCAAGTTATCAAATGGGAGGAGGCTTTTATTCAGGATTTTGAAGGGATCAAGGAAGCACTTAAACATGCACCTATCTTGGCAGCTCGAATTACAAGAAGCCTTTCCAAATCTTATCCTTTGCCTCTGAAAATACTATTACATCTATTTTGCTCCAAAAGGATGAAGATGGGGCTGAGAGGCCTATTGCCTTCTTTAGCAAGGATTTACAAGCTGTTGAGTTGAAATATACAATCATGGAAAAACAAGCATTTTCCTTGGTGAAAGCAACAAAGGTTTTCAGGCCTTATATCCTAAGTTCAAAAGTTGTTGCTTATGTTCCCCACACCATGGTAAAAGACATCTTATCAGAGATGGAGATCTCAAGTAAAATATGTAGATGGGTGAACAAACTACAGGAGTATGATATGGACATCCAAACCACAAAGTTGATAAGAGGTTTGGGTCTTGCTAAAGAAACTTTCAGAATTGTGGAAGTGAATGAGGTAGAGGAAGAAAGGGTAGATGTTTTTGGGAAATTGGTAAGTTTTGAGTGGTACAAGGACATAATATTTTACCTCAGACACCTATTATCTTGGTTCGAGATCTACATAATAACAAATATAATGAAAACACCAAATAATGATGTATAAAATTAAAACATTTGGGATATATTATTCATAAAGATATTACAATATATAGAGATTGACCCTCCTATTATGGTGGAGTCAAATCTCATCTTGAATCCACTTATCTCTCCACAAATCTCTCAACTTATCCCTAGGATAACTCACTCAACTCTATCCGTGAGTTGTTTATTACAACTTCACACTATATTATTATTAAATGAGTTTTACATCTCATAATAATGTTCACAATATCTAATATTATTCCTAACATTCACCCCCTTAGTGTGAACATGGGAAAAACATACACACTCTTATCTGCAGTATGCTCTCCTCTATGGAGCATGTCAAACTTTGTGACTCATGACCTTGATACTAATGAAGGGAGAAATGCTCAACCTTCTATGGTTTTACAGGTTTACCAAAAACCTTGACGTGTAACAGATCCATCGCCTGTCCACCTCGTGTGGTTTTCTGGATCTCCCACAAACCTTTTCAAGATCCATGAACTGTCTTACTGTGGTGCTTTTGTTCACCTATTTCATTACATCAGGAGTTACATTCAGGAATTTTATACATTACAATTGAACAATAATTTGTTCTTATTTTCACAATTGCACACTGAAAGCAAACACTCATCACACAACTAAAAAAACATGGCCACCAAATCAATCATCTGCGGCCTCATCCATGGTACGTGACGAGAGGTCGTTGATCAACCTCCTTCCTCCGTTGCCTCTAGCCTCCATTTTTTGCTACTTACTTAGCATAAAGTATAGTCAAGAACGATACGTGTTCCCTATTGCGATACAGGGCGGGGTCAAGGGGCGGAGCCCCAAAGTTAGGAATGGTTTTCATTTGCATTTTCTCTTTAAAAATGAGTGTCGGATTACACCGAAAATGCACTCATTTGTCTTTTTTTTTTTGTAACAATTTTTGAATCTTACAAACAACATGACTTTTACAACAACAATACTTGACTTGACACAAGTGACACTTAACGACACAAAAAAATATGAATTTTGTTTGACTCTATCACAATCATTACAATGACTCACTATTATGGAAATATACTTATAAAGACTTAAACGAGACAAATGATATTTAAAAAAAAAAAAAATCAAGTAAATAATATATAAATGACTATTAATACTCAAAAACATATTCAAAAGATTTTTGACTGCAAAACATAGATTTTGTAGGATAACACATTCAACTCACATTAACCAAGAACAAATCAAAGAAGGCTTAAAACATGGCATGTGAACGACATGATCTATGAAGATTACGACAAGTAACAAATTTCTCAAACCTGTTTACAATGCCAATACCATGCAATAGAACCTTGACCAGAATTCGCACGTACAAGAGGGCTTGAAGGATAAAAGTAAAACAGATTTCCCTGACATGATTTGAAGGAACGTGGTGCATTGCTTTAGATGAATCGACTTGCACTGGAAATGTAGAAAATCACACAGCTGAGTATGATACACAGGCCTTGGTTTGGAATGGGCGGAGATCATATCATTGACATTGAATGAAAAAATTATCACCGTTGCTGCTATGTACTGCCCGAGCGCTTAAATATTTCCCACGTCAAACAAAAATACCATACGTTGATGTGGATAACTTAGATTTTGAATTCCCGATGCATGGATCAACATTAGAACATGGAAAAATAAAGACTCGTATATTTTACATGATCCTTTAGACTCTCACGTGTTGAGAAAAATAAAATGAAAAGCCTCTAACCCACTAAAAATGCCGCGGAAAAAACCCAAAATATATCTCAAATCTGCAGTGAAATTTGTATTAAAAAACCTCAAATTCACGACTAAATCCCGACGAATGAAGATCAATATATAATGAGCTCAGTCAGAGGTGATTAAGGCTCCACCATGGTTAAATCCACTACAATTTTCCACATTATCTGAGCATTTTCTTTACGCATATTTCCTACCAAACCCTTGCATTTCTTCTATCACAGCGTTTCATATAATGGGACAAACCAATTTCGCTCTGATACCAAATATTATCTTGGTTCAGATCTACACAATAACAAATATAATGAAAACACCGAATAATGATGTATAAAATTAAAACATTCGGGATATATTATTCATAAAGAGATTACAATATATAGAGATTGACCTTCCTATTATGGTGGAGTCAAATCTCATCTTGAATCCACTTATCTCTCCACAAATCTCTCAACTTATCCCTAGGATAACTCACTCAACTCTATCTCGTGAGTTGTTTATTACAACTTCAAACTATATTATTACTAAATGAGTTTCACATTTCATAATAATGTTCACAATATCTAATATTATTCCTAACAAAACCTTTGTTGTCCTGATCATTTAAATAAAAATTAGAAAAGAGCCCTCAAGATAGCCTCTCAAAAATACATCATCACTGACTTTGGGATGGCTTGGAAGAACCCTGAAGGTGTCCTCTTGAAATGTATAACTGAAGATGAAGCTCCCAAAGTAATTGCTGATTTCCATGGGGGAGTTTGTGGAGGAAACTTTGTTGGAAGGGTTACAACACACAAAGTTTTGAGAGCTGGTTATTGGTGGCCTACTCTCTTCAAAGATGCAACCATGCTGATTAGAAAATGTGAAAGTTGTCAGTGTTTCTCTGGAAGAATGAAAGCTTCAGGCTCCCTTCCTTTGCAGCTTGTATCAATTGAAGCTCCTTTCAAGCAATGGGGAATGGACTTCATTGGTGAGATTTCAGATCCTTCTAGTGCTGGCCATAAGTGGATTCTTGTAGCCACAGATTACTTCACCAAGTGGGTAGAGGAAATCCCCACCAAGAAAGCAACACACCAAGTTGTTATGGACTTCTTGTTGAACAATATCATATGCAAATTTGGTGTGCTAGTCAAAATTGTGGCTGATAATGCCATGTGTTTTAGAGCTAAACCTTTGATGGCAATGTGCAAGGAGTATGGAACCAATTTAACTTATTCTTCAAACTATAATCCCCAAGGAAATGGACAAGCTGAGTCTAGCAATAAGAATTTGTTGAAGATCATTAGAAGGACCTTGGAGTTGAACAAGAAAAAATGGGGTGAACAACTGAAATTTGTAGTTTGGGCTGATAGAATCACTGCCAAGAGAGCTACTAGTAAGAGCCCGTTTGAGTTGGTGTATGGAACTCAAGCTCTGCTGCCCTTACATCTGTAGTTATCTTCATTTTAGTTTGTTCAACACTTGAGGATCAAGAGGTCAGTCCATATGAAGCAAGGATCAATCAGATTATGGAGCTAGATGAAGAGAGAAGAGCATCCCATCAGAGGCATATTAGATTTAGAGAGAAGTTGAAAATATTGTTTGACAAGAAGGTCACTCCTAGGGCCTTCAATATTGGAGATCTAGTTTTGTTGTGGGATAGTAGAAATGAGGATAAGGGAAAACATGGAAAATTTGATGCATTATGGATGGGCCCTTACTCCATTGATATCAGAATTGGTGAGAATACCTTTTTTCTCAAAGATTTAGAGGGGCAATCACTTGAACTACTGTTAATGGTATACATCTAAAGAATTTCTTAGATTAATCCCCAAATTTGAGGTATGCACCAGCTTGTACAATGTATAGTGTTTGGTTTTTCACTCTGTTTTTGGTGTTTTGTTAGTTTGTGGTTTGCCTTGCTATGTGGCAACCATTTTTTGTCGATTCTTGGCTAGTTTTTGGTGATTTTTGGCTCATGACTCCATTTTCCCAATGGATTATTTTGGCACTTGGTCTACGTTGTTCTTGTGGCACTCACTGGGAGTGCCCATCCCCAGCAGGAGCCGATGTTGGTGTCTATTTTGATCCTCTATGCTTTTTCCCTAATTTTCCTTTCACTCTGCACTTCCTGAAACATTTTCTACAGTTTTAATGGGTGAAATGAAGTTGCTTCCTCTACTCCCATGCCTTAATTCATTTGAAAAATCATTTTCCATGCCTCATTTGTGAAGAAACACCCATGCATGCCTTGTTTGTGCCCTAATTTTTCCAAATTTGCGGGCTATGTCGTGTTTTCCCTCTTACCTAATCATGAAAAATCAAATTTGTTTGTTTCATGCATATATGCCTTCAAAAACCCTTCCCCATGGTCAAAACTTGCATAAAATCAACTTCCCTTGTTTTTGAGCAAAAAATCCATCACCCACGAAGAGAAAATCAAATTTGGGCATCTCGGCAAACTCTATGTTTTTGACGGTCGTACGGGTGTCATTTGACTCGTCAAAATTAAGCTCAAAATTCTCCTCATATGTGGCTACTTCTGGTTGGACAAGGATTGGTGGGTTTCTCTGAAAAACTTAGTCATTTTTGGGCTTTGGGAAAAAATTCAAAATTCCCCCCACAACTCGCGGGAGGACATGTGTCATGTTCTTATGTGAAGGCAGAGTGGGAAGCCCGGGGAACATAGGCATTTTTGCCTTTTTGGCAAAGGGGGAAAAAGACGAGGAAAATCGAGGGTGAATTGGAGCAGGAGGTGGACACATGGCGGTGTGGTGGCAAAGCGGGGAAGTGCGGGCCCGCGGGGTAAAAGGTGAAAATTTTCCAAAATTCAAAAAAGGGTCAAAATGCACAGAATTGGAGCACAATCCCAATGGGACCCACCATGTGCCACGTGTCATCACCAAAATGCAAGGGCGGAGGGGAGAAAAAGTTCAAAATTTTCCATTTTTCAAAAATATGGAAAAGTCAAAAATGATCCCCATTTCATTCCCAATTGTATTTTGACACGTCGAAGGCCAGTTGAAGGCAAAAAAGCAAATCAAGGGCAACTGTACATTTTCATTTTTGGCCACCATTTTTCTCCATGAAGCTTGGAATTGTGAATTTTGCATCAAATTTCATCAATTTTTGGTGATTCTATGTTGTTTTGGCCTTCTAGGATCATTGGAATCGGTTTCATGACTTAATTTGCAGATTTGAGGTGTTTTTGAGATAAATTTTACTCATGCCCATGCAAGACGTGAAATATCAAATTATAAAGTTGTAGAACCAAATTGGGAAAGGATAAGATGAAATGATGAGAGGATGAGGGGCTTGCATGCCTTGAGGATAAAAAATGTGCCTCCACAATGGATAATGATGAAGATTTGTAATGATTTACCTTTTTGCATGCCTGACATCTCCTCCTCGTAGAATTGGTTAAATGTCACTTTCAGAATATCATGAGGAATTTTTGTAACAAACTTGATGCCATGGCATATTATTTTCTTGGGAAAGAAGGATCAAATGTGGCAAGAGGTATATAATGCATTTTTGAGAAATACAAAAGGTCGGGAAGTTGAAAATTTTGAGAGAAAGCTCATTTTTCTGAGAAACCCACCAAAGAACTAGGTTAATTTCTCTTGTGTTGGATCTTCATGTATGTGAGTTGGTTACAAGTGTATAGCCATCACATAGCTCTGAGATTGTTTATGAAACTCTCCCCTGCTGATGAATCTAATAAGCTTTTGAGTTAATCTGTGTTTTTCTAGGCAATATGATGTCTATTATCATTTTTAAATGCCTACAAATAGTTTTCATAGTTCTTGTTGCAATCTTGCATTGAAAGTCTTTGGAAATCACACAGAATCTCCATTTCTTGTTGATAGTTTAGTGGCATTTGCAATCTCATATTCAGAAGATCCTTCATCTGATAAAGAGATAAACAAATTTAAAATCACTTTACCTTCCTTGACTGCAAAGGTTACTTGTAAGCCTTTGGGGGTACCTTAGGTGTGATTTGATCAAGGATTTTTGTGTTTAATTGGGTTCTTTACTTCAAGCTTTTGTGGTGAGTTCAACTTGGGCTTCCATTTATGCATCTTCTGGTTGAAAGAATATCCTGATTATTTGAAGCATTTTATCTGATAGTTGTTCAAGTATTGTAGAGGTTGTCAAAGGTTTGATATATCCAAGTTTTTCTTGTCAATGCCCCACCAAAAAATTCATTCAAACAAACTAATCCTACCCATACTACCCCTGCATTGCATTGTGTGTCAACAAAAGAATCTAACCCATCTACAAAAATGCACAAGGCAAATTAGGATTATACAATGTCTTCAGTAACCCTTTCCTTGCATTGAAAATATCTCCATAATCTAGGAGTGACAACTTGTGAAAGTCAGATTTGGAGTGTTGATCATATTTTCCCAAGGCCTTTTCATACTATTTGCATAAATTGAGGGGTGTCTTCATCTCCTTCACCATTTGGGGGTTACAATATAGGTTTTATTATGTTGGTTGAAAGGTATAACCTAAAATAGTGAGGGTCAGATCAAATCCTTTCAAAGTGCTATCCATCTCTCCACAAATCTGAGTATCAGTTAGATCACATCCTCGGCTACAAAATGACATATATCAAGATCTATCTACCTTCAAGCTTCATGCCATATTTCTGATGTTGCTCAGATTGAAAAGGAGAACAAATTTGGGTACCAACAAGAGGTAACAATAAAAAAACATGTTGGCAATCAAGTGTCCAATCCATTTCAAAGGAAAAATCGAGTTTCTTGTTTTTGAATACTCAAAAGGATGAAGATAGTCTAGTAAATGATGAAGAAACATGTGAATTAAATGTTGAAAAGAAAGAAATGAATCTAGGAAACATGATTATGCTAATGGCTATTAAGATGTTCTTGTTGAGGAATAAGCAAATAGGTACATATGTGAAGAGAATGAGGAATAGAAAGGAGAAATAACATGTCAGAGGTATGAAATAGGTGAAGAAGAAGAAGATAAGGTCCTAAAAGAGGCCTTGGACATGTTTTTGTAGTATGAGGATAATAATAAAATTATAATGCATGAGAAATCACTTGGGAAAGAGGATAAAAAGATGGAAAGGTTAAGAGAAAGAGAACAACCAAAAGCGAGATGAGGTTGAAGAGAAAAGTTTGTGAAGAGAGAGCTTAAGAAAGAGGAAGATTTAGTTGGTAAAGTGAATGATAATGATTAAAAGAGGCAAAGTGAAGTACATGAGAAGCATATAATCCATTTAAGAAAGGAAAATGATGGAATCATGTGGAGTAAAGGCTATAGAGAAGTGGAAAACTTCAAGAATTATGAAATACAATGCATATTTATTATTTTTGTGCTTGATTTTATAGGCACAACTAATAAAGGAATCAATATGGAAGAGATGAAGAAGAATTTCAAGAAAAATGCAAAGCTAAGGAACCTAGTATGTGATATAGGTGGCCTTAAAGTCAGTAATGATAGTGAGAGAATGGAAGGAAGGATAAAATCATACAAGGAAGAAGAAGACAAGGTTATGCAAACAAGTACATGTAATATTTTATCCTCCTTGGGAGTATGATGCATGGGCATCAGTGAAATATTACAAAAGTTCAATTTTCCTTGTTATGAGGTCAAGGGGATGAGTTAGGAGGTTAGAGAGGGAGTCTCAAAATTTGAATTTTCAAATTCATATCTTTCCCTCCATTTTGTGTTCAAATGTCTTAAGGGTGAAAATAAAGGATTGTGACTTGATAAGGTACTTGTATGGTTGTTTTATATGTTAGGGAGTGTGTGTGTGTGTATTTTCATAGGTCAAGTAGGAGGTACAAGAGTCCTTGAATGTGTACAAGTGTTGTAAAATGCCTATTTTGGATAGTAAGGGCATAATGAGTAATCATGCATCCTAGAAGGAAGTTAAATTGCAAGAGGAGTTAAATTTCATATGATAATTTGAATATATGGTGTATGGGAGTAATTTAGAACTATTATTTCTCATAGAGGAGGAATTGAGGATATATATGTAGAAAGGATTTTGTATGTAAAAATATTTGGTTATGAATAAAATCTCTCTTTTGCATTGTATTAGTGGATCTTGTTTGTACATGTTTAAACTTCCTTGTTAGAATGATAAAAGTGACTATGATTGCTTTTAATTTATGTATTGAGAAGTGTCTTCCCGAAACCTTGTATACGGATTGGTAAAAGTTGAATGGGAGAATTCTTGTCTTTCTTGCATATGGAGTAATGAATTAAACTATACATAACTATTCACAAGTGTTTATCGAGAACCGAGTGAAAATTTATTTTGAGAGTTTGATAATTGGATATCATCACATGATATTGTGTTCTTTGCATCATTCCAAGGTTGAATGAGAGTTTCATAATTTATTTCAGTGAATGCATGCAAAAAGAATGTTAGTTTGTGTAATAATTGGTCTAAGTTTTATAATATTTTGAGGTTTGTAAATTTTGGTTTCATTGATAGGATTTTCCAAGACAAACACATGATTTAATTGTTAATTTATGCCTTTTAATTTCATTACATGAATTGTGGTTCAATCCTTAGTTTTCTCATTGCATGCATGAGATGTCTTGATGAATTCAAAATGTGATTGTGTATTGCCACTTGATCAAGGTTAAAATTTATTATAATAGGAAAATGGTATGTATGTGCAAGGAAACCATGAAAAGGAGAGTTGAAAAATTTGGTATTGAACTATAAATCGAGGTTATAAAATGATGAAATCCCTATTCTTTCAATTTTCAGGGTTGAGGGTTTGTATACCCTGCTTCCAACATATAAAAAGGGGATATTTTGATTATCAACCCACGAATATTTGTATTCTAACCTTGATATTAGAATAGGAGTGAAGAGAGGTATATGAAATACCTACAAAAGGAATTGAAGATCTTGAATCTCATTAACAAGAAGTATATAAGCTGTGAAGCTTCTCATGCTAACACAATCGTCTTAGCTAGGGTTTTTATTCAAGGGAAAAAAATTGTGTATCTAAGTTTAAGCTGTTGAAGAAAGAAATTTATGTTTTCACCGGCAAGAAATGAAGTTATTTGTGACATCTTTAGGCGAGATAGAACTCAAAGTCAAGACCTAGTTGTTGAAGACAATTTACAAAGGAAGTGTAGTTTGAACTTAAAATTCAACCTTGAAACCCCTACATAAATAAATACTAGAAAATGGTATCCGGAAAGGTATAATTTTAGGTTTAACACCTCCTAGAAGGAAAAATATGTTTGAATTTGACAAAAGCCCGGGATGGTACAAGGTCGTAGTCCTAGGAAGTAAAATTAGAGGCTTGAGGAGAAGATCAAAGAATCGGTTGATGAAATTGGGGCACACCTTATTAATATTAAAGGGTACATGAATATAATATTTATTTTTGTAGGTCCTTCTATATCCTTGTAATGTGAGTGGACTAAGCACCTTGTCCTTAAGAATCCATAAGGGAAGTTTAGTCAACTTTCTTGAAGGTGTTTCTTAAACCCTTGTTTTAAATCGTCATGATAAATGAGATAACCTTATTTGAGTCTATGGGATAGGATACAAAGAAGAAAAGATATCATTGAATGCCAAGGATCAAATTTCACCTATTTGAGAACTAGTGCACCAAGGAGCTAATGAAGGGTATATAAAGGAAAGATAGAGTAAATGTAGGTTTCAAAGGAATTTGTCTATTATACAAGCTAAATTTTCATGTAATGAACATGATGGAGAAGGGGATGGTGCTAAGGGAGTAGTTTATGGATCAAATGACTAGGATTTGAAAAATTAAGCTATTCTAACTAGTGTAAGGAAACTAATAAAACATGGTTTAATGAGATTTGTATGAAATTGACCATTTTGGATTGATGTATACATACAAGTGTCACGGAGATCTACATAATTTGGTATTAGAGAATGGTATTGAGTTTTGAGTGGAATTTGATTGTTGATTGCTAACAAGGCATTGTGAAAGTTGTTTTCCAACATGAAAGTGACAAGTGAAGACCAAGGTAAGAATGGACAGAGAAGAACTAGTAGTGGAGCTAGTGAAGCTAATAATAAAGAAGAAGAGAGAATACCATAAAAGGAGAAAGGAAAAATAAAACAAGAAGAATGGATGGAGAGAGAGTTGAAATATTTTAGATAGGATGTAAGGATACTATAAGAGGTGGTAACGAGAGAAAACAAAGAAGTAGGATTTGTGATGAAAAAGGGTCAAATGTCCTATAGATTGGATTGCTAAGAGGAAAAAGAGGCTACAATTGAAAGGGATCATCAGAGAATAAGAAGAAAGGATAATAAAAACAAGGAAGGAAGAAAATAAGACAGAGAAAGAAGAAATCAAGGAATTTTTTTATGAAGGCGTTCAAAGGTTAGACGAGGACACATAAGAGGGATCAACAACAAATCAAGTTGGCAATGAGGTATGCAATCCATTTTACAGGAAAAATAAAAGTTTCTTATTTGTGAATAATCAAAAGGTTGAAGATAGTATGGTAAATGATGAAGAAATGTTTAAATTGAAATTTAAAAAGAAAGAAATGAGTTTAGGAAACATGATTATGCTAATGGATATCAAGAGATTCTCATTGAGGAATAAGCAAGTAAATACACAAGTGAAAGAGAATGAGGAAAAATAAGGAGAAATGATAGGTCGAGGTATGAAATGGATGAAGAAGAATAAAATAAGGTACTAGAAAAGGCCTTGGACACATTTTTGTAGTATGAGGATAATAAAAAAATTATAGTGCATGAGAAAGCACTTGGGAAAGAGGATAAAAAGAAGGAAATGTTGAGAAAAAGAGAGTAACTAGAAGAAAATGAGGTTGAGGAGCAAGTTTTTGAATAGAGAGAGAGCTTAAGAAAGAGGAAGAGTCTGTAACATTCCCATTTTAACACTTTAGAAACAAGGGAATTTTTTTAGTAACGTTCTCTGTTCTAAATACATAATTTAGAACACACATTCCATAACATCCATTCTTATAACAAATAACCATATGTTGTTGTAATGACTCGGTGTGCCACCGATCTATTCATTTCATGACTCAGCGAACTACCGATCTATTCATGTTTAACATTAAGTAATGAATACTTTTCGTATACTAAGTATACTTGGTTCTCTTACCCTATTCAGGGTATTGAGTGATCTGTCTGGGAACCTATCTGAATATTTTCTACTAATATTCATCTGCATCTCGATCCTTAGACTAGGTGACATAGGACAATGCAATCAACAACTTGCGATACTTTGGCCAAATTTTTCTAACATATTGTTTGTATTACTCATTCCTTGATGGCATACTCGTCAATCTAGAATACGTCCTTCACCTCACTCAATTTTTATCTAGAATTTCCTTTACTGACTTCCATCAGTCCACTTGCCCATGGTTTATCCCTAGTTCAGGTTAACAACATAGGTTATGATAGGGAGAGACTCACAAAGACTTAGGATATATTGGCATACTGGGTCAACCTAGGTTAACCCCATGTGCCAAGGTACCCAAAGTCCTAGAGGGTTACTTCGTATCATAACTATGTTACTACCCAGTCCTAGAGAAAAACTAAGTTCAAGTCCATAAGCATGTAGATCTAGACGATCAATGCAGAAGGGTGTTGCCACATGTCAACTACAATGTTGTATCCTCGAGAAGATCCTAATCTTCTCAAAGGTACAACTCTGTAGTTGGCGTGTGCCAAAGCATCCTATAGAACAACCTCGTCAAGATGTACATACCCCTAGGAGATTATTAATATTTAATTAATTTGGATATTTAATAGCAAATTTCAGCAACCTTGTCCAAACCCTAATCCAACTCTTCCTAAGTTCCCTTCCAAATCAGGTTCCATTAATCCTTGGAGAACTTCCTTAACTCACGATTGCTTTCGATGTTCATTAATTTTGGCTTAATAATTAGTTACCAAAAAGAGAGGACAGCAACCTCATAAGTTCTATTTAATGTGACTTGACCATTCAAGGAAGTGTAACAACCACCTAGATCATAACTTATTAGACTTTATTAAATGAGGTCTAATGAGTATAAATCATATCTTCCTTGTCTTCTTGTTTACTTTTACATGAGTGAGGAAGAGTCTTCCTCTTCATGGTTAAGTTCTAGGGTTTAACACACCCTTTTTGTTCTTTACATAATCTATAGTTTTCATTGTGTGTTCATTACACATCACCTTACTATATTAAATTGTTTATATAAGAACATTGAATTCTGTAACTTATCTAGCTGCATCTTAATTAGGGAGATTACTCTAATTCCCTTTTTATCCTACTTATTCAAGAATCCTCATTTAATCATATAAATAATATGAAGAATATCAACAAGATAAGATTCCATTTCTTTTACAAAGGTACAAGATAATTTACACAACTCATGCAAGTAAGTTCTCATCCTTCAATTTCATTTTCAAACTTATACCTTTACAAACTTATGCATTTACAAACTTATGCATTTACAACTTATACATTTTAGGCTTACTGTATGACAATAGTCTTCATTCAAAAAGGAATAATACTTTTCTTTTTCAATACATCTCAAGAATGAATCAGAATTCTTCACTATAATCAAACTTAGATCAGCCAATGCATCATATAAGATTTTTCCATCTTTTATCACTTACGAAGTCCATCTGCAAAAATTTCTAGCATGGGTCAGTTCAATGAACTGAGCATGATAAGCACTAAGCCTTAAAATGAAGTGCATTCCACTAATTGTTCCAATAAAAACAACCCTACTTTAATGAACAATTAGTATTTCATACTTTAATCATAAGTAATAACAACAAAAAAGAAGAGCATTAATGAACTAGAGTTCACTTCTAAAGAAGAACAGATTATAATCTATAATATCTATCTTACAAATTAAGGTATGGCTGGTCCTATCATTCATCTTAATCAATAAAACATAACATCTTATTGTTTCCATTCTACCAACTCAGAATACAACACTTATCTTAACTATAAGATACAAGAAGTGTTTTCAGAAGGTTCATACTAGGATGTTTTGTCTAACTTTCTAGTAAGAAGAAGAGAAACCATTTTCATTATGCCGAAGTACATAATATCCACAAGGCAGAAACAGGTTCATATGATAACCTAAGTTGTTTCATCTTAAGATTAACTATTTCAAATCAAACATTTAAGATATTCATCAGAACAAGAATAAATAAAGATCCCAGATGGAAGGATGAAACATCAACCAACCAGCATGATACATTCTCTTTTTTTTAACAACCAGACATCACTCTCCTTCTATTTCATTTCCATTAATGATAAGTAAGAGAAGGTTAGCCAAATTAACGATTAACTTTTCCTATAGAATAATCAACAAAAGATTCCAAACAAATGAACTTATTCCCAACTGTATTAGAAAAGAAGCTTAACAGAAATGATCCTAAACCATAGTCATTTCCTTCAACTTAATTAACAAAGTCCCTTCTTCAAATATATACAGTTCGAGTTCATATAAGGATTCCAAAGGAAGAACAAGAACACCTTAAAGTGAAAAGGTATCTAATGAAACTTTTCCTTTAAAAACTTCCTATAGTAAGCAAGGGATCTATTCAAATAGGAACATTAGAGCAGTGAAGGTCATACACAGTCCATATACACAAAAGAACCATAACTAATTCTTTTCTTGGGTTCTTCATTTCTTTATGGGAACCTAACAGAAGAGAAATCCAAGTAGATGCTAACACCTGAAATTACCCAAGAGTTAAATCAAACAATATTATTTACCATACTTTTCAACATATTGCTTCAAGAATAAAAATAAAGAATGAATTCCCAATAAGAATCGTAAACTACAAAGATGGTTCCAGTCAAAATCTAACAGAGTTTACCAACCGACTCATAAAACCATATTTCTAGTTTTCTCCATGCACATGCATCTGTTTCCTTCTAAGAATTCGAGTTTTAAAATAGTTCCCTACAAAGTAATAAACTCAATATATATGATAGGATCTTACAACATAATTACAAGATACCTTCTGCCCAAGATTTGAAATCCCAATCTGAGCGCCATGAGGAACATAAGTTCTTACCAAGATCAAAATCATTCACTGATTTTAAACAAGTTTGGGCAACTTATGTTCCCTTTTGATTTGTATCTTTTAACAAAGAAAACTAGAAAGAATCTCAACTAGACCGACACCTTGCTCAGGTTTCAAATTCCAACAATAAGAAACAATTTCCTCGACTCATTTTGCATCACAGTACTCCTTTTTGAGTTACTATAACTTTTGCATTCTAATGCTAGATAAAATGCAATGAACAACATTTAAATAGTTCAAATTAAAAATCAAGCATCATGTTCGAATAACTATCGTATCAAACCTTGCTCAACAAGCTGAAGGCAGTTTGGAAGATCACTTAAAGAGTTCAAACTATCACCATATAAGTGCTAAGGTCGTATTCATAATGAACTCTCAATACAATACACAAGGTCACATAGTAAAACACAAACACCAACCAGATGCGGACTAGTAACAGTCCATAATAACATGATAATACTACACAATTATCACACCAAGATAGGGTTCCAAAGCACCAAAGCAAATGTTTGCAGTTAAAAAAATAAGAACCAAACCAACTACTACTCTATTCATAGCTCCATGTATTTATGAAACGAAATGCAAGCATAAAAGCATCAAGAACCCTAGCAGTAGTTCTCGAATACCCACAAGTTTCCAACAGAACTTGAGCTTACATACAAGTTTTCCTAACAAACATGAGCTTTTTACCACAGACAGATAACAAAACATTAGCTTCAACAGATACAGGTAGAACACAAGATTCTCAAAAGAGCTTTAATGAGAATACAATCGTTTGAAAATCAACAAAACCTAACCATTAATTACCAAATCCAGTTAAGCCAAACAGAGTTACAGAATCATTTTTGCATGTGTTTTTCATGTGCTTAAACAATCACATACTATATCTTAAACCAGACCACTTTTGCAAAGGATTCAAACCAAGAATTCAAGACTTAATAAACTCAGTAACCAAACAACCAAATACATCATGCAATGCATAAAACTCATAGAGCAGAGTTGTTTTAATGAAAACACTTAGAGGAAAGCAAGAGATTTTAATAGTTAGAGCCTATCATGCCTGATAGTGTCTCTGTCAAATCAAAGAAGACCTCTAGCTGAGCTCACTCCTTCTCCTCTTTTCCATGAAAGATCAAAAACCAGATACCTCTTCCAAAATGCCTCTTATAAATTCCACGAAACGAAAATAGATTGAAACCTCAAAAATAGCCATGAAGTGCAGTTCAATCTGCTGGTTTGAAAAACCAGAGCACATGCAGAGTGAAAATAAAAAAACATGCAAAAACAACCCAAGAAAAATCCATTGGCATGCCTACCAAGACGGTTTGGGCTCATAAACCAAAAGCAATTAATTCTATTAATTCCAAATCTCCCGCCTAATCTTCCTTGCCACCGCTTGCCAAGTCCTGTGAATGCCAAGTCTAAATTAACATGTATTTCCATTTTAGTGATACTACCACCTAAGCCTCTACCAAGCCAACTAGCCCCTACCAAAGCTAGCAGTACCGAGTACAATAAAAACCTTATCAACATCATAAATTCCTTAGGAACCATTGCCAATATGCATGTAACTACATAAGTCCCCATTCATGCCTAATAGTTTAGGACATGTTACTTGCTTAGGTTAGATCTTAGGTAGATTAAATTTTATACCTTAGGATATAACACTAACAACTAACCCCCACCATAGGCCTTAGCAATTAGGTTTAGATAAACCCTCATAGGTAAATAATTCAAAGTGCCATAGTTTAAAACACTAGGTTAGATCACCATATAGCCTTGTAGTAATAGGTTCAATGTTTAGTTTTAATACCTAGTAACTTTTTCCAATTCCCTTAGCACCAAGTTTAGGTTAGAATCAGAATTATATCAAGTTACATAGCTTAGGTAGGAAATACTTTTACCTGGCTTAGGATTCTGGTTCTCTCCTATGCCATGAATAGGCTGAAATCCCAATTACGTCAGTAATGACCTGCCATGGTTGATCTCCAGAGACCCAAATGAAACATACCACTGAATGGAAATATTTTCACACAAAAGAGAATCAAAGAACTTGCATCTACTAAGTTCATTCCATGTGTTTCTCAGTTCATGGAATGCCAATTCATCAGTTGTTCACTCTGAACAGATTTAAAACATTCCTTGGATCACTGAAATTGATCCAAGGATGAGTCGGGTAAATAGATAAGTTTACAACTCTTAAAACCAAATTGCAATCTCACCTACAAGAAGTGAAAAATGAATTTAGGAAAACTATTCCAGTTCAGTCAAAAGATCTTAAGAGCAGAAAAGACTTATCCACATCAAGCATGATTTCCCAAAGTCAAAAGAACATATCCTAAAAAGGAAAATCACATGCCAACACTTGAGATGCAAAGGAGGAAAATAACAACTGTCAAGGGTGTTACTGATTCAGTTGGTAAAGTGGATTAGAATGATTAAAAGAGGCAAAGTGAAGTGCATGAGAAGCATACAATCCATTTAAGGAAAATGATGGAATCATGTGGACCAAAGGCTATAAAGAGGTTGAAAACATCAAGAATCATAAAATACAATGCATATTTATTGTTTTTGTGCTTGATATTTTAGGTACAGATGATAAAGGAATGAAGATGGAAGAGATGAAGAAGAATATCAAGAAGGAAAGTAGTTATTTCAAGAAAAATGCAAAGCTAAAGAACTTAGTATGGAATCTAGGTAGCCTTAAAGTTAGCAAGGACGGTGAGAGAATGGAAGGAAGGATAAAATCATACAAGGTAGATGAAGAAAAGGCTTTGAAAATAAGTACATGGATATTTTTCTCCTCCTTGGGAGTATGATGTAGGGGCATAAGTGAAAGAATACAAAAGTTCAATTTTCCTTATTATGAGGTTAAGGGGATGAGTTTGGTGATTAAAGAGGAGTCTCAATATTTGAAATTTGAAATTTACATCTTTCCCTCCATTTTGTGTTCAAATGTCCTTAGGGTTAAAATAAAGGTTTGTGAATTGATAATGTATTGTAAGGTTTTTTATATGTTAGGGAGTGTGTGTGTGTGTAGTGTCATAGGTCAAGTAGGAGGTATAAGAGTCCTTGAATGTGTAAACGTGTTTTAAAATGCCTAATTTGGCCAAGAAGGGAATAATGAGTAATCATGCATTCTAGAAGGAAGTTACATTGCAAGAGGAGTTACATTTCATAGGATAATTCAAATATATTGTGGATGGGAGTTAGTTAGAACCATTATTTCTCGTAGAGGAGGAATTGAGGATATAGATGTAGAAATGATTTTATATGTAAAAAGCTTTGGTTATGAATAAAATATTTATTTTGCACTATATTAGTGGATCTTATTTGTACATGTTTAAACTTCCTTGTTAGAATGATAAAATGGAATGTGATTTATTTTCATTTATGCATTGAGAAGTGTCTTCCTGAAACCTTGTTTACGGATTGGTAAAAGTTGAATGGGCTAATTCTTGTCTTTATTGCATATGGAGTAATAAATTAGACTATACATAACTGCTGTTCAAAAGTGTTTATTAGAGTAATGAGTGAAAAATTATTTTGAGATTGTGATAATTAGATAACATCACGTGTTATTGTGTTCTTTACATCATTCCAAGGTTGAAGGTGAGTGTCATAATGTATTCCAAAGTGCATGCATGCAAAAAGAATGTTAGTCTATGCAACAATAGGTCTCGAGTTTTACAATATTTTGAGGTTTGTAAATTTTGGTTTCATTGATAGGATTTTTCAAATATAAACACATGATTGAAGTGTTCTTTTATGCCTTTGAATGTCATTAAATTAATTTTGGTTTAATCCTTAGTTTTCTCATTGCATGCCCGAGATGTCTTCATGAATTCAAACTATAACTATGTATTGACACTAAAACAAGGTTAACATTTATTATAATAGGAAAATGGTATGTATGTGAAAGGAAACCATGAAAAGGGGATTTGAAAAAGTTGGGATTGAACTATAAATGGAGGTTATAAAATGAAAAATACCTATTCTTTCAATTTTCATGGATGAGGATTTGCACACCCTAACTCCAACATATAACAAAAGGGAGATTTTAATTATTGACCCAGGAATCTTTGTCTTATAACCTTGTTGTTAGAATAAGAGTGAAGAGAGGGATATAAAATATGTACAAAAGGAATTGGTGATCTTGAATCTCATTAGCAAGAAGTGTATAATCTGTAAAGCTCTCGGGTTAACACGGTCATCCATCTCTTAACTCTTTTCGGTATCTCCTACGCAATGTTTAGTTTCACCCAACATCCATTTCCTCCTACAACACCTTCATCTTCCCCATTTTTTTCCCCATCACATTCTTCCTCTTCTTTATCCCCGTTGGGCTCCTTTGTGTCACACATTTATTCACCATTTTGTATGGTTTCGTTAGGTTATTCATCATCTTCATCCAAGTTATGGTTGGACTGGGGATCATTTTCTTGTACCACCTCCTCTTGATCACCTTCTTCTCAAAGTATCCTTCATCATCTTTATTGGAAACGACCCTCAGTTTCTTCTTCTTTAGTAGACTTTTCTTCTTGTCTATAATCGATGGTGACTATTTAGGAACCTCTCGAAGTACTTATGCCCTTACTATGTTCTTTAAACTCATGCTAAATTTTTTGTCTTGGATTTGGTCAAGCACGATATCTTATTTCTCCTCATCCAATTCATATTCTTCCTTGTCCTCTTCTTGAGGATGATTCTTCTCACACCTTCTCTTTGACACTTTAACAATCTTTTCTTTCTGTGGGTGATTTGGGAGATGAAAATATAATTCATTGAGATACTTGACATCCTTTAGCTTGAGTCCGAGATAAAATAATGCCTTCACTATTTACTTACCTACTACAACAATCGTGGAGCTCAGGTCCATGTTGTCACACTCTATTAGCTTCACATACACTTCCTTTGAAGGATAGAAAAAGGTCTAGCATAGCGTATGATAGTATGAGTCAAAACTACCCACATCAAAATTTAAATTACGTGCTTCCTTTATGCGGTTCATCATGGCCTGAAATTATTTTTTCGTGAAGGAAAAGGGAAACTTACACCATGGGCCCATCTCTCCACCTTTGTTAAGAAATAATTTTCGAGGAAGAAGTGTAAGTGCACCACAAATTCTGCCATCCCATCCAAAAGTGAGGGAAAATCCTTGGGTAGGCATCATTCATTCTCAAATTCTTGACACATTCACCTATATCATTTGTCCACATGCAACTTGTAAGGGCATGTTATCACCCCATCACATGTGAATGCAAAAACCATTGCGAAAGTATTTTTTCTCCATGGGGTAGATACATATATTATCCATCTCGTTTGGTACCCCTATCTCTAAAAATATAATCAATAAAAAAATTACACCCCATGTTATCTCCTCCCCTTTTCTTACTTATAATTTCACCTCCTCAACTATCCCTTGAACAATGTAGAGTACGCTATTATAGAGGGTTTTCTATGCCATCTTGTGAATGACATGTAACCATTTCTTATTTACTTATGACCATTATTCACATGTACCAAATTTAAAAATTAAAAGGTACACTACAACTCTTGTGCTTGGATCGGTGATACTTATGATGTCGAATGCGCAATTTCCCTATTGATAGTTGAATTTTGTGGTCATTGCCCCCACTTGCACATCATCTTTTAAATCTAACCTAATTTCTTCTCCAACACTACACAAACCTCTCATCATTCCAATCAATTTCATGGTTATGTACATTATTCTTCCTACAAAATAGAATAAGTATTCATGAACCCATGACACAAGCCATTAGTAGAGGCACTCTGGATTTCCAAAGCAAGGAAACTCATAGAGATGTATTACCCTAGCACTCTCTAAATATTTATTTACCTTGTTATCGATCACCAATTGTCCCTTCATTGTCCTCTCGAGATATCTCTTTCATGAAATCATTGTTTATGTCCCCTTTGTGGGCCTCTCGTGTAATGGTTGTAATCACCGATTTTGCATTTTGCTAAGTGAGATACCCATGGCTACCCAACAACCACTTAAGGGCGTATTGTATTTCAGATAACTAGTCCTCTAGTGTATCATCAATAATTGTCTTCTTTACCTTATTCTTGAATATTGCTCGACTATAGTGGCCTTCTTTGGTGCCATGATTTAACTCTTCAATATGTAAAACCCTAACTTTAAAAAATTGTGCATTATGTGCTTGGAATAAATCACTTACTCAAACCTATGCCCTTTTGATGAGTGTCCAATTTATTCATTTAATTCTTTCCCTTGCTCATTTATTTATCCCTCTCTTGCCTCAATGTTTTTCCCTAGCTCAGCAACCTTATGCTCCGTGAACTCACATTCTTCAAACCCTATTTTCTAAACCCTAATCCTTGATTGTTTCTTGTTTCCATACCTTTTCCTCACACTTCTACTTCCACTAGAGGAGCTCTAAACTTAAGGTCATGTGTCTTAAATCTCTTTTTTTCATGCTTTTCACTTCAATTCTTCACTATTACTCACACTTTTAATCTTCAATTGCACAAACTTATAAAAGGAAGGGTAAAAATAATTTTTCTCGCACACTATTTATAGTTTTTCAACAAAATTTCTACATTTATTACTCCTTACCTACCACCACTTTTTCTTTAAAAGTGATTTTTAATTTTTCAATCACTTTTCTCTTCCTCCCATGGCATTCATAGCCTTTGGGCACACTTTTACTTCCCATGCTGCAAACCTTCTTTCACACATCTCTCCGTGACACCCATATTTTTCCTCTACACCACTTGCCAAGTAGGTTATCCTACTTCTACCTCCCTCTTGTTACAATACATGGAAATATCCATCATGTGGTTTCAAATATGAGAAATATCGATCATACTAATCAATTTGTTATACCTTCAAGAACCAACATCTTTAAGCACATGCTTACCAATATATTTTTCCTATATGCATTATCCTTCCATACCATATACTAAAAGTTTTTTGACCCGTGCCTTTCCCATACCATCGTGAAATCCTAAACCAACTTCAAAAGATGTATCAGCATCATATAATTTCTTACACATAATTGTACCTACTACACCCCACACTAAAATTATGAGTGGTCCTCTGCGCATGAACCTAATGGTAGTAATCAACTCCTATACATGAACATGCTTATTGTAAAAAAAAAAAAAAAAACACAATAGAAAGGGAAATCTAATATAAGTGGAAATACTACCTTATTACAAACACAAAAAAATATTGTTTATAGTAGGGATTCAAACTAATCCCATTCAAGTAACCTAGGAAACATGGTGCTATCTAGCACCTTCAATTAACATGCACATGATTCTAATATCTTTGTTACTACAAATGGTCCAGGCCAATGCACTTTAAATTTTCCAAGATGGTATAAAAAGTTTGAATAATATAAAAGCACCATACCCTAACTACAAAATACTTCTTCTTGATATGTTTATCATGTTAGGCATTCTATCTTGCTTTCTCTATCTTTTTCCTTTATCACATAATCATGTGTCATTCATCTAACTTGTATTAGTTTGTTAATATGTTCATTAACTTCATGTTCATCATCCAATCCACTCCGCACACAATACACAAGGATGGAAGCATTAATTCCATAGTTAGTACTACCTCTACACCAAACATCAACTAAAATGGTGTAGCCTTATTCAATCTCTTGTACATTTTTATATATTCATAAAGTATTGTTGATACCTTATCATCCCAATATCTCCTTCTAACATCATATATCTTGGCCAAAGTTTGTCCCAAAATCATGTTGAAAGCTTCAGTAGTTCCATTGGCATGTGGGTGATAGGGTGTAGAAATGTCGCATGGTGAAAGGTATAGTAGTAAATGTGTAAAATCCTTTTGATTTATAAACCCTCAATAGTCGAGTATGGACCAATGAACTAAATTGCATCATCGGGTAGTTAATACAACACATAGAAGATAAGGAAAATGTGAGAATAAATGAATATGTGATAAGTAGAATATGTAAATACGCGGTGTGTAGAATGAAATGCAAGGTGTATGGAAATGTATACAAATTAGTGTATAAGATGACATGTGATGTATGTAGATAGAATAGTAATGTAGTTATAGACTCTATATGATGAATATTAGTATAGCATTTAAAATATGTGCGAAGATGTGTAGTGTAATATGTATGACATGTAGACAAATGAATAATGTGATATTTAGGATAAGTAGTGTAAGATGGAAGAAACAAAGACAAAGGTGTAGATACAATACATAAGTGTCAAAATGTTGTAGACTAAATGTAGAATGTAGGGTGTATGACACATAAATGTATGATGAGGTGCAATGTGTAATGCCTATGGTGTAGTGTGTGGGGTTCAGTGTAGTAGTAATCCCTCAACATTCAAGTGTGAACTGAAGCACAAGAGTGTGTCATCGGGTAGTGAAGATGTAGGTATGTATGGTTAGAATGACAATGCAAAGAGGATAGGTACTGAAAACATGATGTAGTGCTATGTAATTATGCTAGAAATGAGTAGGGAAAATATTTGGTGTGATTCCCCCTAGGATATATATAAAAGAGCATCAATGTCATTGTTGAAATCATATTAAACAATGCGGGAAACCTGATAAGCAGTAGTCTTTGGTTGGTCATCCAAATAACCATGAATATGTAAGTTATACATTGCCATGACATATTTTTCATTGGTAAAAGGAGGAAATAGAGACCCATGAGTATACCAAATACTAAAATTAGGTGAGTCAAAAAGAAAAGAGCTATTGCAAATGCACACAATACCAAGTGATATAAGAAAAGCTATATCAATATGACAAGGATCAAGTGTGCCTCCAATGTAATCTAACCAAGATTGGCCAAGAGTAAGTGGAGAGGAGGTATGATAATGCACAAGGTGAACAACAAGATGAAAAACACAAAGTATATAGGAAACAATGAGAATAACAGAGCCATGATACAAATGTTAATCATATAAAGGAGAATCGAGATCTTGGAAGGCAAAACCAAGCTAAAAGAGACCATCATGTGAACATGTGGAGGTTTTGCAAGAAGTATGAGGTAGGATGTGATCCCAATAAGAATCATTTATGAATAGAGTACAAGTGAATGGTGGGTGTACTGATGGTGATGGTGGTGGAGGTGTGGAAGATAGAGCGACACTCATGGACAAGATAGGCCCTTGATATAAAATAATAACAGTAGTAGCAACATGCAACATTAAAAGAATTACATCTATCAAAAAATTGAAACCCTCAAATGGTGATGAGTGAGGTGGTTTGTTCACAATTTGAGGTGATGGAGGGGTAAGTAAGGCAAGGGAACATTTTGGAGTAGACCCTGTATAAAGTATTATAGCATTCATAATATCAGGAGTGAGTGACAAAGTAGGAGGAACCATATCAACCATAAAAATACTAGTGTTAAAGTCATGTGGAGATTCGAGAGGTTATGATTCGAGAGTAGAAGATGGGGAGGTAGGAACAAACATTATATTAGGAGGGTTAGCTATATATAATGTTGGAGAATTAATGGGTGAATGTGAATGAAAAATGCCTTATGCTTCAGTAATGGGAGGAGCTGTAGCTATGTATTTAAATTAAGGAGCTTGTTCTTTGTCTAGAATCCATGCTAGAATGTTAGGATTGATGGTACACATATAAGCAACAATAGCGTAATCTAAAGATTTGTGATCTATTTCAAAAGATGGAAGCTAAATAAGTGAAGGGAAAGGTCTATATCCAGAAGGATCAACATGGGTATCAAAAAATTCCTAACCATAGCTATCAAATTGCAGGATGATTGGAGATTCATAAGGATGATTTTTATCCATGATAAGATTCGGGTTCAACAAAATGATTAACTAAAATTGGACTAACTATGTAATTCTAAGGTAGTTAACTTAAGCTATGAGCAACTGTAGTAAAGTAAGTAAATATAGTAAAGAAATATTTTAATGATCGAGAAAAGAATATAAAATGAAATACTAAACCCTAATGTGCAAGAGGGAAGAGGAAATAACTCATATAATAACAAAAAAATTTCAGATCGTGTCATAGTGATGATTATAAAATCAAAAAGAAGGAATAATCGTGTTAGGGTCCCGAGAGGACAAATCCGGGTGATGTAGGCCTGGGTGGAGTGCACGGGAGAGGACTCAGGGCACCCACGGGAACTATGGTAAGAAAAACATGATCCCTGGTCTAGGAAAATGGTACCTGAATTGGTCTTCATAGGTCCAGGAGATGATTATTATCCTTCGCTACTTGTCACATTAATTTCTCTGTACAACGCCAAATGCTCCAAAAGGAAGTATAAACATCCTTAAAAATAAATATACAAATGAATGGGTTGGACTGACCTCAATTTGCCACAACAACGATATTACTAAAATAAGTGTTGTACTACATGTTAGAACCAAATTTAGTTACGAGTGTGTCCATGCCATTCCCTAGGTGCTCTTGTGTCAATCACACTTTGTGAAATAGCGAGCAATAACTAAATGTAGAAAATGTAATAGAATGTGTGCATGGAATAGAATAGAATCCCTCCCTATATGAAGTGTGATGCAGATGTCCTAAATTATGCCTTGATGATAGAGCTATGTGGATGTCAATGCAATAGATGGATCCAACTCTAGATGGATTGATAGTAGTAAATGATGTTAGGTCCCTCATTATGGTCTCATAACTTTATATTTATATGGTTCTCTTACTCTAATTTTGTAATTAACCACGAAAAGGATGACTATAAGAAATATAAATATGAAAAATGGCTAGAAGAGGCCCAAAAAGTGGTGGGAAAGTGCTAGAAGGATCAAGGTGCCCCCAGGTGGGACCAGGGCACCCATGGGCACCCTAGTACTAAATATGGGTGCCCCAACCAAGGCTAAAATAACGTGGGATGTTAGAAAATGGCTGGGAATATGGGTGTAATAGGTCACAAATTATAAAATAAAATAAACAAGATGGAAAAAAAAGACGGGGGTTTATTTAGTACTTTATTCACTCAAGAACCTTCTAAATAGTAGTATGAGACTGGGATAAATAAATGTCTAAAGTGCATGATTTTATGACTACATTTTTCCCCACTTTATGTTGGTGAGCGAAAATATTGGTAACATAAAGTAGATAGATATGCGTACTTGATGTCCATGAAGAGTGTAGTAGAAAACATGCCAAAGGACTAGACAAAAGCGTGGAATGACAAAAATATGGAGGAGCGTGGAAACTATAAATGAAAAATGTGAAAGGAAAAAGTGATGAGAGTGAACCTAAGGTAGAACACATGTGTGTAGCTATCGTAGTGTGTAGTGTACTTGCATGGTTAGTAACAACATTTGTGCTTCCGCGGAATGTTGTTGTTATTGTTATTACCCCCATTTGATTGCTTGTTTCTCATATGGCTAGATTTGTAAGGAGAAAATGATCAAGTAGTCAAATATGTATGTATGTAAGTATTAAAACACTATGTAAAAGACACACGTAAATACACTAATGTAAATGGAAAATGTAAATGTAAAGGTAAATAGAACATGTGCACCTAATCTATGTTGACAAAAAGAGTGTAGAAGGATATCATATACTACAAGTTCTTTGGAAGATCTCACACCACCCTAGTTGGATAACTGTACAGAGGAAATGTTATGTGTCCTCCAAGATCTAACCGCTCCGCTAAATGTGTGTGAAGAGATCTCTCGTATCATCCGGGTTTTGGGCAATCCGATTCCACTATCCGAATTAGTGTAGAGAGGCACACCCACTATAACCTCCAAGCTTGTAACTACTTCCTAGAAATGCTAAGGACACCATGTCCTATAAAATTCGTTGTGAATGTTTTTGTAGAATGGTCTAAACCCACTAGCGTGTATAATCGAACCGGTGTAAATACACTTTGTGAGTATGCAAAACCCCCAAATAATGCACCCCTCTTTGGGGGTACATGCGATGTCGCTGATAGGATACATGTAGCCCCAAAAGAGGACCAACCGTATGTACTCTATAACCTTGAAAATTTCTTGGTAGAAACCAAGGCACACACAAACAAGAAAGCTATCCAAATACAAGTATAAAAACAATGCATGCATATAGAAAACATGTGTAAGATACACGTACAATGTAGTAAATGTAAACAAAAAAGAAAGCAAGTAAGCCTTACAAATTGGGTTGTAAACATGGGACATCACTCATGATGTCACAAGATATGCAAGGCCATCATGGCCGCAAACAAAGCAAGCAAGTGTGCACACAAACATAGGGAAAATCCCACATACAAGAAGAAAACAATTGTAGATAATGTAACTAACAAGTTAAAAAGATGTAGCCATTAAAATATGTAATCATAGAAAAAAGTGCTACACATGGAACACTCGTTAGTATGTTAGATAAATATCCAATATGTTAAGAGCATGTATGATCAAGTAATGTAAGATGCTAAGTACAAAATGAAATAATAACAACTAGAAGAGACTAATGTGGATGCCCCCAATGACCAGTGTAGGAAGGGTAGAAGGCAAGCATTTGTGCCACGTGTAGGAGTCTTGAATTTGTGATCACATTAAACAAAGGCATGAACGCACATGTGTGGATGATATAGATAATGACATATAAGAAATCAATCTAACATGTGTAATAAAGTGATCATGTAAAACACTAGTAAAAAATGGTGAATGCTTCAAGACAATGCAATATGTTGTAGATGGATGGAATGGAATGTAAGATAGAATGATAGGAGCCATATGCCCCCTAAGTAAATGGAAGTGTATGTAGTGAGGTTCATATTTTTTCCCCCTTAGCCATTAATAATGAATTGTAAATAAGAGTGCATCATTGGGAAATAGTCAAGTATTGTGTGTTATAGCTAACACGCTATGATGAATTTGTATGCACATATATTAGATGTGACCTAGCGATGATGTGTGTGAACCTTATAACTGAAGTTTATATCCCTACTAGATGAATGTATAAGTGATTATTTAACCTAAGTGTATATCACCATAGGATGGAAATATGAGTGATGATTTAGCACTAAAAGTATATCACTACAAAATGTAAGGAGGGTGTGGTGATATAACCTAAGGTGTAGACCACTAGAAAATGATAGAATTGGTGACAATGTAACCTAAAATTAATGTCACTACAAAATGGATAGTAGGGAATGGTGATGTAACCTAAGGTGTATACCATTTTAAAAGGATGGAATGGGTGATGATTTATCCTAAAGCGTATGTCACTAGCCTAGAAATGTTGCATGGTGAAAGGTCAAGTAGTAAATGTGTAAGGTCCATTTGATTTGTAAACCCTCAGTAGTTGAGTATGGACCAATGAAATAAAGTGCGTCATTGGGTAGTGAATGAAACACATAGAATCAAAGGTAATGGTGAGAATAAATGACTATGTGATAAGTAGAATATGTAAATATGCGGTGTGTAGAATGCAATGCAAGGTGTGTGGAAATGTGTAAAATGTAGTGTATAAGATGACATGTAATGTATGTAGATAGAATAGTAATGTAGTGTTAGACTCCTATATGATGAAGACTAGTATAACATGTAGAATATGTGTGAAGATGTGCAGTGTAATATGTATGGTATGTAGAAAAATAGATAATGTGATATGTAGGATAAGTAGTGTAAGATGTAAGACGCATAGACAAAGGTGTAGATACAATGCACAAGTGTCAAAATGTTGTAGACTAAATGTAGAATGTAGGGTGTATGACATGTAAATGTATGATGAGGTGTAATGTGTAATGCCTATGGTGCAATGTGTGGGGTTCAGTGTAGTAGTAATCCCTCAACAGTCAAGTGTGAACCAAAGCACAAGAGTGTGTCATCGGGTAGTGACAATGTAGGTATGTAAAGGTTAAAATGAAAATGAAAAGAGGATAGGTATTGAAAATGTGATGTAGTACTATGAAATGATGTTAGAAATGAGTGGGGGAAACATTAGGCATGATGCCCCCAGGATATATATAAAAGTAGTGGTCAAGTAAAACCATCTTTGTTATTGTTAGAAAGGTTGTGGATACTTTTTCCGTGGAACCTTGTAAATGGATGTGGGAGATCTTGAATATTCTTCAAATATGAGTGCAAATGCTATAGACACATATAATTTTGGCTTGGAAATTTAGGAGAGGGATTGTACTTAAATCCAAGATGATTTGTAAGAGAGTAATCCCTGTAATTTATTGAGGTAGAAGAAGTTATAAATTAGTTATACACGTTTGAATACACATGCTAAAAATAACATTGGAGGAGGTTACGTATTTACGGGGAATTTAGGGGCAATAAATGAATTAATTATAGAAGTTACATCCAGGAAGGTGGTTATACGTGCAATTCAATTTCCCCCACCTTTCTAGGATTCTAGAAGTGCAGTTAACTAGGATGAGGATATGGAGTCCAAGTGGAGTCTAAGTGGATGTTGACCAAGTGGCGTTGACTAGGATGTGCACACAATTAATTAATTAATAAATGGTAATTAACTTAGATAAAGGGGTACTAACGATACATGGGATTAATTTAATTAATCCAAAGGGTGCAATGTGTATGAATTAATCAATTAATCACAAATGGGTGAATAATAAGGTGTATTAGGATAGAACTAGGAACAGTGGAAACAAGTGTGTAATTTTGGGGTGTCTACATTTTACCCCTCTTTAAAGTGCTATTACAAAGTAATATTTCTTTAAAGATAGTAGACACATGCAGATCAGTGAGTGGAAAATTGTGAAGCATTGGGATGCCCCAACAAGTAAGAAGAAGCGAGGCATTTGGATGCCCCAACAAGCAATGCAGGATTAGTATGCCCCAAAAATTAGAATAGTAGAGGAATTCCCCCTCAAGTGGGTGAATGATGCAGCAAGGCGGTGGACAATCGCTTGATAGGAAGAAAGAAAAGGATTGGAACAAGGATGAGAAAGGACTATGCTCATAGCATGAACATCATTTAGAGAAGAATTTTAGAGAAACCTTATTTTTGCTGTTGCACAATAGAGTTGTCACCATGATTATTAAATAATCAAGATGGTTAACCCAAATGCATGTAAACAAACACATGCAACAAAGAAAAGATAAAAAGGGAAACAAACCCAATATACAAAGTAGATGCCAGCATCAGGGTTATAAAGGAACCAAGATGTAATCACACTACTTACAAGTGGTCCAAAAATGTAAACATCAACAATGTAACACAAATTTGAAAAAGAAGACAATAAACTATACCCCTAATGTGGGCCACAATGATGATTAAGTAGATACAAATGCTCCCAAGTGGGAATAGGATCAGACTTAAAAAGTGGAGTTAAAGTTAATCCTTGTGACAATCTTGCTAAATATGTTGTGCAAATGATCAAAGTTGAAATTTCCCAGGTGAAGTTATATCGTGAAGGAAAAACAATTTTGTGACTTTCCCAAAGCAGAGTTAACATATCATGCAAAGGGAAGAAAGTGATAGTTGTAAGATTGGCACGATCACTAGGGTAATATAAAAATGTATGATGTTTATCAAGATTGTATTGAGATGTTGAATGATTCACTTTAAGGGTTTTTTAAGTGTAGGATTTATATGATAAGTGAAAGTTTGTTTGAATTTTTGTGATTTTTTTTTGGATTTTGAAATATTTGATTTTTTTGAATTTTTTGAATTTTGGAAGGAATTGAAAATAAAAATACAAAGAAAACACAAGCAAACATGAATACACAACAAAAAGTAAAATGCTCCATGGCTTAAATAAACTAGGAGGAAAACACAACACATGCAAATGACAAAAAGATACAAAACAAGCAATAAAAATAAACCCAATATGAACAAGAAGGATCCACACCAAAGTTATATGTGAACTAATATGTAAATAAATTTCTGCAATTGGTCCATAAGCACATTCTAGATACAGAGTACTAGTTATTCTAACTAAAAACATAAGAGACTAAGCTAAGAATATACAAGACAACAGTCCATATGTACAAACTTTAAACAAGAAAATACAACAAACAAGCTAGTGAACAAAACACACCAATGTTAAATACTAACAAGCAATCTATAATATAACATAACTCACAACAATAATGTCCAAAGACTTTTTGAGTGTTTTATACAATGAAGAAATGAACAAATGTCAAGTTTCCCCAAGAGAAAGCTAAAGCCAAGTGATATCCCTAAGAAAAGTTACATTGCAAAGAGTGGCTTGATTGATTGGAAAAGATGATTGGGAACAATCAGATGAAGAAAATGGTGAACGAAATTACATAGTCATGAGTGTTTTTTTGGAAAGCATTTTTGAAACATTTTGTATGTTTTTGTATTTTCTGAACAATTTTATATTTTTGGAGATTTTGAACAATTTTATATTGTTTTTGAAGTTTTGTGAAATGTTTTTGAATGTTTTTGTGTTTTTTTGGAATTTTGAACCACACACCAAAGAAGAGGGAAAGGAAATTCCCAAGTCAAAACCAACATGCTACACATGAAGAAAGTGAACAAAATAATAATGGAAGGTGAAAAATTAGGCTCCCATTAGGCTCCAATTTAGCTTCATGTTTATTGAGACATCTTAAGAGAGTCCCATCATAGCCTCTTTGATACAAGGTGTCAGCAAGAAGGGTGTAGAACGAAGCACATTGTGCTAAGGATCTTTTATTAGTTTAAATTAAACTAGGAGGGTAGGATTTGGTTTTAGTGAAGGTAATATATCATGGTATTAGGGATGATCAGGACCAACAATATCACAAACCATGGTGGACTCCATCAATTCGTATATGGTAACCAAAATATGTTCAACGAGGGACTCGTTGTGAGTTTTATTAGTGTCGAAAGAAATAAGGGAGGTGATAGTTTCCATGACATCTAATACTTTATTTTGTATGTGAGGAAATTGTTCAAAATTGATAATCTGGAAATACCCTCTAAGGCTATCAACCATTATTTTATAGGGTAAGATATTTTCATCTTTTACTTGATACTCTTTGTTAACTTGATTAATGACAAGAAGATAATTACCAAGAATTGTCAATTCTTACAGGTGCCATGAGATAACAAACCCTAAGCCTGCTATCAATGCTTCATACTCTACTATGTTATTTGTGCAAGGGAATATGATATGATAAGATATAGGTATGAGGTCTCGATATAATGTACTCAAGATGATTCCTATTCCAGAACCATGTATGTTGCAAGATTCATCAAAGAATAATGTCCATAAGGGTGCTTCTATGTAAAAAAGGTATTCATTTGGAAATTCAAAATTTAATGGCTGTGAACCTAGAAGTGGTGCTATGGCTAGTTGATCTGCTAGTGCTAGACCTTTGATAGCTTTTTGATTGTGAGTTTTAATATCAAATTTCTTTGAGTAGTGTAATCCAACTAGAAATTCATATTGTTATGAATGGTCTCGAAAGTAGATACTTGAGAGGATAAACCCTTGAAATTATCTTGGTGGTATCATTTAGGAGATAGTTTCACAACTTTTCAAAAGTATAAGTATCCGCTAAAAAATCCTTTTCAACCTACGAATCCTCAGTCTCATGTTCAAGGAGATTTCTGCTCAAGTAATACACAACTTGTTCCTAACCCTTATCATTGTGTTGTACCAATAATGCCCCAATGGCATGTTCTATTACAGAGATATACAACAACATAGGCCTATCCTTTATAGATGGTATGAGTATCGAAAAATATGTTAGGTATTCTTTCGAGTTTTACAAAGGAATCTTGACAATCTTATGTCCATTTGAATTAGACATCCTTCTTAAGCAACTGGTTGAAGTGATGGCACTTATCTTCCAATTGAGAGATGAAGTGACAAATAGACTATATTTTTCCTTGTAGGCCCCTTAGTTGTCAAAGGTTCTGAGGAGGTGGCATATCTATTATAGCTTTGACCTTGGTAGGGTCCATTTTAATTCCTCTTCGTGAGACAATGAATCCTAGAATTTTTCCTAAAGTGACACCAAAGACACATTTTTTTGGATTAAGGTGAACCTTGTATTCCCTTAACCATTCAAATATACACATAAGATCTACTTGATGATCCACTATAGTATTTTATTTAGCAATAATATCATCGATATAATCCTTTATTATATCATGAAGAATGTTGTGGAAAATAACAATCATGGAACATTGATAAGTTACACCAAAGTATTTTTAAGTCTAAAATGAATGACCTTGTAACAAAATATCCCCTAGGGTTGTCAAAGTTATTTTATACTGGTATTCTTCAACAATTTGAATTTGGTTATACCCAGAAAATCCATCCATAAGGGATAAAATCTCATGGCTCATAGTAGAATCAACAATCATGTCAATATTAGGCAAAGGGAAGTCATCCTTGGGACATGCCTTATTAATGTCATGAAACTCTATAGAAATGTAGATTCGAGGGTCTTCTTCGCAACTAGTACCATATTAGATATCCACTCTGAGTAGTCAATGGACCGTATGAACCTTGCATCCAATAATTTCTATAGTTTGGCCTTAACTAGTAATGCGAACTTAGGATGCATTTTACGTACTTTTTTCTTTACAGGTTTAAGATCGGGATGCACCATAAGGTGATGAACCATAAGAGAAGGATCAAGGTTGGGAATATCTTTGTAAGACCCAATAAATACATCCTAAAATTCAGTTATAAGTGTTGTGAAGGATTTTATTTTAGTTTCTGATAAACTGACACCTAGTTGTAAAAATTTTGGTTGGTCTTCAGTTCCAATGTTAATGGTTGTCGTCTCTTCTCCCAAAAACTTAGAAGTGTCATTATCTTGCAATGATGTTGTAGGCTTATGTATATTGTATAGTATTTCTAGATCTAAATCTCCTCTCTCTAGTACCTCTAAAATGTTTTCACTACGAGATGCGTCATTTTCTTTCTTTTTCTTTTTCATTTTTTGTTTCTCGTATATCTCCTCAGAAAGGTTTTCACTATGTGAGATAAAATTTGTATTTTTTCTATGTTTAATTTATTTATCTCTAGGACTAGATATTGTAAGTTCTTCAATGAAGTAGGTGGTAGCATCAAGGTTTATATCAAAAACCATCTTGTGGTCCGAAAAGGGAAAAGGGTCTCAAGCCATGAGGAACTTATGGATGGCCTCGTCATTTTGAAAGAGGTCCATGAAATTATGAAAGCTGTTGGTCCCAATTAATGAGGGAATGATAAACAACATCAAGGGTTTTAATAGATACATATTTGAGGAAAGTGTAGTTTCAGCTAGGTCTTCGAAGAGGCTATGTGTGGAACTAGTCTTAGCTTGAGAATCCTAGTCCTCATCACTAGCTAATACATAAAAGAGTATAGGCCTCTTCTCGTATGTCTCATACCCTAGACCACTTGTGTAAATATTATACTTGATATTCATAGGTTCAAGAACACCATGGTCTTTTGGGCTAAGGCCTCTTTTTTCCAATTCATGTTTTTCATCATTCTATGTCCCTTGGTGTAATCAAGTGGATTCGTAGCATTATGCCATCCTATCTTTGTATTAAAAGATTCATCAAAGACTGGAATATGTTCATCTTCTATATATCCATGTGGTCTCTAAAGAGTGTTTCGAGATAGTAAGCTAGATTTTCTCGTAGATGAGGAGCATCAGGATGCCCATAGCTACAGGTGATAATGGGAGTTTTCAACAATAAATGCATTTTCAAGTGTGTACTCACCTAAGCCTTTATGGGAGAATGTAACTTCAGGTGACACCTTAGATGTAGATGCTTTAGAAGAAGGCATAGAGGTGTGAGGAATATCCTTAGGTGACACTTTAGATGTAGATTCTTTAGAAGAAGACACAGAAGCATGAGGGTAAATAATATTGTGTTAGGATTAATATAGTTGGTAACAACAATAATTGTGCTAGATCCAGTTGTGGTATTAGCAGATGGACAATAATTTGATTTTTTGTACATTGCTTTGAAAAACTTATAGCATTAAAAGGGGTCGAGTATTACCAAATAAGGTGAACTCTCTAGCATTATGTGGAAACTTTATGTGTTGATGGAAGGTGGAAGTTACTATGTGCATCATATGTATCCAAGGTCTATCTAGAAGAAGGTTATATGATGTTTCTGCTTTAACTACATGACATACAATATAGAGGAGATGTAGGCCTACTTGTATGGGAAGAGTGATGGTACCACCAAAATGACACTTGGTATTATCATAACCATGAATGGTAAAGATATTAGCATCTAAGATCATCTATTATATGACTAAGGTAGTGAAGCATTTTTATAGAACAGATGTTAAGAGCCGCTCCATTTTCAATAAGAAATCTCTTGACCTTATGGTCTATAACATAGGCTTTGATGTACAAGGAGTTATTGTTAATCAGATTTGGGTTCAACATATCTTGAGGGCCAAAAGATAGGATATGAGTTTCAGGCATAAGGTTTGTGATCATAACCTAAAATTGTTGGACATTGAGATTATGAGGAATGTGATTCATTTAGAGCACGAGTGATAATATACTGAAATATAGGTGACTCTTTTAATAGTTCCATTAGAGAGACATGAAATGGCATGGTTGTTAATTGTTTGATGAAGTCATATTGACCCGAGTGGGAGATTTGGCATTAGAGTTTGACTTTTGATTCAAAGGAGTTGTTGGTTTGGATTTTGAGGTTTTACAGAAGATATAAAAGGTTGGTTTTCCATGGGAACCCATATCTTCCTTTGGCATGTGGTCATAAAATTACTCAAAGGTTTGAATTTAATGGTTTTCATTATATATGGTACTTCCTAAATAAATGAGATAATTGAACTGAAATCAATGTTATTGGTAGAGGGACCTTTATCAAAAAAATTATCATCACCACCATGTTTGGTAAATGGGTTTGAGAACACCTTTGGATTTTCATTGGGTGTTTTATTTGGTGATGGTTCTTCAACAGTGATATCTCCACTATTAATGAGGTCTTGGAGAAAGTGACATAAGCGAAAGAATCAATCAGTTGGGTGACCGTCAATGCGATGAAAATCATAGTAAGTATCAACTTTATACCAAGTAGGTTTAAGTTTTCCCTCAACCCAAGGTCTGGTGATGGGATAGGTAACCATGTTTGCATTAATGAGTTATTGAAGGACACTTGATAGAGGTTCTCCCAAAGGATTGAAACGACATCACTTAGAATTAGGAGAGGAGGAAACCTCTTTGCTAGAAACAACAAGAGGTTGTTTACCTTTTTTGGTCTAGTATGAGTGTTTTGGACATTGTGGACATTACGGTTTTCTATAACACCATCATTGACCATATTATGATTATGGTTAACATGTTTAGATTTTTCTTGGTGAGAGCTATTAGGATGGTTACTATGTTTCCCATTATCTTTTGAATGAGGTTTAATCAAACCTTTTGTGACAAGGATTTTTCAATATGTGATCCTTTCTCAATAACTTCTTCAAAAGTATTAAGGAAATGCATTTTCATGTGAAAGGATAGCTCACTATTGAGGTTAGGTACAAAGATGCTCATAAGTTGTTTCTCAAGCATGGAGCATGGGAAACAACTAGCAATCCCATGCCATATTTGTAGGAATTGTGAAAAGGTTTCATTTTTTTGTTGTTTGGCATTACACAAATCCATCATTGTAATTTCGAGTCTAGGTTGAATGAGAAATGTTTAACAAACTTCTCTGAGAGGTCCGTAAAATTTTATATAGAGCCCTTGGGGAGGTGTAGAAACCATTCCAAAGCTTTTCCACCTAGACTTCATAGAAATAGATGCATTAATAAGACATAAATATAGGCCACCTCTTGGCAAGCCATATAAAACTCCTTGATATGCTCTCTAGGATCATTCTTGCCCTTGTATTTGTCAAATTTGGGTGTCTCGAAAGATTTGGGAAAAGGGACATGCAAAATGTCCTTATTGAAGGGGTAAGGACACAATTCTTCAAAGTTGAATTGTTTGCATTGATGTTGCATACCTGAGATGGTGTCCTTCATCATTTTCCATTCTTGGGAAAATGGTGAGTTGTTCTACAAGAAAGATAAGGAACCATCACTCGTAGAGTTTTTGTTATCTTTGGTGTGTGTGGTATGACTTTTAAGTGAAGCATCACTAGTTTTATTTGGTGCCTCATTGCTATGGGATTCATTGGTGACTTTGGAATTTAAGATAGAAAGTTGCTTAGCCATGTCATTAATTTGATTCATGAGGGATTGAGTGGGATCGGTGGCTGAATCAGTTGATTTTCCTTTTTTCCTTCATTAGATTTGTCTTTGTTTGATTCATCACCTTTGGTGTTGTTTGAGGTGGACTTGTTTCAATCATCATTGCTCATGTGACTAGGTCTTGTCTCATCGTCATTATTTGTCAAAATGAAAGGTTCACCCTTGTTAGGTGGTGGTTTTCCAAGTAATGTTTGTAGACTATCCTTTTGAAATTAGAGGGTAATTTTTCTCCCATCTCAAGGAGACGAAGAAAAAATTAGTCTTTATTCATACGTAAGATATTTTCAATGTAGGATTGTTCTTTGAGTGAGATGTCATTTTGATCATCCTCGAGTTTTGGTCATTATCACTATCAAAATTTCCAAAAGGATTTTGATGTCATTCATTCCTTCCAAAAGGACTATAATCCTTATGTCATGTTCCTACCATTTTTAACAAATGAATGGGAAAAGGAGAGATGTGAAAGACAACTCAACCTATAACAAAGTAAATACGACAATGGAAGAGAGGTGCGTGATTAATTTTGGTAATAAATTGTCCCTTAACAAAGTGAATGCTAAGATGGGAAAGAAGTTTGGAAGATATGAATGATGCAACCCTTAACAAAGTGAATGTCAAGATGGAAGTGTGCGAAAGTGTTTGATAAACTCAACCCTTGAAAAATTGAATTCCAAGATGGAAGAGTGGTTTAATGTGGTGAATGTTCTCATCCTATAACAAAGTGAATGCTATAATGGAGGAGAGTTATAGTGAAAAAATTCCAAATGTGCTCAACCTCTAACAATGTGAATGCTAGAGTGGAGAAGCGAGGATAGATTGATTGCAAATGCACTCTACCACTTAGCAAAGTGAATGCTAGATGGGAAGAGGGTATGAAAAATGAGTCAAATCATATGCGATGTGCTCAACCCTTAACAAGAAATAGTTAATAAGGAAGAGGCTAATGAAAGGATAAGACTCAAATATTGAAAATGTAAACTTTGGAAAAGAAGATATGATGGAGTATGTAAAACGCACCAAATATTTTATCAAGTTAGAGATGTGAAGAAATAAAATGCATATAGTTTAATTATTATGATGTCAAATGAAAGGATGCAAGAAAATAAGGAAAATAAGATGTGATTAAATTGATTTGTGACAAAGTGAAACAAAACACTATCAAGATGTGAGTCTTAAGATGAAATTTCTTGACAGAGGACGTGGATATCTACAACTCAAGACTTGATGTTGAAAAGGAGATGAAAACCTAAAATTTGGGAAATGTAATCCAAATGTTTAAGTGTTTAATGAAATGGGAGATAAACTAAGAATGAGGTGCGTATGAAAGATAGAAGAATTTGATGACTGCAAAAGAGGAAGACTTAAATAAGTGAATGATAAATCCAAATGAATGAAAGAAGATAAAATGGAGAATGAAATGAGAATTAAAAAAAATTGAAATAAATAAAAAGAGAAAAAATTTCCAAAAAGGGGAAATTCAAGAGTAAAATGAAAATTAGTGAATGACTGATGATGAAGAGGAAATATGACGAGAAGAGATGAAATGAGAATGAAAGTAGAATCCAAACAAGGAGTGTTTGGAAAAAAATCAAGTGTGGAACACTACTACAAAAATAAAGAAAACAAAAGAAGAAAATAGAAAAAGAGGTTTTTGTTTAATTGTTTGTTTGTGGCCTCTACCTTAAATTGGCTTAAACAATGTTTGGCTTCCTAGGTGGCTCTCTCAACTAGGTTTCAGCAGTATATCCGAGCGAGTGTGACACTATTGCTAGCTAACGAATTTACTTTACCCCCTTTAAAACCCTAAGAAAAGATCTTGCTCAGAATGAATCGTATTGGGGTCGCCACTAAGGATATCCATGACTCTAACTCACAAGTATTTACTAGTCAAGTAGGAGAAAAAGGTTCCCGTTTCATCCACCAATTCACTCAAGGAGTGGACTACTTTAGGGTTCCTACAACCACTCCCTTTGTTGTAGCTTAAGGATTATGCCAAGGGGTTATGTTCTACTTAAGCGATAGAGTGTGGATCTTAACCAAACTTGAAAATATAGTGTTTTGAATGTGGCGTATTTTTTATCTTTTTATATTAATATGGTTTAGTTGTACACCATTTGGTAACCTACAATTAGTAGTTTTAAAGTGTTTTATCCACCTTTTTAAGATATAGTCCTACAAGAAAAGATTAGAAAATTTTCTGGAAGGAGGTAAAAGATAAAACAACAAAAGCAAGTTTGTGTTTCGATTTCCCAAATCGCTTAGAAAGTGCAAGGAAAGAGCATACATGTGGTCGGGTCATGATTAGTCTCACATAAACAAAATAAAATGACAAGAAAGATTAAGCAAAAAAACACGTTAGAAAATGTTATTGAATAGACAAAATGATTAAGTGTGTGAAAAAGTGGCTAAAATGTGACAAAAATTGAACCAAAAAGTCCAATAACGCTAAATGAACAACTTTCATGAATGATTGAAAAGATAGTAGAGTTGAAGCATTCGATAAACCTACAAAACCAAGTGGAAAGATTATCCCAAGGTAATAAAAGGGGGAAAATGATTAAGAAAAAGGGCCAAAGGTTAATTGAAAAAAATTGATTTAAAGAAACTAAGTAAATGAACGAAATGAGAGCATAATTACATTGAAAGAAATTAAATCCTAACTTAATGGATGAAATAACGTTGTAAGTATTTTTTGATGATTATCTTTGTGTATGAATCATTAGAGTTGTTGGATACCTTGGTTGATGGGATGTGTGCCCTAAGGTAACCTAAAAATTTTAAATAAGTTGGCTCTTCTCTACATCAAGGATAAGGATAGTAGAAACTGAGATGAAACTATGATAACTAAGGTGATACACCAAAAGAAGATGCTTTAATCAAGAATCCAACTTCCTAAAATGGGGAAAAGGTGAGTAATGAAAAGGGTGGACAAAATGCACCACAGTCCAAAAAGATTCACACAGAACACCACTTTGAACTACTAAGCACAACTTTTGAAACCAATAATAACATTATAAGTATGCACAATATACCAACATCGAAATAAAGGCTATCAGAGACAATACAAATATGCAAAGGATGGAAAAAATGCACCACAGGGCATATTATATTACTCCAAAAATGTGCACAATACAACAACAGATAAGAGGAAAGAAGAGTGCTATTACAAAGCTTAGAGAGAAGGCTAGAGCTCTAGACCCCCTACCTTTATAGAAGAGGAACTGAGACAGGAAAGAAGAATTGACTAACTCCCAATATTTTTATGAAACCTCCGATTACAATATATAGGATGAGAAGAAGATAAGAAGATAATTTTGGAACCATCTTTCCAACTACTTGTAAGTTATGGTAAATGGTGTGAAGTGACAGAAATAGATTTTTGAGATCTATCTCACACTTCCCATGATCTGTTATTTAAGGAGTGAGATCCATACCCATTTAATACATATTTAACTATTTTACAACTGACTCCCTTGAAGTGGACTCACTTTTTAAGGAACATCCTTTCAAATCTTTATTACATATCTGAACTTCTCAATCGTTATGCATCGTTTGGGATTATGATTCAGAGGAACCTATTTTTATGTTGTTCTGTTAAAATGACCCTTCAAGTGTAGGTGAAAAAATTGAGTATTCGTAGGTTTACACTCTTTACATAGAACTGTGCATTAACTTTGTTGCTGAAAAGACAAGCTAAATGAATTTTTGCCTTTTACCTTTTGAAAATATTTAAGCATTTAAAACTTCTAGATGGGTTTCATAATTTCCCATACATGGTATTTTTCATGTCACCAATCTTTCGCAACCTACTTCAAACTTGGAGTCCATTTGTTACGAGATCCATGTGGAAGCCAAGCACATCTCTAGGGTCTCTGCTTTTCTTCATAGCTTTTGGAAGTGCACTGCTACTGACACGTGGCACCTTCCGCGAGCCCTCTAATATCTCTTTGGGTAAGTAATGGAATTGCTACATATTAATGTGAAGACCTTTTCTTGTGCAGGACCCTTATAGTTGACTCCACGTGTAAGCCCCATGGGATTTTGAGGCTTCATTTCCCCCTTTAATTTTGGAATTACGTCGGGTTGACACTTGGCACCGTCCGTGAGCCTCGCTACTCATTCTCAAGTTGGCTTGTCCCAACTTAGTTTTTCATCATTGATTTGGTTAAGTCTTTTTCCCCATATCACTAAAGGCTTGACCCCTAGTGGGACTCGAATCTATAGGAATCTCAAAACTTACTTGGTCAATCCAACAGGAATCTGCTTATTATCTAATTTTAGCGGGTGGTGGAGGAAATCAAATAACATTATTTAAACCTAAAGTAAGAGTATGACTAAAATCTAACATAAAAATAAAAAATAAACAAACTAAAAGATAAATTAAATATAAAAGAAAGAAATGAATTAAAAGCTAACTAAACCTAAACCTAAAAAAAAAGTATATAAAATAAACCTAATGTACTCAAGTATGTCAAACTTTGTTTTGTGTGTATATGCAAGTTGGTGGGTTTGAGTAGGGAGGATGCGAGGAGAAGCTTGGGCCTAGAGGAGGCAAGCTAGGGATGTATCGGGTGGGGATGGATGGGGGAGAGGTGAGTTGGCTAGGGGTAGGGGTGGCGTAGGGATCTCACGGGGTTAGGCCCACATCATGTGTCTAAAGGGTTTCTTGGGTCGAGGCAATGAGGTGGGGTTTGTTTGGAGAGGTGGGGAAATGGGAACTGGGTGGGGTCGAGTTGGGTAGGGGTTTGGTCTGGTGGTGATGGGGAAACATTGTAGTTAGGTGGCTCGGGGTGGGTAGTTAGGAGGGCTCATAGGTAGAGTGTATGGTGAGAGGATGTGGCTCGGGTGAGATGGCTAAGCAAGGGTAGGTAGGGGGTAGGGGAAAAGGGTAGTGTAGGGTTATAATTTTTGTTTTAATTTTTTTTTAAATCTAACTTTGTAAAGATAAAATCTAACTTAATTTGTTTTATTTTGTAGGATTTTTAACAAAGTAGAGGAATTGTTTTTGTGTGCAATTTTCCTTTTTTCTTAAAATAAATCTAATTCATGATGAATAAAATCTAATTATTTTGTTTTTTGATTTTGTAGGATTTTTAATAGTGCAAGAATGAAAAAAAAAAATACCACCACAGAGTGTAAAGCTGATTTGTGTTTGATACAGTAAAGCTACAAACCAAGAGAAAACAAAAATGGAGAAGAAAGTAGAAATGTAAACGAAACAACTTCTTGCTAATATAAAACACCTAAAAGCAATTATAGCTTCCCAATTCACCTATGAAAGTTGCACACAAAAAGAAGTTTATTGTGAAACAAATAAAACAAAAGAATAAGAAATGAAACAAAAACAAAAGAGAAATGGGGTGCGAGTCCCACCAGACATGTAAAAATGTAAACAATGAATAATTACCTGAGAATGGAAGACAAAAAATACAATGCAAACCTCCTTGTAAACCTTCAGTGCAAACCTTAGTAAGGTTTCGGAGACCTCATCTGGGGAAACTTATAAATGGATGTGGGTGCTTTTGAATGTTCTTCAAATGTGAGTGCAAATGCTATAGACACAAATAATTTTTGCTTGGAAATTTAGCAGAGTGATTGTACTTAAATCCAAGAGGATTTGTAAGAGAGTAAGCCTGCAATTTATAGAGGTAGAAGTAGTTGGAAATTAGTTATACATGGTTGAATGCACATGCTAAAAATAACATTGGAGGAGGTTACAGTAGTGTCGGGGCATTTAGGGGCAATAAATGAATTAATTACAAAATTTGCATCCAAGAAGGTGGTTGTACATGCAATTCAATTGCCCCCACCTTTCTAGGATTCTATAAGTGTAGTTAACTAGGATGAGGATATGGAGTCCAAGTGGAGTCTAAGTGGATGTTGACCAAGTGGTAGTTGACTAGGATGTGCACACACTTAATTAATTAATAAATTATAATTAACTTAGCTAAAGGGGTACTAAGAATACATGGGATTAATTTAATTAATCCAAAGGGTACAATGTGTATGAATTAATCAATTAATCAAAATGGGTGAATAACATGGTGTATTAGGATAGAATTGGGAACAAGTGGAAACAAGTGTGTAATTTTGGGGTGTCTACACCGATAAGCAATACTCTCTCGGTTGGTCATCCAAATAACCATGAATACACAAGTTATACATTTCCATGGCGTATTGTTCATTAGTAAAGGAGGAAATGGACACCCATGAGTATACCAAATAGTAAAATTGGGTGAGTAACAAAGAAAAGAGCTATTGAAAATGTGCACGTACCAAATGGCATAGGAAAAGCTATATCAATATGACCAGGATCAAGTGTGCCTCCAATATAATCTAACCAAGATTGGCCAAGAGTAAGTGGAGAGGAAGTATGATAACGTGCAAGGTGAACAAAAAGATGAAAAACATGAAGTCCATAGGAAGCAGTGAGAATAATAGAGCCATGATACAAATGTGAATCATATAAAGGAGAATGAAGAACTTCAAAGGAAAAACCAAATTGAAAAGAGACAATCGTGTGAACATACGACGATTTGCAAGAGTATAAAATGGTATGTTCTCTCAATAAGAATCATTCATGAAGAGATTACAAGTGAATGATGGCTTTACTGATAGTGATGGTGGTGGAGGTGTGGAAGATAGAGCGACGTCCATGAACCGGATAGGCCCCGACATGAAATAATAGTAGTAGTAGTCGTAAGTGAAATAAAGGAACTCCATCTATAAGACAGATGACACCCTTAAATGGTGATGAATGAAGTGTTTTTTTCACAAGTTGAGGTGTTGGAGTGGTAAGTAAGGAAAGGGAACATGTTAGAGTAGATCCCATATAAAGTATCATAGCATTTGTGATAGCATGGGCTGGTGACAAAGCATGAAGAACCATATCAACCGTAAAAATAGTGGCATTAGAGTCATTTGGAGCTTTGAGAGGTTGTGATTTGAGAGCGAGAAGATGGGGAGGTAGGAAAAAACATTGTATTAGGAGGGAAAATATATATAATGTGGAAGAATCAATCGTGAATGGGAATGAAAAATTCCTTGTGATTTAGCAATGGGGGTGCAACTATGTAGTCAGATTGAGGAGCTTGTGCTTCGTCTAGAATCTGTGCTAGAATGTTAGGATTGATGGTACACATATAAGAAACAATAACATCATCTAAAGCTTTATGATCTATATCAGAAGATGGAAGTTGAATAAGCAAAGGGAAACATCTATAGCCGAAATATTAGCATGGGTATCAACAAATGCTTGACCATATCTATAAAATTGCAAGATGAATGGAAATTCAAAAGGATGAGTTTTATCCATGATAAGAGTCAGGTTCACTAAAATTATTAACTAAAATTGAAATAACTATGTAGTGCTAAGGTAGTTAATCTAAGCTATGAAAAATTGTACTAAAGTAAGTAAATGTAGTAAACAAATATTTTAATGATCTAAGAAAAAATATAAAATGAAATACTAAACCCTAATGTGCAAGAGGGAAGAGGAAAAAACTCAGCTGATAATAGATGTTTGTCGCATTGTTTTGAGTGATGAATAAAAAATCAGAGAAAGTGGGAATGATCGTGTCGGGGTCCCACAGAGGACAGATCTTGGTGATGTAGCTTGGTGGAGTGCCTAGGAGAGGATTGGGGTGACCATAGGCACCCGGTAAGAAAAATAGGTGGTTTGGTCTGGGAAAAATGTCCGGAACTAGTATTCATAGATTTGAGAGATGAATGTTATCCTTTGCTTCTTATCGCATTAATTTCTCTGTACTACACCGAATGCTCTAAATATTCTAATAGGAAGAATAACCTAGAAAAGACCCAAAAGGATGTATCAACATCCTAAAAAAGAAATATGAAAACAAATGAGTTGGAATGAGCTCAGCTACCACAACAGTGGGCTTACTAAAATGAGCATTGCATTACATTTCAGACCTAAATCTAGTTCGGTGAGAGTTTCCATGTCGTTCCTAGGTGATCTTGTGCCAATCAAACTTTGTGAAATAGAAAACAATAACTAAATGTATAAAATGTAATAGAATGTGTGCATGGAATAGAATATAATCCCTCCCTCTATGAAGTGTGATGTAGATGTCCTAGCTTGTGCCTTGATAACAAAGCTATGTGGATGTAAATTCAATAAATGGATGCAACTCTATATGGAATGATAGTAGTAATGATGTTAGGTCCCTCATTATGGTCTCATAAATTTATATTTATAGGGTTCTCTTACTCTAATTTTGTAATTAACCCTGAAAAGGTGACTACAAGAAAGATAAAGATGAAAAATGGCTAGAAGAGGCCCAAAAAGTGGTGGGAAAGTGCTAGAAGGATCGGGGTGCACCCGTGTGGGACTAAAACACCCATGGGTGCCCCAAAGACTAAATATGGGTGCCAAAGCCAAGTCTAAAATAAAGTGGGATGTGAGAAAATGGCTAGGAATATGGGTGCAATAGGTTAAAAATTACAAAATAAACTAAACAAGATGGACAAAATAATGGGGGTTAATTAGTACTTTGTTCACTCAATATGCTTCTAAATAGTAGTATGAGAGTGGGATAAATAATCAAAAGTATGAACAATACCTTCAGTTAGGTGACACAAGCTTGTTGTCTCTTTCTTTCACTCAACATGCACATAATAATCTTGCTCACATTTGTGTGAAGCGAATAAAAATTTTGTACCCATAGAGATGACAGAAATACATCTTTCCTTGTGCCTAAACCCTTTTGCATCTATGAACATGTACCAGAGGATTATTTCCATCATACTCTTGTCCAAAGAGGGGAGATTATTCCTTATAAAACTTGTCAAAAATTCTATTACGAACTCGTACTAAACCAATAAGCTATCTTTGTTTTTTTCCCACCAATGTGTGTTGTAGTCCTATGTAATGTGTATACCATCATATTTCTCCTATCACCTTCATTATGCCAATTCTCTTCCATTGCATGCAATAACAACTATGACTTCTCTTCTCTAATATAAATCGGAAAATTGGTTTTACCCAACCCCTAATTGTGTGTAGTCTTATCATTCGGTCACTTGCCCTCATACCTCGTGTCCCATCATTTCATAAGTTCCATGGGATGAATTATTAAAAGGTACACTAGTGGTATCACTAATATATTATGTGTCTTCCCAATGTAGTAAACCTTCCTTTATTGGATCCATGACTTCATTTTCATGCACCATATGAGCATAGATTCAATTATGATCTTCTTCATTGACATGCTTTATATATGGCATAACCTTCATATCATAGAGAGGAATCACAACACACTCATCTTTGTTCTCAAAACTGATATATATCTTGTTGAAGCGTAAGTCAACATTATTTCAATAACAAAAAGGTCGTCCTTGTAGATTTGAGAAGTAATATGATTACGCTAGCTTCAATACTTCAAAGTCACCTATAAATATAACTCGCTAAATAGTGATTGAAGCATCATTTAGCACCAAAATGGGCATGATCCTTTTCTTATTAGCCATATACAACACATTTTAAGATGGGTGCAATGGTGGTCTTCCCATTTGATTCTAGGAATCAAGGGTGAGAACATTGACTTCGAGCATGTATCTATAAGAATATTAATTACCAACCACCCATTGATCACTACATATAGTGTTATCTTCTTATCATATTCATGGTCATGTGGAGGAAAATTTGCATGAGGGATCTCACACTTTGTTTCCAAACCTATTTGCAATACCTTCTCGCGCAACCATTCTCTCAATAATGGGATGATGTTGTCTTGCCTCAACATTCTACATACTTCCTTAAGATCATCAATATCCTTCTTTATGCATTCCCCCTCATGCATTTTATCATTGAGGTGTTGGATATCACATTTTAATTCTCTGAAAACACCCATATTTTCTTGATACAACTATTTATGTTGGGCTATGTCTAGGTACATTGTATGTACCACCTCTTCCCATTATGATTTGTCTAATCCTTCCTTGCTTAAATGCGTGTGCTGATTCTACACGCATAGTTACTAATACATGCTGGAGTTCAGGCTCAAAAATCTTCTTACATGCTCATTATTCATTCTTTGTGTTGTCTACCTTAATTTTATCTATGCTTTTGTCCTTCTGATTGTTCTTACATATATGGGAGTATAGATTTGGACAATCCTTAACCTTGTACACCTTTCCATAGTACACACACACCTAATTATTTAAACACTCACCCTGATAATGATCAGAAAATTACATGTATAGCATGTCCCTCATGCAAACCATCCATTTCTTCCATGACCTCGATTCGAACCCACCTTTGAAACCTCCTTGTTGGGCTTGAGAGTTACTTGCCATAGTAGTTTGTCGTAACCATGTTTCACATACCTCATGGATATGATCTATCAAAGGAATTCAGATGTGCCATAGGTATGCACATCACAAATTTTTAGTACATGGAGACATTCTTCTATGTTGTGCGCTATGAAAGTGGGAAATTTTAGACACCATAATTCTTATGAAATATTTCATAAGATATCAATAATGCACGCACACTCCCGCATGGGTATATATCCTTTATATGTCCCTCAACCTTGTAATCTCTCGCACCAAATCCCATTAAGTGTCTCATGCACTAAATTGGCAAAAAAATCCAACCGAGAAGTAATTGCTATTATATGGGTTTCAAGGAAAGGATTTATCCCGGTGTAAACACTCCCAACTACTTTAGCACGTAGAGTTGTTTCCAAGGCTTCTTGCAAATTAATAAATGTATTGTGTGAAATTTCTCTCTAGAATGGTGTCAACAACCCTCCTAAAAACCACTTTGCATGATGGTCTTGATGAAAATCATAGGATATTTTAGAAAACAAGGTCTTAAAACACACATCGCATTCCTCAACACTCTCGAGATAGACCTTGCTTGATATCCTTTAGTGCGTTAATAATATGTTGCTTAAACTCAAGAATAAGAAATTTAGCCAAAATTTTGGTATATAATTCATCATAATGAACTACATTCTAATGTGGATCATATTTCCTATACCAACTATGTGCACACCCTTGAAGTGTGGTGGAAAATTGACTTGCTTTCCTGTTAGGAGCTGTTATTCCCTTAGCTCTCCATAATAACTCACACTTATGCACATGTTTAACTACATCTTCCACACCCATATACTTTGGAAAATGAAGTGACATCTCAAAGAAGATTTGAGGTGTTTACTACTAGGGTTCTTCGAGGGTGTTTTAATGGTTGTTGTATCCCTTTTCATTGAGTGGTTATAAATATTGAACCTGATCCTCTAATAGTATTACCTCCACATGGTATCTCGACACGAATGTCCTTAACCTCCCATCACAACTTGAGGTCCCATTGAAGAACTACATTGCATCCCCGTGGTCATGCTAAACTACACACTAATTGTATGTCCTATAACACTATCGAGAGTACTACTTCCAACTAGTAGTGTGTCACTTCTCTTCCCTCATGACATACCTACACAATTGGTTCCAAAAAAACTTTGTCCAAACATGGGCTCTGTTATGCTTCCATATACATGTGCTAAATGTGTCATGTCTCTTAAGGTAATACTAATATATGTCTACATGTATCACCTAAACAACATGGTGATACCTAATTACCTTCCTTCTCACCTTCACTATGATGATCTTATACAACAAATTTCTGATTCAAAGGACCACGTGTAAGGGCTATGGGTCCATGCGGGGTTAGATATGTGCCAATAGTTCTCAATCTATCCTCATATCCATTATCCTCTAATGTTGATGGTGTCCTACCGCATTTTCCCAATACTTTTAAGAGATGATCCTGTGGTCCCTCACCTTTTGTAGGGTTTTTCGTCATTTCTTCCACTCATCATTCCCCTCGGTCTCAACACCTCCTAAACCGCCCTCTCACATGCATCATTATACTTGATCGATATCTCTTCCCTTTCTATCTCTTCCATTTGGACTGAAACCATCCTTCCCTAACATATCTCCTACACCTAAGCGCAACAGGTTTTAGCCTATCATTAGTAAATTCTCCATCCCAAGTTCAATCATCAAGGCCTTCATTGCTAAAGGTAACGCCCGTATATATGACTCCTTCGATTCATGCAAGAACCTAAAATCTTATTTCTATGGGCACAAGTATGTCAAAATCACGTACTCCAAAGTATAATTATGTACCAAACCTTCCCACTAATGATATACAATTCTTGTCTAAGGCTCATCCAAATCACCGAAAGCTTGATAGTTCTTTTGGATCCACAATTTCTTTCTTCCTATCTAGACACCCCTATTCTACACATAGGTTTCCAACCATTAGTATAATTCTACTAGAAATAAGATGAATAATGTCTCATAAAATTATTCATGGAGGTTTTCTTCCACCCACATACAAGCATTAAATTCAGGTCATGTGCTATATCTTTGAGAAAACGCATCTTGGCCATCATACACCCATATCTAAATATTTTTCAAAGACAATTAGAACATATTGTGCATGTAAAATCCTAATGAACAAAAAGAAAATAAGTCCCAAAAATAGAACAAAAATGTAGTCTTTTTTTACCAACAACTAGCTAGGCACACTAAAACTTCATCTAGACAGAGTTTAAACGCTCACCCAAAGTGTGTGTAGCCACCACGACCCTCATTTATTTTCTTAATAGGATGTTATACATGAATAGGCATCATAACTATCATAATAACCATTCATGTAGAAAGATACATCATAACATAGAAATTATGGCAACACATATAATAAGGAAATCATTAAACATACAAGATTATCAAAATTATTTGAATCCCCATCAAGCCATACTCAGATCTAGTAATCCTTGTAATGTAAACACAATTTTCCATCATGACACACTCTATTCATTACCATAATTGTTGATTACATTCATGATTCAATACATCCATGCATTGTTTTTACGCACTCACATAATGCTCATACAAACTCTAGCATTGACTTACTACTCAAAATTTTACTTAGAACTCTCTACTCCTTCATACATGAGTGTATCACTTATATATATATATATACATGATGGGGAATTTCCCTTCACAGATTACATGCACCTTTCCTAATAATAGACAAGCTCTAATCATAACCCACATGATTTTTTCAACTTGAATTAACAAGTAGATTGAGCTATAAATAGATCCATGCTTTATACCACTTTAATCCTATTAATAAACCCATTTCATGCATCTTCTCCATCCTTGTTTTCATGTGCTTTATTATTTATAAATTTTTCATGCGTGCAAATCTATCCAACTTTTTCTATTTTTAGCACTTCCTCAAAATTTAGCTAAGTTCTAGATGTTCGCATGTATGTGTGCAAGCCTTCACAGACCGACATGTTACCCCGTATTGTGTGCACCTCATTACATTTCCCTATTTCTACTTCCCCTTCTCACACATGCCCTTATGTGTAACTTATAACTATTGCACATGTTTATTACTTTTTATATCAATTTTTAATTTTTCTATTTGCTTTTCTCGTAATTTCCTCAAAGGGGTTTTCACTACCAGGACTTGGACATTTTATTTTGGTGAGGGTTTTTATATATATCTTTCCCTTTTTCTTTTTTTTTCTTTAGTTGACCACAAAAATCAACCTCCTCCATGAAATACATGTATGCACCAAGGTTGGTTGAGAAACCTTTCTTGTGGTCCCTAATAGGAATACCATCACGTAACCCCATGGATTCACCAATTGCTTCATCATTATGAAAAAAATCAATTGGTATATGTCATTTTTTGTCCCAGTTGATAAGTTTTGGACCCCAAAATATTAGCTAAGTAATAAGAGGAATGTGCTCACATGATCGGTAGATAGAAGGGTGCTCATGGAAAAGTGCCCGAGAAAAAGGGTTTAAGAAGGGTTTAAGTGGAACTAGGGCACGTGCGGGAGACAAAATAAGTGATTAAAGGACTTAGCCATATTTGGCATCATGGAGTCACTTGAGGAAAAATGTGAGGACCCAAATAGGAGTGACAAGTGGATAAGGTTCCAGCCTATAACCTTGGATGTCAAGAAAAGGGTATACTATGCGGGGAATATTACAAGAGGCATCATTACATTTAGTGGAAGGTTTGCGCAAAGATGATAAACATTTTCCAATGGAGGACCACATCGACACTTCCCACATGATTTTCTCATAAGAGAATTCATGGTGGTGGACAATGGTCCTATTTAAAGGAATGCTTAGGACATGAATGAGGGTGCAAAGGGGAGTAGAGAAAGAGAAGGAGAGTAATGAAGTGTTGCAGAAATGTTAGGAAATGCTAAGGGTTTGGAGTTCATGGTGCTAGGGTTTAGATTACTTAGTGCTAGATGGTTGTAAGGGATACCATTAAGCATATGTATGGGTACTTGGGATCTGTAATAAGGGATATAATGGGGAAAAGCATAGTTAGGATCTCTGATCAGATAGGTTTGTAGGAGTTGAGTCTCTGTCATTTGATGAATATGGTCTGAGATGACCCTTTTGAATGTAATATGGCTACTAGAACTTTGTTAAATAAATATACATGGATCTATTCTGTACAACTTGCTTATGGGTGTAAACCCTCATGTTATTTGGCTTATCATGACTCAAATATGGTTTCTTGTACTTCTTACAATGTTTATTAGCTTTTGTGATGCATTAATGTGTAGATCTATTAGTTATATATTTTTCCTTTTAAAATTAAATGAATGTACTTATGCTTATGTAAATAATCCTCCTTTAATGGAAAAAATCTCTTCAAAATCTCATATAAAGGAGGGGCTCGGCTCATGCGCATGCCTTGGATGAGCACCCAACGTATCTTTGGGTGATAAGTTGATGCACTTGGGGTTAAAATGAAGTATTGAGGGAAAAATAATGACTACATCTTGGTTCCATTCCAGGACCTATTTTGAAGCTATTTTGAGAGAAATGTGTAATGACAGAATGCTTGACCTTTAATAGTGTCGAGCGGCTTAAAAGTATGGAGGATGATTTTTCGGACGTTTAGTACTAGATCTCGAGTTTGATGCACCGAAATGGGTAGAGGAGAACCTATATCATGAAATCTATGAGACATTCTTCTATTTTTTCCCAGTAGAGTTGTATGAATGGCTATCAGCATATGCATCAAGGAAAAGCTAGTACTATAGACCTCATGTTTGGACCTAGGAGGAATATCAATAGATGCATGATGTCGATCGACTTAGAACCGTGCCATTGATCACTTTGGTGGAGAAGAGTGCTAACTAGTTATACCCCTGGAATATGTTATTTCTACGTATTATTACCTAGATCTTTGCTGAGTTTGAGTTCTTGAGGGAGCCTAGAGGATTCTATCAAGATCTTGGTCATTACTTTGAGTTTGGAAGCCTTTTCCATGGCTAGCTAAACTCCTGCTAGGCACGGGGCGTGGAAGCTGGTGTGGTAGAAGGATGGTGGACCTTGTGGAAGAAATGGAGAGAGAGGAGATGTGGCTCAAGTATAATGAATCTCGGGAGAGGGAGTTGGCAAGACAACGCAAAGCTGTAAGAGTGATGGATTTATGGAGGTAGATGTTGTGGGAAGGATTTGAGGTTTGCGTGAAGGTGTGGAACCTGAGTAGTCTGAGCTACCCCATCTTGGCAAGTGTGGAAGAGAAACCCCCTCATCTTCTAGAGAGAGCTCATCATATGAATAAAGGAGAAGAGTTGTAGGTACACATTTAAACCCACATAATGACTTGAGACCATAATACTTAGTTTTCTAGTTCCTGAGATAAGTTTTGATAATCCAGTTGGTATCGGTATTCGTAATCAAGTGACACCTAGGAGGTATAATTTTTCATTTTGTACATCTATGGTTGCACATTCATTTCCTATGTTTGGGGGTATTTTTATGGCATAAAATTTGGGAAAGGTGTGGGATCACAGGGTTTGTATATAACATCTCGTAAGTGGTGTGGGAAACACATATGGGAGTGGTTTAGTATCACAAACTGTTAGTGCATAGTTTATCATGACATTGGGTTCACAGGTGCAATTTCATTAGGTCCCTTCCCTACAACAGACAAGGATGTGGTGGATCTATAGGAGTTTGCACTAGTGGATCTAGTGGGTTTTACGGTAGAGGTAACATCGATGGAATCAAGGTATTGGATCTGGAGGGCATCCACAAGACCATCCACAAGTGTTTTATGAGATGTCACTCCACTTACCTAATTACAAGGGAATTGAGGATGGCGCACAAAGGGAATCACTACACCGAGTTGAAGGAAATTCATTTTGTGACCATGTTGCAAGGACATGTGCATAACTTGTACATGAAGTATGACCCAGACAAATTATGGTGGATTACATTGCAATGTGTAATGAATTTTTGGAAGATTTCTACATACCTAAGTTTGAAACAAAAAAATTAGTGTGTTGAAGGAAATTTAGCATCGAATGGTGGAGAGTGTGCGGGAGTATGATGTGCATTTCAAGACTCTCTTATCCAAGTTATCTTATGACATTCACCCTTCACAGCATGCTCAGTGGTTTGTTAGAGGTTTGATCACACCATTCAAGAGGGTACTTTCATATATCCACACAAGGCCTTGGAGGATACCTTGCATACTGAGGTAGTATGAAGCATTGATACATGAGTTATTCCATTCCTAGAAGCCCAAATTGTTGCAATGGAAAAACAACTAGAGAAATTTTTGTGAACTTGGCTCATGAGACTCGCAGTGGGTTATGGTGTATGGATTATGAGGTAGAAGGGCATACAAAGGACAATTGTCCTTAAATATTGGTACACATAATGATGGTAGAATGTGAGATTTACCATGGAGATAATGATGTAAGTAGGTTTTTGTTACTGCAGCACGCGATCTGTAATAATGTGTCTTGCTACTACAAAATTTTCACCTCTACTACTCACGACACCAAGGATTGTAGATTTATTAACCGAATACATGATGCCATTTATATTGGCGTGTGCTAGAATAATGTTGTGAATAGCTCCAAGGATGATGTTTGTCATTATGAAGGGCACATAGATAGAGGAAGTCGAGGAAGAGGTTTTCATGGATGGTTTAGAGAAGGTGGCAACCACAAAGGTGGAAGGAGTGAGTTCCACATGGGACTTGTTACAACCTGTGGGTCTACAAAACACCATAAGCATGAATTCCCCAATTTTTACAATGCTCTTGCGTGGGAAAAATCACAAATATTAGGAATACCCTAAATTATTTTAGCACATGAGCCTTAAGCAATGGAAGGATAAGGGCACTGAGATGGTGAGCATAAAGTGTGCTGATAGAAAATGGATGCCTAGAATGGTGCATAAGTAAGAGTTAGATCTTGTATTGGTGATGACACGAGTTGAGGCTATGTGTATGAGGGAGATACCAAAGAACATGATGCTAATTACAATAGAATAAGTGGTACATGGGAAGTATCTGGACCCTATGCATTAGAAGGAATTCTATCAAGAGACCATAGATGTAATCAAAAGTCTTCAAGGGGAAATTCAATGTATAAAAGAGAAATCCAAGAAGTTGGGGCAGAAGAAAAGTGTTGAGGTCCCTCGGTCAGATATAGATGGTGTCTAAGAGTTTTGTAAGATGTTTCACTAAGAAAATATCATTCCTCTGTTAGGAAAATGGTTGAGAGATAAAGTACCAAGCGTTGGAGGAGAGTGTGAGAGGAAAGTCTTGCATTTTAACTGTCCTCCTCATAGCCTTAACTATGATAAGGAGATTACCTTGAATGTAATTGTTTATGGATGGATCCTAAGTAAAATTTTGATTGAAATGGGTACGAAATTTAATGTTCTCACCCTAGATGCATGGAATCCAATGGGAAGGACTCCATTATAGCCATCTTCGAATGTGTTGTATATGGCTAAAAATAAAGAAAATGCCCATTTGTGTTTTAAAGGATGTTTTTATCACTATCCAAGGGAAAAATTCATTAGAGAATTCTAAGTCTTGGAACTTGTTGAGACGGAAAACTTTCGGCATTACTTGGGTGCCCCTGGTACTATAAGAACAATGTTGACTTATGTTTCAATAAAGGGTATATAAGTTTTGAGAACAAGGAGGAACATGTTATCATCCCTTTGACAAATGGAAATTCAACACCCTATACTGAGCCCTTGGGAGAAGAAGACCTAGACCAAATCTATGCATGCACTATCGGGGATCTTGATGTTGTGAAACCAAAAAAGAAGGTGTTATTTCATAAAAAGATAATCTATAAGTGATAAAACTAGTGTGGCATGTGACAATTGGGCACAAAAGACATATGAGTCAGTCAGAAGGTAGTTAAGAGGCAATATGACAAGATTAATAAATGCATGCTCGGTTTGGTTCCCGGGAGGAAAAAAATCTCCAAGTTACACCTGGGAGCCAACCCTGATGTTTTCCTGTGAGTAATGGAGACCCAGTGGAGATGTGAGATCGAAAGGAGAAGTATGCTTAGCTATACTTTTCTCAGACCGCAACACGTTGGTGGGTGACCCATCACAATAACATTTTAGAGTGACACGAGGTGAGAATAATGTTCGTGTTAGGTTTCTCCAAAGCAATGCACCTATTACTATACAATATTATCATGGGAAAGAACCCACCTTGTTTCATGTCTAGACATGTGAAAGGGCCTAGATGGAAGGCACGAAATCCTTGACACTATATTTATGGGTTCATAATCTTTATTCCACTTTACAAGTTTATGTGCACATGGTACATTCACTCGAGTTGCGCCATCGGACATGAAACCGAAAGGAGTTGATGGATGATCTCCTTCAAGCTTTCGAGTACCAGCAGTACTAAACCATTGGTAAGAGAGGCACTACAAGTTGTTAAGTGCATAAATATGGGAGCTAATATCATGGAAGAGGATAAAATAATAGAATTATTGGGATAACCTGGTTTAGAAGCGTGCTTCTTTGAAGAAGAATCGAGGAGGTACAACTTGAGTGCGCATGCATGGAAAAAGAGAAAGGAAAATTGGTCTATGTAATAGATGGTGAAGAAGTGGAAAACTTGGATGTTAACCATACTATGGGCATGCATGAGGTTATGGATAGTGTTGATGAGAAAGCACATGCCTACCATGAACCCCTAAAAACTAAGAAGGTTAACATTAGTTCGTGAGGCGGAACTTAAGGAGGATACTATTAGAGATTACTAGACAAAAAGGATGTTTCAAAGATCACCAATCTATTGTGCAAATTTTAGGATTTGTTTCCGTGTGGGTACCATGAGCTTAAAGGAGTTCACCACTCCCTGGCAGAAATGAAGATCAAGTTAAAGGAAGGTGCACTCCTAATTTGGAAGATACCTTATCAAATGAATCGAATCTACGTGTCAAAGTCAAGGAGGAGATTGACAAGATGATCACATCAGGCATCATTGATGTTGTTGAAGAATTAGAATGGATAAGTCCAATTTTAATCAACATTAAGAAGGATAGAAGGATAATAATTTTATTTGATTATAAATATTTTAATGCAGTATGTGTCATTGACCCTTTTCTAACCCCCTTCACTGAGGAGATCCTAGAAGGAATAACTGGGTGTGAGATCTAATCTTTCACAAATGGATTCTCAGGATATCATCAGGTTAGAATTGTAAAGGACCAAGAAAAGAAAAAAATTCACCACTTGAATGGGAAATGTTTTCCTACACAGTCATACCTTTTGGACTAAATAACGTTCCTACTATGTTTTCACGCATTATGGTTTGGTGTTTTAGGACTTCATTCACAAGTTTCTACAAGTCTACCTAGATGACTAGAAAATATATAGATTAGTGAGGGACCATTGTGACAATATGAGGCTAATGTTTGAAAGGTGCTAGCAATTGAGTATATCCCTCAACATTAAGAAATGTGTTTTCACTACTCCATTTGGAACCCTGTTGGGACATATCATATATAAGGAAGGCTTCATTGGTGTATCCCGCCAAAGTTGTCATTATTGTGGGATTGGGGAAACCTACCCAGAGTGTGGTGTGTAGATTCCTTGGTCATATGGGGTATTATCAGAAATTTATTAAGTGGTATGCCAATATCACCATGCCATTGGAAAATTTACTAAAGTAGAAAAGTGCATTTCATTGGGGAGAGGCGCATCAAATGACATTTGATACATTGAAGAATAGGCTTATCGTTGCACCCATTTTACACTTTCCTTCGTTAGATAAACTATTCCATGTACATGGTGATGCTTCAAGGATTGATATTGGAGTAATATTAATGCAACTCGAAGAGGGAATTGTTGACCACCCCTTATGCTTTGCTAGTAGTAAGCTAACCCTAGCAGATCATAACAATACTACTATTGAGAGCGAGGCATTTTTAATTATCTACGCACTATAAAAATTCAGGAAGTATCTGATGGCAACACCCTTTATATTCTACATGGACCACATGGCATTCAAGTAATTTTTAAACAAGCCCATTCTACAAGGGTGCATATGCAGTAGGTCCTATTATTTCAAGAGTTTGAGTTTATGGTTATAAAACTAGGTAAGATTAGTTTTGTTCCTAACCATCTATCAAGGATTGACTCAGGGGGACAATGTCTAGAGCACTAAGGATACAATGTCAGATGCACAACTTTTAAGATTGCAGTGCATACCCTCGACTGGAAGATATTGCAGTGTTTCTCAAAATGGGTGTGGCACCGGAGGAAATGAAGACTTTGGAAAGGAAATAGTTAGCCATACATGTCATGCCCTACATGTTAATTAGTGGAGACTTATACAAGTTAAATCATGATGATTTTTTTGTCGGTGCATGTTAGAGTATGAGCACACTACAATCATGGAGGAAACACATGGTGGAATTGCGAGGAAAATACTATGCAGGGAATACAACCGCATGCACGATGATTCTATTAGGATTTTGGTGGGAAATGGTTTAAAAAGATTATATCAAGTATTACAAGGCTGTGACCACTTTGCCGGTGCCTTGGTTATTGGGCCCCTAAAATATCAACTAAGTATAAGAAGGTGTGTGGGTGTGCAAGGCATATTTGAAGAAGGACACATAAGGTGAAAGTACACAGGACATGGTTGTAGGAGGGTTTAGTAAAACCAATGGCATGCACGTGCAAGGTAGAGCAAAGGTTTTGGGACTTAGCCATATTTGGCATATCATGCAAAACACAAGGAAATCATGACCCAACTACGCATGTGGAGTGGATAAGGTGCCAGCCTGACAACTTGGTGCCCACGAAAGGAATATACCTTGCGATAGAAGATTCTAGAAGGTCATCATGGAAAATAATGGAGAGCTCGAGTCTGAAGGATCATGCTCTCATGGAGGACCACTTGGACACTTGGCAACCAATCTACAAATTTAGTATGGCATGGTGGTGCTTGTTAAGGCTATATATACAAGCACCTATTAGAAGAAAGGGAGAGATACCAAGATTTGAAGAGAGGCGAAGCTACGCAAAAATATTGTGAGATTTCTATGGGTTAGGATTAGGGGATGCAGTAGGAGTATGTTGTATGGAGTATGATGGCTCAAGGAAATAGTTAGCCATACATGGCGTGCCCTACATGTTAATTAGTGGAGACTTATACAAGTTAAATTGTGATGATGTTTTTTCAAAGTGCATGTTAGAGCATGAGCACACCGCAATCATGGAGGAAACACATGGTGGAATCAGGGAATACAACCGCATGCATGATGATTCTATTAGGATTTTGGTGGGAAATGGTTTAAAAAGATTATATTAAGTATTGCAAGGCTGTGACCACTTTGCTAGTGCCTTGGTTATTGTGCCCCTAAAATATTGACTAAGTATAAGAAGGTGTGTGGGCGTGCAGGCATATTTGAAGAAGGACACATAAGGCAAAAGTACGTAGGACATGGTTGTAGGAGGGTTTAGTAAAACCAGTGGCATGCACGTGCAAGGTAGAGAAAAGGTTTTGAGACTTAGCCATATTTGGCATATCTTGTAAAACACAAGGAAATCATGACCCACCTAAGCATGTGGAGTGGATAAGGTGCCAGCGTGACAAATTGGTGCCCACGAAAGGAATTTACCTTGCGATAGAAGATTCCGAGAATGCTATCATGAAAAATAATGGAGAGCTCGAATCTGAAGGAGCATGCTCTCATGGAGGACCACTTGGACACTTGGAAACTGATCTACAAATTGAGAATGGCATGGCGGTGCTTGTTAAGGCTATATATACAAACACCTATTAGAAGAAAGGGAGAGATATCAAGAGTTAAAGAGAGGTGAAGCTATGCAGAAATACTGTGAGAGTTCTATGGGTTGGGCTTAGAGGATCTGTAGGAGTATGATGTATCAAGGGGATGGGTCTAAATATTTTTATTTGTACTATGAGGGGCTTAATTTCATTTCTGATGCATGAAATTGGTCTGTACTATTATATGGATCTGTGATAGCCTCAATGAATGTAATGTGATTACCAAACATATTTAATATGGATATATGTGGTTCTAGTTTTTACTTATATTTGTATGGATCAGTTTTATATATATTTCATATGAGTGGGTGTAAACCCCTGTGCATTTCCTTTCTGTTTTGATTCAGATCTATGTTCTGTAATTCTTTTCTTATCTGAATGAATACATTGGTCTATAAGCCCATTCTGATCTCTAAGATGAATGTATGGTTTGTTTCCATTCTCTTCACTTAAGTCTCTATCATAAATAATTCATTCTCACACAAATCACATAAAGGAAGCACTCATTACGCGCATGTGCCTCGGGTGAGTGCCTAGTGCCCACTTTGGGTGATATGACGATGCAAATGGGATTTCCTTGTTCTTTAAAAGGAATAAAAATGACTACATCTTGGTTCCATTACAGGACCTCTTTTTGAATTTGTTGTGAGAAATGGCATGCATATTTTCCTTGTGATGTGTGATGATAGAACACCTGAATTTAGAAAGTGTTGAAACGTGGTTCAAAATCATGGAGGATGATTTTACTAAAAGATTCAACACTGGACCTGACTTCAATGCACATAGATGGGTAGAAAATAACATATGCCATGAGTTGTATGAGACATTATTTTTACCGCTTCTCAAAGAGAGCTATATGAATGGATTTCAAAGCACGCATCAAAATCAAGTCGGTACTATAGATCACCCGTATGGACCCAAGATGTCTATCGAGGTCGTAGTATATAGATCGACTTGTAAGTGTGCTATTGATCACTAGTGGAAGGGAGTGTTGGCTAGTTACACTTTAGAATACGCCATTTTGACATATTCTTTCCCAAAATTTGTTGAGTTTGAGTTTCTGAGGGAGCCTAGAGGATCATTTTTGAGTGTTATTCCTTTGGCTATGAAGATCTTGGTCATTACTTTGAGTTTAGAATAATTCCCCATGGCCGGATAAGCTACTTTGAGCACTGGGAGAGGAAGCTAGATGGAGGAAGATGATGGAAACTACATCCGAAAAGGAAAGGTAGGAGATAAAAACTAAGTATAGTGAAGCTTGTGAAAGGAGAGATGACTAGACAATGTGAGGTTGTAAGTGTGATGGATCTATGGAGGCGAGACATTATGAAAAGGTATTTAAATTCATGTAGAGGATGTGGAGCCTAAGAAGTTTGTGCTACCCCATCTTGGAAAGCATGGGAGAGAGGAACCTTCAGCCTTCCTCGATGAGATTTCATTGCATGGAGAATGAAGAGCCATTGACACACATCGAACTCACTTGGTAACCAACCCCTAGTGCTTGGTTTTCCAAATCAAGGGAGAAGTATTGATAACCTAGGTTGTATAGGTGGGAGTGACCGATTGGCACCCAGGAGATATTGTTTTTTTGGAACAAACATGGCTACACATACCATTCCGGTGTTTGGAGGAATTTTTGGGAAAAGTGCAAGTACAAAAGGTTTGGGCAACACATCTGGGAGTGACACGAGATACACTTATGGTAGTAGAATAATATCATAGACCATTGGCACGTAGTTCAGTGGAACATTGGGGACACTAGGCATGACCACTTCAGGCCCATTACCGACTACAGGTGGATCTGGAGGTAGAGGACCTGGTGGATCTAGTGGATCTAGTGGAGTAGGAAACAATAGAGGGAACTAAGGATTTGGATTAGGAGGACATGGGCCTTAGCCACCTTCTCAGGTGTTCTTTGAGATATTTTACACTTACTAGATTACCAAGGTATAGAGGATGTTGCAAAACATGTGCACAAGTGTGAATTACTATGGCACGTGAAGAGGATTATTTACCCAGTGGAAGGCAAGTTTTTTTGCAATAAAGTTAAAAGGGCGCATGCATATCTAGTATAAGAAGTACGAACCCCATAAAATGGTGGCAGATTATAATGCATTGAAGAATTCCTTCCTAGAATAGTTCCATATACGAGTTCAAGAAAAAGGGCATTCATGCTTTGAAGGAGATCCAATAGGGAATGGCAAAGAGTGTGCAAGATTATGATGCATGGTTTAAAAATATCCTATCAAAACTATCATATGACATTCACCCTTCATAACATGCTCAATGGTTTTTGGAGGGTTGATCACTCCATTTAGGAGGGCATTATCACATAAAAAATTCACCGGCGTGCGAGGCTTTAGAGGATGCCTCACACCCTTAAGCTATTGGGAGTGTTGATCTTTGGTGTGAGCCCTTTTTGGAGGTTCAAATACTGCTACAACGACTAAGTAGTTGGAGAAGATATCTGAAAATGCAACACATGAGACTTGTAGTGGTCTTTGGTGCATAGATTGTGAAGTAGAGGGGCATGCCAAGGATAGTTGCCCCCGGAAGTTAGTACGTGCCATAGCAGTAGATTGTGAAATTTTCATGGGGACCATGATGTGAGTAGATGTCCCTTGTTGCAGTGTGTAATCTGGAAGAATGTGTCTTGCTACTACAAGATCTGTACCTCTACAACCCATGATACTAAGGATTGTAGGCTTATTGACCAAATCCATGAGATCATTGATCATAGTGTGCACTGAGACCAACCTGCCAAAGTAGTTCTAAGGAATATGATCATTGTTATGAAGGACGTGTGGATGGAGGCGCATGGGAGATGTTTTCACGAGTATTCCATGGTTGTAGTAACTTTAGAGGAGGGAGAAGTGAGTTACCATGAGGAACCTACTATAACTGTGGATCTAAAGAACATTATAGGCGCGAGTGTCCAAATTTATTACAATTCTCATGGTGCGGGAAGAATAAGTATGAGGAGTGCCTTGAGTTATTTGAGCACATGAGCCAATAACACTAAAAGGAAAATGGCATTAGGATGGTGAGTATAAATAAGTCCGACACATAGTGGATGCCTAGAGTGGCACGTGAGTCAGGGTTAGAACCTATTTTGGTGACAACATGAGTAGAGGTTGCATGTGCCAAGGAGGTACCAAGGAAAATGACTCTAGTCTCAAGAGAATAAGTGGTGCACATGAAGTATCTGGACCCTACCATCAAAAGGAAGTATATAAAGAGACAATGGATTTCATTCAGAGGTGGTTGCGGGGAGAAATCCAAAGTGTCTAAAGGAGAATTTCAGTAGCAAGAGCAAAGAAGGAATGTTAAGGCTCCATAGAAGGACCTAGATGAGGTCAAGGAAGTATGAAAAATATTAAGGTAAGAGAATATTATTGCCTTTCTACTATAATGGATATGGGAGAAGGTACCACGCGCCAAAGAAGAGCGCGAGATGACAAAGAGATCACCTTAAATACAGTTGTGGATGGTTGGATGCTGAGTAACATATTGATTGACATAGGAGCAGAGGTCAATGTTCTTACATTAGATTCCTGGCATCAAATGGGAAGGCCCGCATTAAATCCATCTTGAATGCACTGTATATGGAAAACAAAACTAAGGAAATGCCCATTGGAGTATTGAAGGATGTAGTGATCACCATTCAGGGGGCCAAGTTTACTAGGGACTTCAAAGTCTTGGCGCTCACCGAGGTAGACAATTTTCTAGCATTTCTTGGGTGCCCATGGTGCTATAAGAACAACGTTAACCTGAGGTTCAACAAAGGATATATCAGTTTTGAGAACAAGGAAGAACAGGTCATCATCCCTTTGATAGATGGGAAGTCGGTGCCTTACACTGAACCTTTGGGAGAAGAGGTCCTTGATAGAATTTATGTGTGCTCCATCAGAGACCTAGAGATAATTCACCCTATAGAAGGAGTTATCCAATTTGAGGATGCTCAGTCTATGAGTGATACAACAAGCATGGTGTGTGAAAATTGGGTGCATGGGACCTATGAGTTAATTGGGTGACAATTGAGGGGTGTGTAACAAGAGTGACCAAGGTGCACTCACTCAAGTGCATAGGAGGAAAGAAGTTGCCAAGTTACTCTGGAGGAGCATAACCTGAAATTTTCTTACGAGACATGGAATAGTAGTGGAGGAGTGAGGATGAAAAAGGGGGATGTTGAACTATGTCCTACTTCGGACTACAACATGGTGGTGGGATACACACCATAAGAGTCTCTTAGAATGGTGTGAACTTAGGATTGATTTCTCTGTCATATTCTCTAGAAGTAATGTTCTCACTGTCATCCAAGAATATCATGGCAAGGATCCCACCTCGTTCCACATCCAAGCTTATGAGAAGGCCTAGATAAAAGGCACATAGGCCTTACCATCATCATTATAGGTGCATAATTTGTATTCCACACTAAACGGTTGTGTGTGCATGTGGTATATCCACTCAGAAACATGCCATCAGATAGGAAATTGGTAGGAGCTGACAAATGATCTCATCCAAGATTTTGAATATCAAAGCACAAATCCATCAGTGGATAAGGCATTGCAAGTGATCAAGCACCTTATAATTAGGGATAGTGCTATAGCAGAAGACATGCTACTAGATTTGTTAGTTGAGCCTAGCTTAGAGCCATGCTTTGATGAGGATGAGTCAGAGGAGATGCAGTTTGAGTGCGCATGCATAGAGAAGGAAAAAGGAAATATGGTTTATATCATAGATGGGGAGGAAATGGAAAGTCTAGATGTTAACCACTCTATAGGTATGTGCGATGTTATAGATAGCGCTAATGAAAGGACACATGCCTAACATAACCTCCTTAAAATTAAGAAGGTTAACATTGGGTTAGAAGAAGAACCCAATGAAGCTCTCATTGTAGACTATTAGTTGGAGAATGAGGTCTCAAATATCATTAATCTATTGCACAAGTTCCATGATTTATTCCTTCACGGGTATCATGAACTCAAAGGTGTCCACCATTCCTTGGGGGAGATGAGGATAAATTTGAAGGAAGGTGTGTGCCCAATCCAAAAGAGGTCATACCAGATGAATCCTAATTTGCACATACGGGTTAAGGAGGAAATAGACAAAAGGATAACATTAGGTATCATTGAGGCTGTTGAAGAGTCAGAATGGATAATCCCAATGGTCATCACCATCAAGAAAGACAGGAGGATAAGGATTTGTGTTGACTACAGGGATCTAAATGTATTATGTGTCATTGACCCCTTCCCAACCCTATTTACTGAAGAAATATTAGAGAGATTGGCCGGGCACGAAGCCTACTCTTTCACGGATGGGTTCTCAGGGTACCACTAGGTGAGGATTACAAACGAAGACTAGAGAAAGACAACTTTCACCATTGAATGGGGAAGTTTTTCCTATACGGTCATGCCTTTTGGGATAAAGAATGTTCCTGCTATGATCTTGCACATTGTGGTACAAACCTTTTAGGACTTCATCCATAAATTTATTCAAGTCTATTTGGATTATTAGACTTTGTATGGTTTATTCAAACACCATTGTGATAACTTAAGAATAATGTTTGAAAGGTGTCAGCAGGTTGAGTATATCCATCAACATCAAGAATTGTGTCTTTGCTAACCCATTTGGAACCTTATTGGGGCATATCATATGAAAGGAAGGCTTACTAGTAGATCCTGCCAAGGTTACAACCATTGTGCGTTTAAGGAGCCTACTCTTAGACAAAGTGTCATGCAAACATTCCTTGGGCATATGGGTTACTATAGGAAGTTCATCAATGGATATGCCAAGATTTCCGCACCCTTAGAGGAATTACATAAACACAAGAGTACCTTTCATTGGGGAGAGGCACAATAAAGGGCATTCGACACTTTGAAGGATAGGCTTGTTACGACACCCATACTCTGTTTCCTTGTTTGGGATAAGCCTTTCCATGTTCATGTGGATGCCTCGGTACATGTTAGGTTATGGAGCCTATTTTCATGTGTGAAAGTGTTGAAGGCTGTACACTAAGAGTACTATACACTTTTCATGTATCCTCGTCGGGGTTCTGGGGTGCAGCCCTTGAAAAAAATTGGGCCTTAAAACGTGCCCGATATATCGAAACATGTTTTACCCATGGTTTTGATACCCACGGTTTTATAAAATTGTTTAAGCGATTTGTCTATTTATATGGTTTTATGCATATGATAGAAGTATGAAAAACATTACAGATGTGTTTTGAATTCAGTTGTAAATTCTATAGAGTTTGTTGAGCATAGCTCCAAACAGATCTAGGTATTGTATTGAGAGAGTAGTGGCTTGTAATAAAATATGAGCAAGTGATTCTTGGTGGACGTAGCTGAAATTAGGTGAACCATGTCAAATATTGCCTCTTTGTGTTGTGTTTTTTATTCTGCACTTTTATTTGAGATCTATAATATTTTTTGCATATTAGTTTCTACTATTGCGATTCTGTGAGGGATTATTCTACATATTTTATCCCTTATTTCCTAACAATTGGTATTAGAGCCTGGTTTGGTTTCTGAAGTGTTGAATTGTAGGGAAAGTTTTATCTTGAGTGGGAGATATGGCAGATGATGGAAGATCTAGGGTTGATAAATTCAACGGGTAGAATTTCAGTCTTTGGAAGATACGAGATGGAAGATTATATTGATCGAAGGATATTTATACTCCGCTATCTGAAAAGGTGAACAAACCCTCAAGCATGATAGATGCGGAATGGGATTTTCTGGATAGGAAGGCACTTGGGACAATCCGGCTATGTCTTGCATCTTTGGTATTATTTAATGTTTCAAAGGAAAATACTACAAAAGAAATGATGGATGCATTAGGGAAGTTGTATGAAAAACACTTTGCCTCTAATAAGATATTTTTAATGAAAAAGTTGTTTAATATGAAGATTTATAAGAATGATTGATAGTTTGAGATCATCTAAATTATTTTAATACGGTTGTAAATATGCTAGCTTCAATTACAATAGAATTTGATGAACAAGTTAGGGCTTATTAGTTCTTTTCTCTTTACCTAAGAGTTGGAATAGCACAGTAATGGTGGTAAGCAACTTGGTTCTGCTAACTCAAATTTTAAGTTTGAGGATGTTGTAGGGGTGATTCTAAGCAAGGAAATGTGAAGAAAAAGCTCTGGTGAATCTTCTACTACAAGGAATGCTTTAACAGTGGAAACTAGAGGGGAAAAGAAGAATAGAGAAATTGTGGAAAATCAAAGGATCGGGCAAGGTCAAAATCTAAAAGCAAGATAGTATGCTAGCACTATGGAAAGTCTGGGCATACAAAGAAGGATTGTTGGGAGCTTCGGGACAAGAAGAAACAATAGGAAGAAAACAAGGAGGCAAATGTGGAAAAGGCTAATGTATGTCAGGATGCTTTGATTCTTTCTTTACACAATACTACTAAATCTTGGGTTTTAGATTCGAGGGCTTCTTTCCATGCTTCTCCACATAGGCATTATTTTGTTGATTATGTTCAAGGAGATTTTGGGCATGTTTTTCTTGGTGATGATGAGCCTTGCAGCATAGTTGGAAAAGGTTCATTCGAGTTAAGATGCGAGAATGGGAATACTTGGCTATTGAAGGATGTCGGACATGTGCCTACATTAAGACAAAATTTGATATCAACGGCGGGCATTTGGGAAGTGATGGTTGTACTGTGATATTTACAATGGACTCTTGGAAGGTTACCAAGGGTGCTCTTATGGTGGCAAGAGGTAAGAAGGTTGGAACCTTGTATTTAACCACTTATAGCACTAATGTTTGTAATCTTGTGGCTTCAGAAGTAGATACAACATTGTGGCACTATAGGCTCAATCATATGAACCATAAGGGCATGGAGATCATAAAGAAGGATTTTCCTAGATATACAGAAATAGGTTTGGAGTTTTGTGAGGACTGCATATATGGGAAACAAAAGCGAGTAAGGTTTCTCAAGGTTGGACCTACAAAGAAAGAGAGTAAGTTAGAGCTGGTGCATTCTGATGTGTGGGGGCCAACTCAGGTATCATCTCTTGGGGGTTCAAGTTATTATGTTACTTTTATTGATGATGCAACAAGGAAAGTTTGGGTTTATTTTATTAGAAACAAATCTAATGTATTTGACACTTTTATTAAATGGAAATCCTTGGTAGTGAATGAAACAAGTATTAAGCTAAAATTTCTCAGGTTAGATAATGGAGGGGAGTATTATAGCAATGAATTTGATGATTACTATTATAATAATGGAATCCACAGGAAAAATACAGTTCTAGGAACTCTGCAGCAGAATGGGGTATCGGAAAGAATGAACAGAACAATAATGGAATGTGCTAGGAGCATGAGGTTACATGCAAGACTGCCTCTTTCATTTTGGGCAGAAGCAGCGAGCACAGCTTTGTACTTGATAAACAGAGGACCCTCAAGTTCCTTGGATGGAGGAATACCTGAGGAGGCTTGGTATGGTAAGAAAATTGATTATTCATTTCTTAGAGTCTTTAGATGTGAGGTGTTTGTTCATATAGACAAGGATGATAGGACCAAGGTAGAGGCTAAGTCAGAAAAATTTACTTTATTGGTTATGGTGGTGATGACTTTGGATATAAATGTTGGAGTATTAAGGACAAGAAAATCATTCGATCTAGGGATGTGGTCTTTAATGAGAAAGTCATGTATAAGTAATAGTTGCAGGAAAACAGGAAGAATCCAAGAAAGAATATGCAGTAGTAGAGGATCTTCTAGATGGAAAAGTGACACATGAATCAATTCAGGAACCTCCTCAATAGGAACCCCAAACTCATATATTGAGGAGGTCTTCTAGGGTAAGAAGAGAACTTGAACATTTTTCTCCTTCTCTTTATTATTTATTACTCACTGATAGTGGAGAGTCTAGAGAGCTTTGATGAAGCAATGCAGGTAGATGCCAGGAAGGAGTGGGAGCAAGTCATGGATGAGGAGCATCAGGATCTCATGAAAAATAGAAATGGTATTTGGTAAAGCTACCCAAATGCAAAAAGAGCATTACAAAACAAGTGGATGTTTAGAGTCAAAAAGGAGGAAGGAGGAAAGAAAAGATACAAGGCTCGGTTGGTGGTTAAGGGGTTTGCACAAAAAAAAGGTATAGATTTTGATGAGATTTTTTCTCCTTTAGTAAAAATGACTTCTATTAGAATTGTTCTAGGAATAGTTGCAGTAGAAGACTTGCATGTAGAACACTTGATGTAAAGACTGAATTTCTCCATGGTGATTTGGAGGAGTAACTATATATGTATGCAACAGAGAGCTATGAGGTCAAAGTTAAAGAAGAGATGGTGTGTAAAATGAAAAATAGCTTGTATGGCTTGAAACAAGCTCCATGTCAATGGTATATGAAATTTGATAGCTTTATGATGGAGCAAGGTTATATTAGATGACATTCTGACCATTGCATGTATACAAGGAAATTTGAGGATGGTAGTTATATTATCCTTTGTTTGTATGTGGATGACATGTTGGTTGCAGGTAAAAACATACAGGAAATAAAAGTACTTAAGAAGCAGCTAAGTGAATCCTTTGCTATGAAGGATTTGGAGGCAACCAAACAAATCCTTGGTATGAGGATATCTTGGGATAGGAAGGAACGGAAGCTGACTTTATCTCAGGAAGAGTACATTAAGAAAGTCTTGGAGAGGTTTAATATACAGGATGCTAAACCGGTTGGGACTCCTATGGCATGCAATTTCAAGTTATCAAAGGATTAGTGTCCCAAGGCGGAGAGCGGGAGAGAGAAATTTTCCAAGGTACCTTACTCATAAGTAGTTAGTAGTTTGATGTATGCCATGGTGTGTACCAGCACGATATTGCCCATGCGGTGGGAGCAAAGTGAGTAGATTTATGAGTGATCCGGTAGAGATCACCTTTGGTAGGCGATAAAGTGGATTCTTCGATATTTGAGAGGACCATGGGGAAATTTTTGTGCTGCTGAGTGGATCAAACACCACTTTTTGTGGTTATGTAGATTCACATATGGCTAGAGATGTAGATAGTAGGAGGAGCATGATAGGTTATGTTTACACTGTAGGTGGGACAACAGTGAGCTGGATTTCACGACTACATAAGCTCTTGGCTTTGTCAACCATAGAGGCTCAAGTATGTTGCTGCCACAGAGGAAAGCAAAGAAATGATTTGGTCACAACAATTTATTGAGGAGTTGGGGCATAAGTAGGAGGAAGGAAAGCTACATAGTGATAGTCAGACTGCTATACACCTAGCTAAGAACTCTGCTTTCCACTCTAGGATGAAGCATTTACAGTTAAGGTACCATTTCATTAGGACAACTTTGGAGGAAGAGAATTTGAAGCTGGAGAAGATTCATACTAGTCAAAATCCTACAGACATGATGACCAAGGTGGTCACAAGGGAAAAACGATAAAGTTGTGTTCATCTTTGGTTGGTCTTCACGAAAAATAGTGAAGGGTTGAGAAGCTTTCTCAAAGGAAAACTAATCTCCAAGTGGGATATTGTTAGGTTGTGGAGCCTATGTTCATGTGTGAAAGTGTTGAAGACTATACACTAAGAGTACTATACACTTTTTATGTATATCGGGAAAAGTGTGAAATTGTTTTGGGCCTTAAAACGCACCTGATATATCAGAAACGTGATTTTCTCATATGGGCGGGATTTTGACCCATAGGTTTATGGGACGATTTTTGCCCATGGTTTTGATACCCATGGTTTTTAAAAATTGCTTAAGTAGTTGTCTATTTATATGGTTTTATGCATATGATAGAATTATGAAAAACATTACAGATGTGTTTTGAATTCGGGTGTGAATTCTGTAGAGTTTGTTGAGCATAGCTCCAAATAGATATGGGTATTGTATTGAGAGAGTAGTGGCTTGTAATAAAATATGAGCAAGTGATTCTTGGTGGACGTAGCCCAAATTGGGTGAACCACGTTAAATATTGTCTCTTTGTGTTGTGTTATTTTATTCTACACTTTTATTTGAGATCTATAATATTTTCTACATATTAATTTCTATTGTTGCATCTGTGAGGGATTATTCCACATATTTTATCCCTTATTTCCTAACAAGGTACAACCATTGAAGTAGTCGCTGCAACAACTGGTGAAGGGATTATTGACCATCCCTTATGTTTTGCAAGTAGAAATTTAACATCAGTAGAACAAAATTACACCACTACCGAGCGTGAAGCACTATCCATGATCTATGCATTGCACAAGTTTAGGAAATATCTATTGGTAACACCATTTGTATTCTACACATAAAAAATACCATTCTGTAAGGGTGCATATGTCGATGGGTCCTACTATTCCAAGAATTTGAGTTCACAGTGGTTGTCAAGCTAGGAAAGAGTAATTTTGGACCCAATCACTTGTCTAGAATTGACTCAAGAGAGGACGTACAAAGCATTGAGGATACCATGCCAAACGCATAATTATTTGGGTTGTGGTGGACGCCCTCAGAATTAGAGGATATTGCGGTGTTTCTAAAAATGGGTATGGCACCAGAATAGATGAAAGCATTAGAGAGGAATCAATTATCCATACATGCCACACCATACATGCTGGTTAGTGGTTATTTTTACAAGCTAGGATGTGATGAATTGTTGCACCGGTGCGTACTAGAAAATGAACATCTAGATATTATGGAGGAGGCACATGGAGGAAGTGCAGGTGGAAACTATGTAGGGGACACCACTACATGCAAGATATTGTAAGCTAGGTTATGGTGGGAGACCCTATATCAAGATTACAAAGAGTATTACAAGGCATGTGATCATTTTTAGCACCTTGGAAAACTAGGGTGAAGGGATGAAATGCCTTTGCACCCTATTCCAAGTATAGAGCCATTTGAAAAGTGGGCCATAGATTTTGTAGGTCCCATTTTTCTAGGCACGCGTAGGATGGGATCATGCTATGTAATCACTTGCATGGATTATTTGAAAATATGGGAAGAAGCAACGCCTACCAAGGATTGTACATAATGGCTACCGTAGCTCGAGTTTCTATGGGAAAATATTATTACAAGGTATGGATGCCCATTGAGCTTAACTAGTGATAGGGGTATGCATTTCCTAAATGAGACCATTAGGATTTTGTTAGTAGATTTCATGGTGGCTCATCATAAGACTACCCCTTACCATCCACAAGAAAATGGGACTACCGAGGCATTTAATAAAATACTGAGTCATACCCTGACCAAAATTTGTGACATTGGTAGACAAGATTGGGATGACAAAGTATTAGCAGTTTTATGGGCATATAGGACAACTTATAAGAGGTTGAATAAAGCCACACCATTTTAATTGGTGTTTGGTGCAGAGGATTTCCTACCCATTGAATTCATGTTACCTTCTTTGCGTATAGAGTGCACAGGAGGATTGACCGATAAACAAGCGCTGGAGGAAAGAATTGGTAAGTTGATGTAGTTAGACAAAAGGTGATCACTTGCTAGATGGATTCAAAAGATAGAAAATCCTAAACAAAAAGGCATGGCATGATCGCCACATCAAAAACAAACAATTTGAGGTTGGGCAGATGGTATTGTTATATGATTCCAAGTTTTTGTGCCATCCCAAGAAGTTGAAAGTCCATTGGTTGGGGCCCTATATCATCTCGGACATCCTTGATTTAGGCGCGTGCCAGTTGAGAGCGTTGGATGGGATGAGTTTCTAGGCCATTTCAATGGGAGTAAGCTAAAGCCCTACTATAAATATGTCTTCTTGGTGTTTATAATAAGGCATTATTGTCAGTTAGTTTAGAATTTACCTTTATGTAATTTATTTTCTTGTGTTTCCCTTTCTCGTCATTTATTATGTTCTTTTTTGTGCCTTGGGCACCGGTAACCACATTAATTTTTGAAGGTTTTGCATGCGCAGAGGACCAAACATCTATTTTAGTGTGGGGTGGAGTGATGTGAAGTATAGTGCAAAGTTGAACTGGCAGTAGAAGTTGCGGTGAATGGCTTGATTGATGGATACAAAGCACGTAAGGATTAAGAAGCACGTAGGAAAAGAGGTGGATAATAATGGTTGGTGTCAAGATAAGACTTTAGAGAAACCACGTACAAAGGAGGAAGAAGCACATAAACAACACGAGGTAGGCAAGAGCAAAAATTAGGTGGACAGAAGAAGCTACTTTGGCACTATTAACACATGCGTAAGAGTCTTCTATCAGGATGAATTGTTTGTGCGCGGAAGATTGTAGACTTTTTTCACAATATTGGGTGCGTAAGTGAAGGTGTGTAAGACCAGCTTGGTGGAAAAATCCACATTTAGTGTTAAGTACATTATGTTGGTACCCAAATTTGTTCTCCTTTTCACCTGAGCAAAGATAAGTAATATGGCATGAAGCTTGAAGGTAGATAGGTCTTGATATATGTCATTTTGTAGCCAAGGATGTGATCTAATTGGCACTCAGATTTGTGGAGATGGATAGCACTTTGAAAGGATTTGATCTAACCCTCACTATTTTAGGTTGTGCCTTTCAACCAAGGTAAGAGAACCTATCTGTCACCCCCAAATGGTGAAGGAGATGAAGATATCCCTCAATTTATGCAAATAATATGAAAAGGCCTTGGGAAAATATGTTCAACACTCCAAAACTAACTTTCACAATTTGTCACTCCCATATTATGGAGATATTTTCAATGCAAGGCAAGGGTTACTAAATGCATTGCATAATCCTGATTTGCCTTGTGCATTTTTATAGATGGGTTAGATCCTTTTGTTGACACACAATGTAATGCAGGGGTAGTATGGGTAGGATTAGTTTGTTTGAATGATTTTTTGGTGGGGTGTTGACAAGACAAACTGGGATATATTAGATCTTTGACAACCTCTACAATACTTGAACAACTATCAGATAAAATGCTTCAAATAATCAGGATATTCTTTCAACCAGAAGAGGCATAAATGGAATCCCAGGTTGCACTCTTCACACAATCTTTGAGAACTCACCACAAAATCTTGAAGTAAAGAACTCAATTAAACACAAAAATCCTTGATCAAACCACACCTAAGGTACCCCCAAAGGCTTACAATAAATCTTTGCAGTCAAGGAAGGTAAAATGATTTTAAATTTGTTTATCTCTTTATTAGATGAAGGCTCTTCTAAACATGAGATTGCAAATGCCACTAAACTATCAACAAGAAATGGAGATTCTGTGTGATTCCTAAAGACTTTCAATGCAAGATTGCAAAAAGAACAATGAAAACTATTTGCAGGTATTTAAAATGATAACAAACATCATATTGCCCAGAAAAACATAGATTTAACTCAAAATATTGTTAGATTCACAAGAGGGGAGAGTTTCATGAACAATCTCGAGTTGTTTGATGGCTATACACTTGTAACCAACTCACATACATGGAGATCCAACATAGAATAAATTAACTGGTTCTTTTGGTGGATTTCTCAGAAAATGAGCTTTCTCTCATAATTTAATCATAATTTTCAACTTCCCGACCTCTTTGTATTTCTCAAAAATGAATTATATATCTCTTGCCACATTTGATCCTTCTTTCCCAAGAAAAGAATATGCCATGACATCAAATTTGTTACAACAATTCCTCATGATATTCTGAAAGTGACATTTAACCAATTCTATGAGGAGGGGATGTCAAGCATGCAAAAAGGTAAATCATTACAAATTTTCATCATTATCCATTGTGGAGGCACATTTTTATCCTCAAGGTATGCAGGCCCCTCATCCCCTCATCATTTCATCCTATCCTTTCCCAATTTGGTTCTGTAACTTTATAATTTGATATATCATGTCGTCGCATGTGCATGAGTAAAATTTATCTCAAAAACACCTCAAATAAAAATATTGAGTCATGAAACCGATTCCAATGATCCTAGAAGGCAAAATGACCTAAATTCACCAAAAATTTGATGAAAAAAGATGCAAAATTCACATCTCCAAGCTTCCTGGAGCAAAAATGGCAGCCAAAAATGAAAATGCACAGTTTCCCTTGATCTGCTCTTTGTCCTTCAATATGGGCCCTCCACATGTCAAAAAACAATTGGGACCAAATTTGGGATCATTTTTACTTTTCCACATTTTTGGAAAAATGGAAAATTTTGAATTTTTCTGCCCCTCCGCCCTTGAAATTTGGAGCTGACACGTGGCACATGGTGGGTCCCATTGGGATCATGCTTCAATTTTGCACATTTTGACCTTTTTTAGAAAATTGGAAAAATTTCACTTTTTGCCCCACAGGCCCGCACCTCTGATTTTTCCCTTGACACATGTCAGCCTCTCTATCGCTACAAAACCACGGGCTCAATTCTCATTTTAACTCCCTTTTTTGACCAAGGAAAATTTTCAATTTTCCTTTCGTCGGGCCACCGACCCGCTCTGCCTTTGCCACGTGTCTATCACTGATTCACTCGCGGGCATGCGGCTTAAATTTTTCTTTAACTTCTTTTGCCAAAAGGGAAAAATTCCCCATTTCCTTCCGTAGCCCACACTTCCCTCTAACCTTTCATGGACACGTGTCCACCTGAGATTGGCCATGGGGCCGCACTTGAAATTTCACCTTAGGCCTTTTTGACCAAAAGGGGAAAAGTTCCCTTTCCTTCCACGGCCCGCACTTCCCCACTCTACCACCGCACCGCCACGTGTCCACCTCCTACTCCATTGTGGACCTACGGGCCATTCCCCAACTTTTTCCATTTTCGCTAAAAATTAAAAATTCCTAAGTCCCCCGCCAGCTTCCCTTCGCCTTTGCATTAGAGCGTGACACGTGTCCCCTCGCGGAGTTGCGGGGGGAATTTTGAATTTTTTCCCAAAGCCAAAAATGGCTAAGTTTTTCAAATAAAACCCACCGATCCTTGTCCAACCAGAAGTGGCCACGTAGGAAGAGAATTGTGAGCTTAATTTTGACGGTCAAATGACACCCGTATGACCATCAAAAACACAGAATTTACAGAGATGCCCGAATTCAATTTTTTCTTCGTGGGTGATGGATTTTTTTATCAAAGGGAACATGGAAGGAGTTTTTAAACATTTTACGACCATGGCCATGGGTTTTTTGAGGAAAGTAAGCACAAATTGATCAATTTTAACACTCCATGATTGGGAAAACATAGAAAAATGGTAGAGCCCATGGATTTGAAAAATTTAGGGCACGTTCATAGCAAACTTGGAGATTTCTTACAAAATGGGGCATGTCAAATAATTTTCAAATGGACTAAGGCATGGAAATAGAGGCAACAACTTCATTCCATCAAATCAAACTGTAGAAAACATTTCAGGCAATGCAGAGTGAAAGGAAAATTAGGGAAAAATAATAGAGGATCAAAATGGACACCAACATGGTGATAGGTAAAATAGCATTTAATCTGGAAAGAAGAAAAACTATAAATAAGAAGCCGGGCACTTCATTATTTTACCTTGCATTTATGAAGTGAAAAGATCTCTCGTGAATGAGGGTACCCAAAAGTGATCTATGTGAAGAAGAATCTAAGAAATTTAAGAGGGCGTGACTAGAGTAGATCTATAAACCAAGAGGAAAGGAGTACACAGCATGAAGGAAGTTTTTGAGAAGTTTCATCTTGAGGAAGAATTTTTCTAGTTAGGGTTTGACGGTTCATGCATGTTTTTAGGAGGGTTTCTTCACAATATTGAGTCTTGGGGTTGGATAGAGTGGTAGAGTAGAGAAAGGAGAAGATGTTTGAAGTGTTAACCTAACTAGAAGAATGGCACCAAAGAAAGCAACCATATCACCTAAAAAGTAGAAGGAAAAGGAAAGGGGAAATGAACAACTTCCGTCAGTAAGCACAAATGAAGAGTGGTAAGCAGAGATGCAATACTTAGATGGGGTATTTCTTAGAAAATAATGGGAGTCTCGTTTGCAGAAAATGACCTGTGAGAAACTATAATCATCGTATAAGCACGATAGAGAAAGAAATGGATTTAGAGTCGGTTCTCCCAAAAAACAAGAGGAAACTAGAGGGCATGCCCATATACAATGACGAAGTAAAAGTTAAGTTGGAAAAGGTAGGGTTACTGCAACTTTATGAATTACCCTACTTCAGAAAACTTGAGCACCTTTATTAGTGGTTGATGTCGTGCATTCATGAAGACCATTTTTATTTTATGGGGTGCAAGATGTGCATAAATCCCCAGTTGATTTCCAAGTTTACAACCCTTATCTATGATGGAGAGAGCATAGATGATGATTTGAGTGACAACGTGGCCATTAAGGAAACAGTAGACGCATATGAATACAAGAAAGGATCACGATACTTTGACATTGCAGAGATTTGAGAACCGTGATGAGGATGGCTGCACACTTGGTAACCAAGCTCAATGATCAAGAAATATGGACTCAAGTTAACAAGGCATGGCTGAATATATGTTGAAAAATATCTCGAGGGCACTATCTACAAATTGTCCTCCTCCATTGTGGATGAAATCATTAGCAAGACGCAGGAGGGTGAGAAGATACTATTTGGCAATATTCTCCTCACAATTTTTTCTCAGAGATTGGAGTGCCCGATGGGCCGGAAAGGTTTGTTTGGGAGTACCCAGAAGAAGAACCGTTGCCCGTGAAGAGGTTTGTGAAGTATACTTGTGAGACCATGACAGCCACTCACAAGGCGCACTTAGAAAAGTGGTACAAGTGCATGAGGGATGCGTTCGAGGTGGAATGGAGGATTTTAGAGCAACTACCAGTGCTCTTGGATGGAGAAGTAGAGTTTGCAATGTACCAACACTTCTACATTGGCAGATTCAAATTGATAGATGAAACAATGAGCCCCTAGTGCAAACTTCCCTTCTCCTTCACTACGTAATACTTCCAAGTGGGGGTGAATAGGTTCAAAGAGGCCAAGAGACTAAGGTTCAACCTTAGTGAGGTGGATCAAGACCATAGAGAGCTACACAAGAATCTCATCTACACCAAAAAGTGTGCATACGTGGAAAAGTGCAAAAGCTAATGGGATTGTTAATGAGGCATTTAAGGAGCCAAAAGCTAATGGGATTATTGAGGCATTAATCAAATTTTGAATCACACGTTAACCAATATCTATCATGTGGGAAGAAAGGATTGGGATGAAAAAAAAATTGTTGTGTTATGTTTATATTGGACTACTTATAAGAGATCGAACAAGGCCACACCTTTTTAATTGGTGCTTGGTGTGGAATTTGTGTTACCTGTTGAATTCAAGTTACCATCGCTGCGTATAGCACACACAAGAGTGTTATATGATTAACAAGTGTTTGAGGAGAGGGTTGATAATTTGATGTAGTTGGATGAGAGGTGGGCTATTACTAGATGGAGTCAAAAGTAGAAAAATCCAACCAAAAGGCATGGCATGATAGACACATCAATAATAAAGTTTGATGTTGGGTAGATGGCTCTCTTGTATGATTACAAGTTTCGCACCACCCTATGAAATTTAAAGTGCATTGGTTGGGCCTATACATTGTATCCTATATACTTGATTTAGGCACTTTCGATTAAAATCGTTGGATGGAACATGGTTTCTAGGTCGTTTCAATGGGAGTAGATGAAACCCTACTATAAATAAGTCTTCTTTAGGTTTGTAAATAAGGTAGTATTGCTAGTTAGCCTAGGATTTTATTTGGTGTAGTTTCCTTTCTTTGTGTTTCCATTTTTTGTTGCTTTGTTTTGTGCGCTAGTAGCCACTTATTATTTTCAAAAGTTTTCTTTACGCAGAGGACTGCGCATCCATTTTTGTGTGGGATGGAGTGATATGAAAAGTGCTGGAAGTTATGGTTGTGGATGGCCCAAGTTGAAAAATCAAAAACACGTGGATTGGAAGATCGCACGTAGAAGAGGTGAACATAAGGTAAGGATGGTGTCAAAAAGCTTTATAGAAACCATGTACAAGAATGAAAAGTGTAGGAACAACATAAGGTAGGTGATGTCAAGAACCAGAATTAGGACATAGAGGAAGAATGCCTTCAGCATATGCGTGCATGCATAAGGATAAGTGGTCAATAAGGGGTTGTTTTCATGCCTAAAGGTTGCCAAATTTTTTCATGTAGAATTAACCGCAAAGGAAAAGCACCAAAGGTTGGAGTTGGAAAAAGTCATCTTTATTGTGAAAGTACATCAAGTAGGTGGCATGGAATTTATTGGAGAAAAGAAAAAAGTTATAAATATAATATCGGGGGTGTGTTATTTCCTACCTCGCATTTAAAGTTATCAAAGATATCTCATGAACTAGGGCATCCTTTTAAAGAAGGTTTGAGAAGAGTTGTGAAGATTTTCATGCATAACTAGCTTGATAAGTGAATCAGAGTGGAAAGGAGTACATGGGTGTACATGGAGAAGGTTGTGTGGAAGAATCCCATGGGTGTTACGTCATTTTGTGGAAAAGATTTTTCCAAGTTAGGGTCATGATAGCTAGGGCACGGGGTTTGAATAAAATTTCACAAAGGAGTGGAGCCACAAAATTGAGAAAAGCAGGACCAAGAAAGAGGAAGAATTTTTAAGGAGTCGACGAAGGAATGACACCAAGGAAACTAAAAATTGTTTTCGAAGAAGGGAAAGGGTAAGGGAAAACAAGCCATTTTACCGGTTTGAACGAACCATTACACCAAAACCTCGAGGCATTAGTGAAATTCACACATGAGGATCATAACATCCCACCATGCTTATGTAGAGCCTAACTGGGCTGGGTTTGTGCCCGCACTCCCATATGTATGAGCCCCGCTTCACTAACATTTAGGCACCCCACAGCCCTGGCCCATTACATGACGTAACCAACCGAATGGGATTCAAACATGGGTGGTCACTCTGATACCAAATGTAACGAACCGTTACACCAAAACCTCAAGGGATTAGTGAAATTACACATGAAGATCATAATAGTTTTAAGGAAGAATGGTACGTAGAAATGCAGTATTTGGATGACGTATTACTTAGTAAATAATGGGTGTCTCACATTTGGAAGATGGATGTCAATGATTACAACCATCAAACGACCACCACAAAAATGAAATAACACTAGAACTAGTTTTCCCTATAGAGAAGAGGACACCAAATGGAATGCCCATCTATGATGACAAGGTAAAGGTAAAAATGGAGAAGGTTGGGTTGTTACAACTCTATAAGTTTCCCTATTTCGGAAAGCATGAGTGACTATACCAATGGTTGATGTCATGCATGTATGAAGACCACTTCTATTTTGTAGGTTGGAGGATGCGCATAACCCCCAACTAATTTCTAAGTTCACCAGCCTTATCTATGAAGGAGATTCATTGGACGATGATTTGGAAGAAAAGGAAGCCATTAAGAATACCGTTGAGGCTTATGACTACAAGAAGGGTTCACGCTACTTTGAAATTTATGCAATTAATAACCAGTGATAAGGATGGCCATGTGCTTGGTCACAAAGATGAATGGGAAAGATGGATGGACACAGATGAACAAGGCCTGGTTGAATGTATGCCATAAGATCTTGGAGGGGAACATCTATAATCTCTCAAATTTTGTTGCAGAGGAAATACTAAATGTCATGTGTGTGGAGAGAAGATCGTATTTGATAATGTCCTCCTCACCATAGTATTTTCAGAGATTGGAGTTCTCATTGGGATAGAAAATTTTGTTTGGGAATTACCATATGAGAACCCCTCCCCCACCAAGAGGTTTGAATAGTATATTTGTGACATCATGACGACACTCATAAGGCGTTCTTGGAAAGGTGGTATAAGAAGAGGCGTGATGGATTGTGGTTGAATGGAGAATACTTGATTAGTTATCTTTATTAATATAAGGAAAGGATGAGTTCACCATAAACCAACATTTTTGCATCGACATATTTTCTTTGGTAGATGGCACCAAGAGTCTTTGGTGTAAATTTCATTTCTCCTTCACGATTCAAGACTTCCAGTGCTAAGGTTAATCGATTCAGTAGATGAAGAATAACTTGAGCTGTAAAGGAAGTTAATATACCCCAAGAAGCGTGCCCATGTGGATAAGTTTTTCTCCCATGAGGTGTACATGTTGAAACTAGTAACATTACATGTTATAGGGAGGACAACAATGTGAGGGTGTATTTATGCATAAGGCCTAAGTATGAAAAGGGTGGTTATGTTGAAGATGATGCCTCCATTCCTGAGGACCCCACCACAAGGAAAATATTGTGCCAAGGAAAATACACAAAGGAGAGTCTCTTGAGAAAAAGGTGCAAGCACATAGACAATATAGACTATAGGGTCATAGGAATAAGGCATTGCCAAAAATACTTACGTCCACGTAAGAGGTCTCCTTGAGAAAAGATTCACTGTAGAAGGAAGATTTTCCACTGAAGGAATATTTTCTAGTGAGGGAAAGTCACATGAGAAATAAGAAAGAGAGAATTCCCTAAGTTGGAGTCACCCATAAGGAAGAAGCAGAGGGTGACAAAAGGGATGAACTTAGGTGAAAAAGAAAGTATGGAGGAAGATGATGAAGAGTGTGGTGAGGCTCAAAATCATCGTGTGTACAATTTACATGAGTCGATGAAGAAATAAATGAAGGGAAGGATGAGAACAAGGAAGGAACTCATGACAAGGTGAGAGCGAGGAAGTAAACATGCAGGATCAAAAGACCCCAACCCTGACCAAGGAGTAGATTGATAATACTATAGAGAGGGAAGTGACAAGAATTATCTAATAGTCGGTGGAGTACGAAGTTGAGTAAAGTGCCAAATAAGTCTTTGAAGGAAACCGAGGAAAGTGCAAGTGTAGGAAAGGAGTATAAGAGCATGGGCGGAGACCCCGGCTTGGCGGTAAGCTTCCCAAAGGTAGTGCACATAGGTGGAAAGGGCATAATAGTGGCACAAGAACAAGGGATGACTTAAATTAATGATCTAAACAAGGTAATACATGAGAAATTCCAAATTATCGTGCCCACAAACTAACTCCTTACTTGGTCTTCATTTGATGAAGAAGGTTTGTACCCATGCACAAGGAAAATGCTATGTTGGGATTTTTAGTCCCATGTCGATGAACCCAAGTTTGAGGTAAATTGAGATGAATTGATGAAGATATCGATGCCAAGGAAAAACCTTTTGGTAAATTCCCGACAACCGTCTCGATGAGAAATTTTTAGTGCACTCAAGAAAGCATCAAAGTGGAGGTGGAGGCAAGACTCTTCGGTAGAAATGATAGAATAAGGGTCTTGGAGGAAGAGCTTGAGAAAAAGATTGAGAAGATCATTAAGTGGGACAAATAAATAAAACAAAAGGAATTGATCAGTTCATAGTTAAGGCATGAGCTGAGGGATGAAAAGGAAAAGGTGCATGAAGTCCATAAGAAGATATTTTCCATTTCAGATGTCGTAATCTTAAAGCACACGAACACGGCCTGCTCGAGCGAAATATGAGTCAACCATACACTTCTTAGAAGACTTAACCCACATCCTCACCATGTAAAGGAAGCCAATTACATTATAGTTAGTAAAGGAGGTGATGACACGCATGAAGGAGGAGGAAAAGATGAAAAATTGGGAGACAAAGTGACTTGGTACTTTGAGATCCTTACCGCAGAAAGACTGCAGACATATGGCGAAAGTCATGTATGATAACCGTGCCAACAAAAACAAGGTAACAAGCATATTGGTTTCTACACATGAGGTGGATCTAAAATAATTTCAAGAAAAGAATAAAGGAAATATGGTGGAGTGTGAAAAGATCCTATCCAAAGTTGAGAAGAAGTTACAAGTAATCAAAACCTTGTGGGGTTCGATTAAGAATAATCTAAAGGAAATGTAACCCCAAGTCATTTACAGGATGGATGCACTAGGAAAACTTAGCAAGTGGTTGGAAATCATTGTAGATATGTTGAAAGCTAAAATCAAGGAACTTAGTTTTAATTAAGCACATTGGTGGGTGACACGCTTCATCGGGCATAGGGAGAAGTAGATGCTTGGAAGAAGATTGAGGCATTCGTAAAGAAGGATTTCCCACTCCTCATGCAACAGTAGCATATTATTCTATTCTTCCATTCTTCCATTCTTTAATTATTTCAATACCACTATTTATTTTCTTTGAGGAAGCATAATATATTCGAGGATGGGTAAAACATGTAGTGTGGGGTGATGTCAGACCCTAAAATATTGGCTAAGTACCAAGAGGCACATGTGTGCATGATCAATAAATAGAAGAGAACTTAGGGAAAAGCACAAAAAAAGGGTTTAAGAAGGGTTTAAGTAGAACCGGGGCACAGTGGGAGGTAGAACAAGGGATTAAGGGATTTAGCCATATTTGGCATCATGGAATCACTTGAGGAAAAATGTGAGGACCTCGACTAGGTGTGATAAGTGGATAAGGTGCTAGCCTGGAACCTTGGAGGTCAAGAAAATGATATTCCATGTAGGGAATATTCCCATAGGCATCATTACAGTTAGTGGAAGGTTTGCAAATAGGATAAACATTCACCAATGGAGGACCACATCGAAACTTAGCACATGATGTGCTCAGGAGATAAGTCATGGGAGTGGATGATGGTCCTATTTAATGGAATGCTTAGGACAGAACGCAGGTATAGAGTACAATGTGTAGAGTTCAAAGGGGAGTAGAGATAGAGAAGAAGAGTAATGAAGTGTTGTACAAATGTTAGGAAATTCTAAGGGTTTGGAGTTCATGGTGTTAGGGTTTAGAGTAATTAGTGCTAGAGGGTTGTAATTGATACCATTAAGCATATGTATGGGTGCTTGGGATCTATAATAACGGATATAATGGGGAAAAACATAGTTAGGATCTCTTATCAGATAGGTTTGCAGGATTGGAGTCTATGTCATTTGATGAATATGGTCTAAGATGACCCTTTTGAATGTAATATGGCTACTTAACACTTTGTTAAATAAATATACATGGATATTTTATGTAAAAATTTCTTATGGGTGTAAACCCTCATGTTATTTGGTTTATCATGACTTAGATCTAGTTTCTTGTACCTCGTACAATGTTTATTAGCTTTTGTAAAGCATTAATTTGTAGATATATTAGTTATATCTTCTACCTTTTAAATTAAATTAATGTACTTTTATTTCTTCAAATAATCCTTTATTAATGGAAAAAATCTCTTGTAAATCTCACATAAAGGAGAGGCTCGGCACCCAAGCATACCTCGGGTGAGTGCCCAACATATTCTAGGTGATAGACCAAATCACTTGGGGTTAGAAATAAGTATTGAGGGAAAATAATAACTACAATAAGGGAAGGGTGTACAAGGTCTAATTCAGGAGTGGAAGGGGACATGGATACAATAGCCATGTTATAGCATAATTTAGTGAAAGTAAGTTCCTCATAAAGGCTACAAAGGGACTATGTTTCACTATTGTAATATGAAGATCTATCCTCACGTTCCAAGGAGGTGGCATAAAATTTTATAGGTGGTGATCTCGAGAGCATAATACTAACTTTGTATCTATCCATTTTCTCATATGTCGAAGAGGTTCCCACACACCTTGTTCATTTATGTCATACCCATATCATTTGTATGCCATAGCATACATTATCTTATTAGGGATGAAATGTTTTGGGGATTGATAACATAAAGACATCCTTACATCGGGGACAGGGTGCATAAGTGTTATGTATTTTCTCATCTACCAAGAGGCCATTAGGAATGAATTTGTTGATACTACAAGTTTCTTGAGGTCATTACATACCTGATAATTGAGCCTACCACATGTTTTGGGTGATAGGGTAAGATTTGAAATAAGGAGGGCCTATTGGCGATTATATTCCCCACATCTGGTAGAAATGACTTTCATCTCCCATGTAGAAAATGAGGATATGGATGTCGAGGCATCAATTTCATGCGAGCACAATGTATCGGGATTGATGCGGGAGTCAAAGGGCTCGATTGAATCTTGACATCTATTTTAGTATAAGGACATTCAAATGTTGTGTGGTAATAATTGGATACAACTTTGTAATGCGCAAAGGGTTGTGGGTCCCTAAGAATGTTAAGTTATTTTCCTTCATAAAAAAATTGATATAATGGTGGAAAATTGAGGGAATAACTTGCATGGCATGAATCCATGGGAAAGCTGTGGATCATATTATAGGGTAGTTTTTAGTCAAGGAAATGGAATTGGGTATCATGTGTAATGGGCACAAATTCCATCAATAAAGTAATTGTGCCTATTGACTACTTATTTTCATTATCGTAAGCCTTAATGGTGATCACATTAGGCTTTGGTTCAGTTTCAGTGTGTCCTAATCATCTTATGAGATTTAAGGTACATATGCTAAGGCCTAATTCATTGTCCACAAGCACCCTTTTGATATCTGTATGAGTAATGATCACTTCAATATACAAAGGGAGGTTATATGTATGATCATCCACTAGAATCTCATGTTGGCTATATGTGATTTTTTTAGATGGATCAAGTTGCACAACCAAGGATTGGAAACACAAGGCATAAATTTTTGTGGAAAATTTTTAACCATGAGGAGTTTTATAAAGGACATACTTATTAATAGTGGGTATTTTGAGAAGATTCAGATAGAAATCTTAGCAGTAGTCTTCTCAATTTTCTCAAGGAGATCATAAAGATCATTTGAAGGAATAAGAAAAGTAGGTTCTCGAATGATAAGGAAAGCACATCATTTTTCCACAACACACCCTTGTGATTTTATTTTGATGGTATTTACATGCTCGAAGTGAGATGGACATAACGACGAGAGAGTCAAATGGATTGGTTGTTTAAGCAAAAACATGATTTTCACTTTTGATTAGTGAGGATTGACCTCAATCCATCTTTTCTTTTCCTATTTATGCTTAGGGAATGGTTCTTTATAAATTTCCAATTGTTTTTAGATGTTTTTTTGGGTTCTTGTGCACCTATCTCAATGTCTCCACTATCTATGAGGTCTTGAATGAAGTGTTTCAATTTCAAACATTTATCTATGGCATGGACTTTGACGTGATGGTATTCAAAATATTCATAGTATTTGTACCATGATGGATTTGGTGCATCTTTAGAAAAGGGTGTAGTAGTGGGGAATTTGACCATGTTAATCACATCCAACTATTTAAGAGTTAATAATAAATATTTCATAAGTGGAGTAAACTCTCAATGTTTAACTTCAGATTTGAGTATTCCTTATGAGATTTTTAAATAAGGTGTGTTATGGAAAACTCAGACACATTTTGAATTAGTGATCTTTTCACTTATGACATTCATATTTTGTTGTAAAAATTGGTCTTGTCCATAGGTTTTGATTCATGGTTGTCACTTTGAAGGGGTTTTGAAGTGCCTTTGGCAAATAAATCCTTTTCAATTTGGCTTCCTTTTTTAAAAACTTCTTCAAAGGTGATTACACAATGAATTTTCAAGTGATAGGATATTTTAGGATGTAAGTTAGATACACTGATCCTGACAACTTATTTCTTTAGAATAGAGCAAGGGAAGTGGCTAGCTAACCATCGCCATATTTATAAGAAACCAGTGAAGTTTTTATTATTGTGTTGTTTTGTGTTACAAAGGTCTATCATAGTGATATCACTTTCCATGTTGAATCAAAAGTGGCGGAAATTTTTCTTAGCTAAGTACACAAATGTGAAAATAGACCCTCTTGGGAGATGAATAAACCATTCAAGTGCTTGGCATCCAAGACTCTATCAGAATAAGTATATAAGGTAATTATCTGTGTATGCAATTTTAAGGAAATCCATGAAGAATTATTTGATGTGATCACAAGGACCACCTTTACCCTTATATTTATCAAATTTAAGGGAGTACACAACATCTCCCGATTGAAGGGGTATGGACAAATTTCTTCAAATTGATATTTCTTATTGCATCCAAGGTTGTTTTTTTAGGACTAATAAGTGTGTATTTCATGGATTACCACTCTTGGTTAAAGATGTGGCCACATGAAGGTATAGTAGGTATGAACATGTAGTTATATTTTGATGTTTCACCACCATGGTTTTAAGATTTCTCAATATGTGTAGCTTTACTTGTGTCCCTATGGACATGTGAAGCTAATTTTTACAATTGATAGATAAGGGTTTGTAACTTTTGTTGCATAGTCACCTCTTCATTTTGGGGTTCTTGTTGAGGCTCGATATCTTCACCCTCTAATATAGCTTCATGGTTGGTTTGAATGAGTGGTATGAAATAGCTAGTTGTAGTTTTAGAGGCTTCTTCTTCCTCATTATTTCCTTGGGAAGAGGTAGAGGCATAGTCATGGATTAAGATATCCTCAACTATGTGATAAGGAAATTTGGTTCTTTCTTATTCTCAAGTCAAATTTGTAAGGATTTTGGGATCAAATTCAGGAGGCAATTTGTCCCCTAAATCTACTACCCGTACTAAAACTTTATCTCTTTTTTAGAAGATGAAATTATCTATGTGGGCAACATCATACTAAAAGGTATCCCATGGAGTTTTTCCCTCGTCTCCACTATGGTCAACCATTTTTTCCTCTTCAACTAATGGGTCTAAATTGGTATGGAGAAAATAATTAGATACTTTCCTTCTATGTGCCAATCTCCTAATAGGTGTCATGATGGGAATCATTTTTATAATATTTTGGATATGTGTGTAATTATCACAAAGAATCTAGGAAAAAAGCAACATAACAACAAAAAGTGAAGACTTTCCAAGGATGTGGGACGTATGATTAAAGTCACCAAGGAAAATCTATGAATTCTTGGACAAAAGAACGAGTGCAAAGGAAAAAAATTTCTATGTTTAAAATGTCTCTAACATTGTTTAATAGCGAAACAAAACAATTTCAATATTTAAATCGATTTTGAACAAACAAGATTTAAGTATTAAAAGGGTGTTGATATGATTTTGAAAGTGTAACATAGAATATTTCACACTTAAATCAAGTTTAATAAAAAAGGTTTAAGTATAATTTTTTTGATACAATGCAAACATCTTAAAATAAATAAATTCAATACTTAAATCCAGTTTAAGACTATTAGGCATTGTGTTTGTGTATTTGTCATTGATTTCAAATTTCATTGATGAAAAAGGTAGTTTAGGTGTCTTCATAAGGTTTCATCCATGTTCAAGCTTGAAGGTTGATTGGTCATGTAATGAAATGTCATGATGACTAGGCATGTTCTTGGTGCAATGTCAAGTAAGTGAGTGTTGTGTATGTTCTAAAGAGGTTGTATGAGGTCTTCATGATGTCCAAAATTCTAAATATGTTAAGACAAAGGTGTTAATGAGTCCGTAAGAGGATTTCAAGGTCAGATATTGTGAGTAATGTGTTGAGTAAGGTCATTCTAGGTCTAATCCTAGTCCAAGGTCAAGCAGGATGAATTGGTAACATGATAAATAGAGTAGGGAAAATTTGTTAGATCATGTAAGTAGTATTTTGAGGTTCTAAAACATGTGTATGAGTTGTATCAGGTCATATTTTAGGTGGTAAGTGCATGTTTAAGGTCCTTTTAGAGCAAGACTACAAGACAAGACATGGTTTGTATGGGTAAGTCTTAGTGTCCTGGAGAGATTCAAAGGTTTCATGGTATGGATGAGAGTTGTAAAGAATGAAATAGGTTTTCATATTTCTTTGAGAAATGTTTCAGGTCATGGTTTTAAAGGAATTACAAGATATGTCAATTTTGTCTCTACGAGGTTCTTAGAAAGGTAAAAACCAACTCGATAGGAAACTTCGTTATTTACCCAAATGTGTGATATCTGCAAGGAACTTGAGTCTTTCAGGTATGTTTATGAATTGAGTTAAGATCATTTTTCAAAAATAATGAGTCATTTTGGTCATCAAATATTTATGGACCCTTGTTAAGAAGTTATATAGGTCAAAACCCTCATAACACCCTAACAATGAGTGATAAAGAAGAAATACTTTGTATAGCCATGAAATGGATTGGAAAATCTGGTATGATGACTTAATCATGTAGAGGATTACATAGAGGTCATTTTGTGGTGATTTAATGATCTAGGGTGTATAGTAAGATGGAGAAAAATGCTAGTTTCGTGGAGATTTATAGGTACAAACCGGAGATGGAAGTTTGATGATGCAAAACCTATTGTTCTAGATACCTTGAGAGGTGTGATATATGGTTATGAAAAATTTTTTATCAGGTTGTGTCGATAAATTTTGTGTAACAAGTCTCCATAGTTGACCTACTTGTTTTGGCCTAAAAGGCTAAAACCAAGTCTTGTGGTTTGAGAAGAGTTTGATTGACTTACATGATGAAGTAATATGATATGAGATAGATAGAATGTAAGAGTATCATATGATGCATTTGATTCCACATGACCTATGCTCATGAATTCTTGGAGATATGTATCAAGGTTCCATTGAATTTTTTCAAGTGACGAGAGTGGCTGGAAGTAATGTTGGAGGTGTTAGAGCATGTTTCTCTTAAAGTGATTATTGAATCCTTATAGCCTATTTGAAAAGTTTTAGAGATTGGTTTGTTTCAAATCCTTGTGTCTTGATTCGTAGGTTTCTATGAGTTTCATCAGTTAGTATACATCATTATATTTCCATTGATGTGTCATTTGTGGAATGAAGAAGTGATTTGGCATGTCGATTTTTTTAATTCTTGGTGACCTATTTCTGAGGCTTACATGTTGATTTGAGCTAGTTGAGTGTTTTGTGCCCTATTCTTGTGATTCTCATGATTTTTTAGATAGAATACATCAATACATTTCCATTTATATTATTCTTTTTCCATGAAGAGGTGTTTTTCTATGTGAATTGGTTCGCTTTATCGGGACTTATTTTTTTGTGTTAGAAACCTAGTTGGTGGTTATTGTTTCTTGGTATGTATCATGAGGAAGATGGATTTTGCATAGGTACTTGAGCCTTATAAAGGTTGTGACATGATTTATTTGAATTTTATGGATCTTTGGTGAAGATTTTATGTTCACTTTAAGTTCATGTTCTATTTGTTGCAAATGGTGCCTTGTTTTAGGCCTATTTGAGTAGCCTATGCGCAAGTTGGTGTGCTTAGGTATATGCTGACCTATATGGTCCTTCTATGTAATATTATATGATGCTAAGGATGCTTTTAATGTTTTGAATACTTACCTTATTGGTCTTGTCTAACCTAATGGTGATATAATCTAGAGTCATGTATATAAAGGATGTTATATTTGTTCATTGTGAGTAGGAGTGATTATGGGGACGTGAGCAAGATAGAAAAATTGAAATGAGAGTTTTAAGGGGTCAAGGGAAGAGATGAGAAAAGGTATGAAAACTTTAGAAGATTTGAGGAGAAGGTGTTGAAGGTCTTATACATAATTATCATGATATGCTACAAGATTCAGTGAAGTAGGAGAAGAGTTTGTTTGAGTGTGTGGAGCTGAATTTGTGATAAAAATCAATTGTTGGAGCAACATATACTTAGGTGATCTTTATCTTCAGGTGGTTGAGTTTTGTTTGAACACCTTAAGGGGTTGTATCCTCCTTGTAGGGTTGGTTCCTTTCTAATTAGGGATGTTACTCCTGTGGGATTGGTGACTCACTAAATAAATCTTATGTGATGTGTAATATTCACAAAATTCCTTTGTTTTGAGTAATATAAGCGAGAGGTTCAAAGTGGGTTTTCTTCCCTTTTAGGGTTTCTCACATATATCTGGTGTTTATGTGTTCTCTCTTATCTCTTTCACAAGTAAATGGTTGATGCATAATTAATAAGATCACAATTGATTATGCATGTTAAATGGATGATTTGAATGATGAATATATATTATGGTAAATGAAGTTAAAGTTTTGTAATATTGATTCACCCCCCTCTCATTCTATGTGCTCCTAAAAAAGAAAACAAGATGTAAGTATCAAAAAGTATCAAAATAAGTTTGTAAGAAACAAGGATGAAGTAAAAATAGTCGATATAATGTGAGCAATGTAACAATATAATTTAAACACTTAAATAGAATTTAAGAGAACAAGATCTAAATATCAAAAAGGGATTGATATAATTTAGGAAGAGGTGGGAAGAGTAACTACTACAAAGTGAAAAATTATCCTAGAAGTGAAATGTCCCAATGTTGGTTTTAAGACAACTACCAAAATGTGAATATGTAACAACACACTTTCAACACTTAAATAAAGATTTTAAGGAAAAATTGATTTAAGTGGCTACAAAAGAGGTTGATATAATTTTGGCAGCAATTCAGATTTCTCTCTTTTGACCAATAATGCCAAAAATAACAAGGTAATTTATGATTGGGGATGAAAAGTATGCAGTGTAATTTTGGAAGAGTTTTTTTGTGTTCAAATAACATGGTAGAAAATAGGAAATGTTTTTTCTATGTATAATTTGTGATGAAAGATATGAGGCACAACTTCGATGGAATTTTTCCTTATTCAAAAAACAAGGTTTTAATTCCCGGAAGAATTTTTTTGTAATGGATCTTTTAAACTCATGAATTTGGATATGATAAACTTGGCCTCAGTGCCAAACGGATCCCTAGGATTTTGTTCTCAACACTCGCCAATATCTTGTCTAAGAGAGGTATGACTTTTTAGAATAAATTCTAAACAAAGAACCACTACCCCACATTAAAATTAATGAAAGATACCTCATACGGAAATTTTTTAGCATTCCTCATGGGTTTTTCTAGTCAATAAGGTGATGGGGAACTTACTATTTTGTCAACCAATTCCCTCAATGTGCTAACTACTTTAGGGTTCCCGTAGTACTCGACAATGAATTTTATAGATTAAGCCAAAGCACTTCCAATAGTTTAAAGTGGATGGGTTTTAGCCCTTATACAAACCTGAAAATATAGTGTGAGTGAATGATTCATTCTTATATTGATTTAAAATGTGGTTTTGAAAACCTTTAGAAACCTACACATAGTGTATTAGTAATTGTTTTGATTTTTTACTTTGACAAGCAAAAGATCCTATACCAAAATATTAGTAGTTTTCCATGAAAACCACAATGTTTAAAAAGAAGATCATGTTCATTTTTATCCTAGAGATCACTCGAAAGCACAAGAGAAAATCATACATGACTTTTGATCCAACTTAAGAAAATGAGAAAACTTCAATAAAAACAATTAACTATTTTGACAAATTTATTTTAAACAACTCAAATGATTAATTTTTCTATTTAGCTCAAAATTTTAGCATGAGGATTGTGATCATTTTTATTCTCAAGATCACTTGAAAGAACAAGAGAAGAGCATACACGACTTTTGATCCAACTTAAGTAACTGGAAAAACAATCGTAATCAAATAATTTAAGTATTAAAAACTGATTTTTTAAATAAAACCTACAAAGTAGAAATTAGAAATCATGTAAAAATAACAGGGAAAATAAAAATAACTTTCTAGAAATTTAGAAATTCAAGCCAAAAATTGACACATAACATTAGTGAAAACACTTGAATGATAGTGGATGAAGCAATACGTAAGCGCATGAAGTAGAACACCAATGTGTGAAGTAGAACACTAGCGCATGCGGGATGACAGAAATACGGGCAATATAATGCTAGAAAAAGTAGGTGAAAATGAACTAGAAGTTTAGAAAAATGCAAGTGCATGAATTTTAATGGTAGCATGTTAATTAGTATGTTAGTGCATTCACAAGTGACGCTAACATATATAGGTTAATGCTAGCACATGTAAGCATTCTACACGGACGCAAAGCATGAAAACTAGATAATGCTAGTGCAGGAAAGGTTAAAATTAGAACATTTAGATGGATAGTAGTGTATGTGAAAATTTAATGTCGGCACATGCAATTGAATGCTAAAATGTGCAAGTTAATACTAGTGCACGTAGTCTAAATGCTAGCATAGGAAATCTGTTTCTTCAAAACACATGAAAAATGTCCACATAATGATCTTGGATTTTTGTTGACAAGTTTCAAATTTGACTACACTTTACCTCCTTCAAACCTATAAAGAATACTTAACACATGAAAACTCAACAAAACACGTTAAGAAACATACGTTATTTCAACATGTGTTAAAAAAGGGTTAGCTTGAAAAATAAACTTAACCAAAATAAAGAACGTGTGTGAGATAAAGGAGTGTCCTATTGTGCATCCATATGTATTCATGTGAAATTAATATAAGTTAATGCAAGGAAACTAACACCTAGTGGATTTCTAACTTATTTAATAAAAAAACATCAAGATACAATATGAAAGGAAAAAACTTAACTAATGTGCATCATACATATCCTTTGATATTTAGATGTGCTTTGTAAATTTAGATACTTCCTTTAGTGATCCAAATGTAACTACGTGTCATCAAATAATTCCTCCGAGGAAGAGGAAGAGATCTCACCAATATGGCTTAGTTACCATTTTTGGTTCTTCTCTTAATAATCTTAGCTAAGTAGAAAAAGGAAAAGGTTGCTTGATCAATAAGCCTTCCAAGATTGAAAGTATCCTATCATTTGCATATGTCTTACAAGGACATGGAGTAAAGTTGTGAAAGATTGGTAGTAAGGTACTAGGTTTATTATATAGCTTTCCAATTTGGGAGAAGATAACAACCTAGTGAATGTGGGATAAAGGTAAAGTAGAATTAGAAGGGGATAAATATGATTAGAAAATATTAATCAGATATTAGCAACTCATGGGAGCTGGGGGTGATTTAATTAATCAACTAGGATTAATTAATAGATCAAGATAAGCTTTTAGAATCCATTTGGAGATTATTTAGAGGGAAATTAGTAGAATTTGAAGGATTTGATAAGGGTATTTAACCAATACGAGGGTTTATTGATTAAATACAAGATTGAAGGCTTAATTAATTAATAATGGTTAATTAATTAATTAAAAGAGTATTATAACTAACGAAGTGTCATTAATTGACATCCAGGATGGGTGGAAGGCTAGTTAATTAACAAAGTGTCATTAATTGACCTAAATGAAGGAAATGTTAGTTAATTAGCATAGAACCACTCATTATAATGAAAAAGATGGAAAAGAGGATAAATATTACAATTTTAGCATTAAAGCGCATAATCAAATTTAGGTGTCTACAATTTGTTAGATAGATAGAGGAATCCATACTTCTCCTGGAGGTATATCCTAAGGATAAAAGTCATACACTTTTGGGAGATTCCCATGTTTCAATGAGGTATTGAATCCCGGTAGATCCAACCAAGGTTAAAATGGAGGTGACATCCAATGTATTTACTTCTTTTACACGTTCAACGGGTCATCCTTTTGTGAGACCATTCATTTAGGATTTGACTAGCATAACTCACATGAAATATTCTTCAACTTCTTTTGTGATGATTACTTCCACAATTAGAAAATTTTCAAAAATTCTAAGGAATAGGTGGAGTTATCTACAAAAATAGTGGAAATAACAAAAATTGATGAGAAAATATTAGTCACATTCTTACCATCCAACAAAGGTTTATTTTACCATACAAAGAAGGAAAATAAGTTGTAAAAGGTGACCATTAGAAATATAACTTACCAAGGTTAAGAAATATTGTTGAGAATAGAAGAAGATATCACGTGCATGTCAATAAAAAGGAGTATGGAAGGAGGTCCAACCATGGATCCATTTAATATCATGTAAGATTCCTTAAAGATGGAAAAAGGAGTCATGAAATAGGAAAGAGAGGAGCATAGTGCTACAAGGATTCATATTTCAGCACCTCCCAATCTAAGGAATGATGTACTCCTAGCCCTACGGGACTTGTTTATCATCTTCAGAGATATCTTCTTAGCTAAGAAAAGAGCATATATAGTCAAGTCTTAACTAGACAATTTGAAGGAGGAAGTAATGGAAATGAAAACCAAAATTTAGGTTATATATGAGATTGTTAAAATTTTATTTTATTTTTTATCAAATTCAAGTTTGATGAACATTGAAAATGTAATAACTATAGAGAATAGGCTTGATAGAGAAAATATTGAACTTTATGAAGCTTCCAACTCTTTAGTAGATGCATGTAGATATTTATATTTTTCCTTTATAATATTGTGCCTCTATTTGTAGAAGTGGGGTTGAGTAAGATTATAAATCCAATAGGAAAAGTGCCCATAGTTGAGTAGTTTGACATATTTCTATTATAGTTCATGAAATTTTGGATCAATATTTGATGATATTGAGCCAATAAAGCAACATGGGGATTCATGATTTCATCATTACCACATCCATCAATCTCGAGAAAGCTAAAAACATAAAAATATTTTTAGGAGGCATATTATTTGAATTCATTCAATCTATTAATAAAACTAAAGATCCATGAAATCATTAGTCTATCCATACAATTTATGTTGCTCAGAATTATTAAATCTACCAACATACATAAATCCTAGGATGACATCCAACTTCTTGAAGTTAATTTCCTTCATTCAAGATCATGGAACTAATTGATTTTTTTTTGAAATCTCTAGATACATGTAATAGTATAGTGTCAGTTTTGATGATTCATATTGGGTATTAATCTAAAGCAAAAGGCATATAATTATCTTGTTTATTGTAAAAATTAGAAAACAATTCTCATATATATTTCCCAATATTTAGTTAGATTCAATTTAGCTAATTTTTTTGCATTAGTTCTAGTATAGATTTCCCTTTTCAAAGGGAGTTCTAAATACATGTAGAGCACGAGATTACATCCCATGGATCTATATATAAAATAAAATTTATTGTTAAAAAATATCTTTATAAAATTGGATTAAGATAACTTATTGTTAAAAATTATCTTTATCTTTATTGTTAAAAATTATCTTTATAAAAATTATTGTTAGAAATTATCTTTATAAATTTATGGTATTTGTGAGTTGTGAATTGTTTTTAATTTTTTCATGTCTTGATGTCTAGACATAAATTTCTTTAGATATTAAGTAGATTTTGTACTTATAAATCTTAGTTAAATCTACGGGGTAAGAGATTAAGATTTTTAATCTCGTTTCATTATTTTTGGTTATTATAGACACAAAATCACGCACATACTACTATTTTATTATGCCATCAAGTATATTGTTATATGCATGGATATTAAGAAAGAAAATTATTCACTCATGACACAATACCTTGTCCATCCACTTTATTTGATTGTATCTATTATTTTCTCTCTCACATCCTGTCATTTATGTACTCGGCTCTAGTCAGTCACATGAATCCCTATCTATATGTATTTTCACATATTTCGTCATTTATTGAAGACACCAACACCCACTCTGGAAACTAACACCCGAAACTCCTATCCATTTTGGGCGCTTATGTCCACTATGTTTTTTTTTATATTTTTGACATTTATAGTTGGCCTTTTTAGTTTTATTATCCTTATCCCAAACTCATACTCGGCCTTTTGCGTCACTAGTGTCGAAATTCAATCAAGAGATCCATATATAAACACAACATACACACTATTATTTTGGATAGAAAGTATAAGGGGAAATCACATCTACATACTATTACTACCATCAAAGGGACTGTAATTTTGGGTTGCATACACTACATAGGAAGGGGAAGTGTTAGATTCCAATATCACACATTTGCATCTTATCTAACTACAACCTTCTATCTTTGTGTCATTGTCACAATAGAAACCTAAGGACACTATTTCACACACAAGAAAAAATAACTACATGGATTCTGGAATGTAGTGTAGTGCTCGGTCACAAGTTCACTCATCGGGTGACCCTCGGGGTCATTCGACTTCACATTTTGCATATTTCATTCCAATTTGATGTTTTTATGAGCTTGTGTAGGTAACTAGGGTTTTTTTATAGGTTACATGTACCCTTGGTGATCAAAAGGGAATAACAAGTGGTGACGGAAAGTAGTAGCAAAATCCTAATGAAGCGGGGAAAAAATAGATTCCGAGCTTCTACGCAGTCACCAACACCAGAACAATCACCATTGCCTAGATGCCCCTATCCAGGCACTAGGCGCCACTACCCGACATTATTACTAAGTACCATATTTCATGAAGATAAATTGTGACACTATTTGTATCATGTCTAGTACTTTACACAACCCAAAACATTTCCAAATCACACGGGAATCAACTAAGTACTTTACTTCTCAAATTTAATTATAGTTTTTCATTGTTCAAGTTATTAACATATGTATCTTTGTTGTATTTTATCATATTAGTTACTCTATAATTATATTTATTTAGGGTTTTATTAAATCATTTCTTACACTTAGATTTGTAGATGTTCTTTGTAATAATCCAATCCTAAGTGATTTGGAGATGTTATCAAGTGGAATTCTTTTGTTTATGTATGTGGAATATAGTTAGCTTTAACAATAGTTAGGACAATTAATCTATGATGTTTAATTTATGAATGCACCATGATTATTTACGTAGATGGTGTAGAGTTATGATTCATTGTGTTGATTTTCCATTTATTGATTTCCCAAAGTTTCTAAATAATTGAGGTAAAACTATTTCTTGTGTTTTTTTATTTTTTTGTGTGTGGTTTAGCTAAGGTAAAAGTTGTTTTCTATACTTGGTGAATGAAAGAGAGTCTATTTCCTTTCTTTCATATTGGTGAAATAATTTCTTTCAAAGTGCATATTACTATTTTTCACCAAAATCATGGGGATAATCCTCCTTGGGTATGGTGAGGCTCCCATTATTGAATGTAAAATAACTAAAAATGTGAGGTGCCCATTATGTTGGGGATAAAAAAGGAATACTCAACTAAACCTATGGAAAACTACTTGTACAATGTAAAAAGGAGGAATTAGTTTGGAGATATGTAAAGGGGAGTAGGATAAATAGGGAGAGAAGGTTAATGTTGTGAGTAGGAACCAACAAATTCTCACCAACAATAATCGAGTAGGTCCACATTCAATTGAAAGAATTCAACCATGTAATAAATAGTAATAATAAAAATTGGAGACATAATGTTAGATGAATTCATCAATCAAGGACACAAATTTCCTTCTTGGTTTTACAAGATTACAATGGTTGCAAAATTAGAGAGTAGAGAGGATAAAGGAACATAGACAAGAAGATAGAGGAAATGTAGCTTTTATTTCTTGGAGTAGTAGTGAAATCCAACAACAATCAACAATCAACAATTTATAACCCTTTGGAATGGAGAAGCCATTCCAATTTATAACATTACAAATGAATCTTCCTCTTGGGTAAGTGCAGCAAGTTGGGGGACAAAAGGGGTCATAAGTGGACATCATATTGTAAATAACAACATAATATCAACTTCAGAGGGATTATTAGCAATGCATACACTCAAAATTAGAAAAATTATATCAATATGAATTGTAGCATCCAGAATCCGGTTTCTAAATTACTATTTTTTAAAAAATTGGACAAATTTATCTATATTAAACACTCAAAATTCAATGACTTGTGTTTTTTTTTTTAAATGCCTATAAGATTGTAGTCCATTTTCCCGGGATTTGGATGACCAAAAATTGATATATATTTTTTCCTTTAGTGAGAAGTTAGATGACGCTATCTATATCCTGGGATAGATTCTATTTTGTATTTTTTTGAGCAATAATTTATTTTTTTAGATTTTTTCTGTGAAAGTGGTCTGAAAACATAAAGAAAATAGAGCACTTTTCGTTTGCCCGCCATAACTTCATCAAAAATTATTGAAATCAAAAAAAAAATTCGAACATGTATATAATTTCACCACGGCTGGGATGGTATAAGTTTTATCAAATTTTGACAAATGAAACAAAATTTGTAGTCTTAAACGTAGACATAAACATTCACGGGAAAAAGTGTCTTAAAGACCTACTATTAGTAAAAAATTATAAAATGATATTTATCCTATTCTATTCACTTTAAAATCAATATTTCTACAAAGCTAACAGTCTCCCCTATGTGATGGTACCATTTTTATGACATATTTTTGACTTTTCAGCATGGTTCAAGTCCGCGGAAGACTAAATTTGATGTTTTGTTGTTTTTGATGTAAAATTCAGGATTTGATGTCCACTTAATTGTCCCCCAACTTGCTGCACTTACCCTCTTCCCCATATTAATTTTCATCTCACAATCATGTGAATTTCCAAATTACCTAGGAATGAAACTAAGTCCTTTTCTTATTTTTGAAAAGGGATTTTTACAATGAAACCTTAAGTCACTTAAGTGAATGAGTTTAAAGAGTGAAAAATTATGTTTTCAATAGATGAATAGAATGTTAGAGAGAGAGAGAGGATAGAGAAGAATAGAAAGGTGAGTGATGATATGGAGATAGGAAATCATCTTGTTGATGAAGAATATTTATTTTAATGGATCTTGAATGAAGTTATTTTCCATTAACCACCTATTGAATTGGAACACTGAGATTGCAAACTCTTTCTTCTTCGAGACATGATCACACTCCAAGGTATTGAACCAATGTTCAAAAACACTATTATGAAAACTCCAATGAGATGGGAACATGATGATCCTATTTGATAACAAATTTTTATCCTTTCTAAATGAAATCAACTTCAATATGCTTTGAAATGTTCATGTTTTTCTATTGCTTATTGAAGAATTCCTTCTCCTCTAGATAGAAGGAATCTTCCTAGAGTGAAATTCTTGTCCTCTGACCACTTGATGAACTAAAATGTGGATACATTACAAATAATTGGATGAGTGTGAAAAAACACTACTAGGTGAATTAAAATATGTGAAATTCATATTGTTTCCCAATCTTGCAAACATGATGATTCTCCTTGAACACAAATTTAAAGTTAGGACATGGATATCATCCCCTTATCCTTCTTGGATCCAAAATTCACCTTGAATGGAATCAACTTCAGGATGCTCAAAACCTTCTTTCTCATATGGTCCTCATTGAAATAGGGCCTTTTGTAGATACAAGGATTAATGCCTAATTGAAAGTGTTTTCCTCAAACCTCTTATTGGAGTGAAACATTATGGTACATTCTCCTTCTTTGTGATATATAACCACACTCTAAAGTATTGAATGAGTGTTTAGAAAAACTGATGTGAGACATTGCTTAATTTTTTTCTCCTGATAAAAATATGGTATTGGGTACCTTGGTAGCCTATGGTTCAAATGACAATCCTTTACATACACTAGTTCATTTTGGCTTGCTTTTTTCCATGGTGTGATTCACATGTTTCCCTTCCTTTTGGAAAGATAATTGAACACAAGGTTAGAGTTGCAATATGACAATCATAACCTTCCTCCTCATGACCTCCTTAAACTTCACATTTTTCCTCCATGACTGAATGATTCAAGCATGATTATTCCTTTCTATGAAAATTAGGATGATTTGGATCATCCAACTTCTTGCATCAAAGTGTGTCATATAGAATTCACCTTAAGACTGATGTTTTGAAATCCTATGAGGGATTTCTCTCTTGTTTGAACCATGAGACAACTTCCCATCCTTGATATTGTGGGAAAAACCAATGAGATAGGTGGAATATGAGCTGATACAAGTGATCTAAGCCCAATTTCAAGAATTTTTATTTTTAGAAAGTATTGACTATAATAGCTAATTTTAGTAAGTTTTCACAATTTGCACCTTCTAATTGTTTATGGTTGTTAAGAGTAACAAGGGTGTTGATAATTTATCATTTTTGGAAACTTACTATATTTGGACACATAAAGCCTTGTAAAAATAATATTTTTAGATGGAGGTCTTCTAGTCATTGTCGAATTACAATAAAATTAGTCTCGAAAGTTTAATTTTTACTTCAAGACCTTTTGCTTTGGAGATATGAGCATTTTTAGTTCTAGAGAATGGATTTATTAGAAACACCAACAATCTACCTATGAAACAGTGGGTTTTTTGGAGGGAAAAATACAACATTTGAAAAATTTAAAATGACCAAGTGTTGAGAGGTGGAGAGTTATTCAATTTTCCATTGTAAAATCGTAACCCATATTTTGACCCAGTAGATTAACCAACATTGGGATATGGTTGAACTATAGTTACACCTATGAAAGAGGGATAAGGGAAAAAGGGACCTAAAAGTGTGACTTGCACCAGATGGTGACAAGTGGAAGCTATTGGTTCTTTTTGATGATATTTAGGGAGTTGGGAATGCAAAAAACTGAATTTTCACATGACCATGAGATAAATGGAAGGAAGGGGCTCACACATTTGTGTCCCCATTGCTATCTTTACACATTGGGGAAAATGGTTACAAAATGAGTGAACACATGTGACCTAGGTTCAAGCACATTAAAAGGGGACAACAAAGAATGCAAGTTTGTGAAACCTAAGTGTAAAAGTGGTGAGGGGTGAATTGTGAGAGGTTTTTCATGATGGGGGGTTGCACTTTTTGTCCCCATTGTCCCATTTTAACCTTGGGGAAAATCCATGGTGAAATAGGGATTGAAAAAGTGTGACCAAGGGGTTCAACTATCATGAAAATAGGCCATGTAACTTAATTCACTCATTTTCTCACCCTAACACCCTAAGTCATGCTTTCAAGTGACGAAACTTTTAAATGATGGGGGTCAATATTTGGTGTTTTTATTTTCCCCTTTTATACCTTAGGGAAAATATAAAGAGACACCAAGCATGAAAATTTGTGACAAAGGAGTTATAAAATGTTGATGTCACCTGTCGAGTGTATTTGAGGACAATGGGAGTGTGTTTTCTACCCGAGAGCATGAAATCGTGTTTTGAAGTAAAAATTATATTATTTTGACTCCAACTAACCTAATGCAATCATTCTATCCGTTATCAAGATCCAATTATTCATTCTATTTCATTTTAGGGCCTATTTCATTATTGATTTGAAGGGGCATTGCAGTAGTGTCCTATATTATCACAAAAGAGTTTTGAGTCCGAGAACAAAATTGATGTATAAATCATGTAGAGGGTTATAAGAAATTTCTTTTGATTATTTTGTCTCCCAAATCCTTCTATAACTCCCATAACCATTCATAAATGTTGGCTTACATTGTTGGAGCCTTCATTCCTTGTGCCCAAAATGACTAGATCTTTCTCAAGTTGTTCTAACTTCAATTTATTACACCAATTTTCCCCAATTTTCCTTGAATGAATTCAAATTTCTCCAACATAACTCCCTAGTGATTTGAATATTCTCTCGTAAGCTTCCAGATGGTGTTTAACAGATTACAAAATGGTCAAAAATGGTATTTTCTAGGCCTTCGGAGATAATTGTTATTCCTTGAATTTTAGTGAATTCATCAATGATCATGGGCATTCATTCTTGGACATTAAAAACACTTGAACATATTTTTAGCACATTCCTTTATGTGTTATAAATTTAACATGAAACAAATGGTGTTATCCCAAAATACCCCCACATTCATTTTTTCATTAACAAGGTTTAGTTTGGGACATACGCAAAAAAAATTGTAAAAATGTCGTCAAACACTATTTTGCAATATTATGTAGTCTTTAAGAGCTTAGTGTTCTATGGTTTCTCTTAAGATACATAGTAGAAAGGATAATTGATTGGACTTCGGTGGATGTGTGGCTCAATAAATCCATGGAAAAAAGTTTTGTATGTTCTCTTTGAGGGCATAAAAAAGTGTTATGTGGACTCTCCTAGTCGAAAAATGAAGGAGTTGAGCTCGATATTACATAATAGATGCAAGGAGAAAGAAATTTAATAATTTCAAAAACGTGAAACATTTTCTTAGTGTTTTGTGGGTTTTCAAAATTATAATATCCCGCGGGTTTTTTCAAACCCATAGAATGTTGAAAATAACCACCATAAGGTAAAATCCCACATGGTGTAAAATTGCAAGGCGGACCCTAAGCCTTGGTCATCTAAATTTTGATGTAGGTTCTATACAAGATGTATTCTACATTTCCCACCCCTAACCTCATTCTTATCCCTTACTCACTTATGGGCTTCCTTCACACGGTTGTATTGCATACACACCTATATTTTCATCGCAATCTGTGTCTTCTTCTTTCACAGGCTTGCATGATTCCCTCACAACTATGCATGCTCATGCAAGCATGAAATCTTGCACTCTTACCCCGAATCCCCTCTTACACCTAAAGATCTGATCTTTATAGTAAATAAGAAGCAACATGTGGTGAAAAACAAGTGTCCCCGAGGTCAAAAATATAAAACCCCACACCAATTAGAAAAGGGAACATGACACAAATCTAATGGGGAAGGAAGGAAATCTATCTTCATTCTTCCACACCCTCTCCAAAATATAGTCCATGGACCTCAAATCCATGGAATGAACAAAATTTAAAGGAATCTAGGGTCGGAAGTGGAAAAAACGAAATACACCAACAAAATGAAAAACACGTGGACAACAAGTAAAGCGACCCCACCATGAACCATAAGGTATTGCGTGGCAATTCTTGAGAAAATCAGAAGCTACCATGTGTCACAAAAATTTTAAAAAATAAATGTTCAATCCTCTCGACCTACAAAACTTTAGATGGCAATATATTTCGTTATATTTCTACAAATTTGACAAAATTGATCATGTTGGAATCACCACAATGAGAGCTTTAAGAGGTAGAGTTTTCAAAAATGGTGGAGTGGTTTGCATAAATAAAGGTTTAAAATTTTTTTGCTTGTTTCATGTTGTTATCGAAGGAAGAAATTCCAAATTTAGTTAAATTATATTGATTTTGAGCCTCGCTTGCCTTGGGATACACCAAAATGGAATATTGCTACATTCTCGACTAGAATGATAAGCAATAACAACTTGGTAAGCTAATTTAGATGGGATTTCATGGATATGAAGGATGAGCTCGAGAATAATCAGATATGTTTGAGTTTTGTTATAGCCCAAGAGAGCTCTAGAAGCATAAGCAATCATGAGGAATGAAGATAACTGTTAGAGGTAGTTTCATATAAGAGTTCAGTAAGGTTTAACTCGGTAAATTATTTTGTAACATATTTTTGATCCACTCCCCTCTACTCCATTATATAAATATTACAATTTTCTTCATTATAAGGAATCTCTCTATAGCTTAGTAATGTTATAATGAAAAAATTGTGACAAAACTAGGAGTTATAGACTTCTATGTGTTCTTATGAAGCATTTTGTAGTCATTTTTACACCCACCAAAGAACAAGGGAATCGCGTGTGTGCCGGCATATCACCTAGTGGGCACTTTGGGTGCTCACCTAAGGCACACGTAGGCACCAAGTCTCTCTTTATGTGAGTTAAGTGGGAAACATCATCTATGATAGGAACTTAAAAAGAGTGAGTGGAAATGAGACATACATTTATCATAGAACTTAGAATGGCTTCTAGACAAATGCAGTCATCCCATACCGAATGGTACTTAATAGATTATAGATAGGAACCAAAACAGAAAGGAAATGCATAAGGATTTATATTTATTCCATAAACATTCATGAATCATAATCTGTAAGCTATAAATATTGACCAGAATCATTAATAATCATATTCAATCAAGTTTGGTAACCTCATTACATCCATTGGATCCATTACACACTACCATAGCTCTGCAGACCGAAGTCATACATTACAGCTGGATTTATACCCCTCAATTCTTAAGAGATAATTTAGAATCCCAACCCCTTATTACATCCTTTTCCTATAGATATGTACCTAACCCTACAGATTTCCTTGTAGTATATTTGTAAAGCTATGCTCTCTACTAATCTATATCTATATATCTATATCTTCTCCTCGACAAGTGCTTGTATATATAGGCTTCTTGAATCACCAACTTATCTTTTTGTGGCTTCAGATCACGTCGCCAAGTGTAAAATGTGGTCCTCCATGGGGAATGCTCCTTCAACCCCTATCTCTCCACTCCTTGTAATGATGGTCTTCTAGAATCTTCTATTGCGAGGTATATTCCTTTCGTGGGCCTCAAGTTGCCAAGCTGGCACCTTATCCACTCCGCATGCATAGTCGGCTCACACTTTTCTCATGTTTTTCCTGATGTGTCAAATGTGGCTAAGTCCTAAAACCTTTTTATGCCTTGCACATGAGCCACTTTTTCTATTAAACCCTCCTAGAACCCTCGTCATGCATGGTTTTGCCTTGCGCACACTTCTTTAACTATACTTTTCCCACCCACACATCTTTTTGTACTTGGCCAATATTTTAGGGGCCTAACATCACCCCACACTTCACTGTTCATCCCCAAGGGAACACCTCTTCAATGAGTAAGGAATTACAATAGATTCTGAAAGAATTAATGATTTGGAAAAATAATAAGGGAATGAAGAATTGGGAAGAATGAAAAAATGGGGAAGTGTTGTTACTATTGCAATAGGAGGGGAAAATATTTCTTCAAGTTAGCCTCTAACTTATTCCAGGCATTGACTTCATTTTGTGCTCTTTGGCAGAAGTCACCGATTAGGGCACTTACCTCCTAAAACCTAGTCCATCTCCTTGAGTATCCATCATTTCAACCACTCCTTCCAGTTTCTTACCCACATCCTCAAGTGCATCCATCCCCCTTGTGATTTGTGGGTACATCTCCCTCGCTTTGTTTTTTATTGAACCTCATAAGGCTTCAATGGCTTCTAACTTATTTTCAACCTCGACTAAGATCCTATCCTGCTCCGCTTTGTTCCCTTTGTTCTTTTCTTGGAATTCTTTGAGCTCTACCTCATGATTGGTGACCAGAATGCTCACCACTCTATCCCTATCTACACAGTTGTCATATGCAGCCTCAGCAGTTTGGGTAGTAATGTTTACCTCAGCAAGAACCTTGCTATACTCAATAATGATTGCTACAACATTCGGGCTTGTCTTCCTTCTCCATTTGTGTTGATACTTCTTCCATGGATTCTAAGGCCAGTGGCTTCCTTTCCATGGTGAGGATGCATGTTAAGTCCTTTAGGAACACCAGGGTAGATCCATACTTTTACGTAGGTGGTGCTAGGTCTGGATGCTTCAAAATAATGACAGATGTGATTGATTCTAATTTCTTGTATACCTCGTGCACCCTTTCCTTCTCATCCCTTATTTGACACTTAGCTAAACATTGACTAATTCTTCATGTTTTAACTCCTTAGCTCTTTCTAGGAGCTCATCATCCTTCTTCTCTAACTCGCCTCTAGATCCTTCACTGTCGTTTCTCCCAAAAACTCTAGCTTCTACCTCAACCGAGACTTTTTTTAGCACATTGCAGATCTGCTCATACGAAATGTTTTTAGGTATTCACCAAGGGGTTGGTTCCTTTAGACTTCATAATTTACATCAATGCCCCTTAGCTCACATCAAACTATGGCTCGTTGAGGTGGGACTCAAATTCCCATGAAAGCATTTTCATTGTCTCTGCAGTATACACCTTCCACATCAAATGATGTCATGGCCATGAGTTGCTCTGTTGGAATAGTGCTTTGGAAACACATGCACAACACCCTATTTGGATATTCAACATAGTTCATTCTTGGTATCTGGATCTTTTTGTGCCTTCCTCTTGTTTCTGTGCCCTTAGGAATACATACCATCAAATTGGGGCCTCCTCTTGTCCTGCTGTGATCTTTTCCCACACTTTCTTCTTTATCTTCATTCATTATTAATTCAGCTATGTGCTCTAACTCTTGTAATAACAAGGATTCAATGATTTTCACTGCTTTTTTTCTTCCACCTCATTCATCTACTCCTACGTGAGGCTTGGAGTCTGATTTTTCATACTCACTTCTTTACTTTCTCCCTTATCTTGGGCGCCTCCCTCCTCCTAGCTACCCTTCCTCCGCACAAAGAGAAATTCATTTTCCTCTTCTTCAACCCCTTCCTCTGAATCATGCACCTCAAATAATGGTGGTCTCTAGGCTCCTTCAGGGTCATATTATTCTTCATCATCCCTCGACCTCGTATGCCTTCGAGCTCTCTGTGTCCTCCGAATCACCTCCTCCATCACCTTCTATTTCTTCCTAACTGGGCATTCCAATATAGGAGATTTTTCTTTCTTCTTCCTTCTCTAGTGACTTATCTTTTGTGATAGGATTTTCTTGTTCTAGAACCTTCTCTCGATTAGAGACCTCTTCCTACGCATGTAAGTACTAGTCCTAGTGCTTGTCCCTGGGGTGCCCACCATTGGTGTATTTTGGAAATTTGGTTCCTTTTTCCCTTGCACCTCTTCTCTTCCTTTGTTTGTTGGCATGGGCTTCCTTCTTCCTATGAGGTCGTCAGGTATGGAGACATCATTTTCTAAATATACACCCTTCTCAAATTTTGGCCTTATGCAAAGATATACATGTGCCATGGTCCTCCCTACAATTGGTAGAGTCAGGGGTCTCATCATTTGAACTTTGTGTGACACGTACTTTTCCATGTACGTGCACTTTTTGGGGTAGACCATCTTCATGTGTATCTTCCGTGGTCCTAATCCACTTCGCTAAGGTCAAACCTTAGTTTAATAGATTCCTTGAATATGTTTACTCCCGCTTGGAAGTATTGAGTGGTGAAGAAAAGGGAGTTTACACCATGGGTTCATGGTTTCATCTACCAACTTGAATCATTAATGCAGATGTATTGGTATATTATGAATTCAGCTTCTCTCCTTTGTAATTTCTAGTAGTTGTTTTGATATCCTCCACTCCACCCCAAATGTTTCCTTAAGCGCTTATATAATTTCTCCGGTGTTCCTTGTGAGGAGCCATCATGTTTTCACAAGTGTACTTTGCAAATATTTTCATGGGAAAGGATTATTCCTTAGGATATTCCTAAACAAACTTATCTACTTCATCTAACACTCGATTTCTGAAAGCACAATTGTCAAGAGGACATTTCCAAAGAGTATCTTGTCTCCTTCCTACGCACTATTGATAATTTCATCTGCGATGAAGGCAAACAAGTTGTATATGGTTTCTTCTGATATTTTCCTACACACGTTTAACCAGGCCTTATTTACCTGCATCCACCTTTCTTGGTCATTTATCTTTGTCACCAGGTACATGACCATTCTCATGATAGGGTCTTAGATCTCCGTGATATCAAAGTATTATGATCCCTTCTTATAATCATATGTGGTGATGGTTGTTTTGATGGCTTCCTTGTCACTCAAGTCATCATCTATACTCTCTCCTTCACAGATGAGGCCTATGAATTTTGAAATCAGCTGAGGAGTTATGCACATCTTGCACCCCACAAAGTAAAAGTGGTCCTCATGTACGCGTGACATTAACCATTGATAGAGGCACTTAGGTTTTCCAAAATAAGGAAACTCATAGAGTTGCAACAATCCTACCTTCTCCAACTTTACTTTTACCTCATCGCTATAGATAGGTAAACCCTCTGGTGTCCTCTTGTTTGTCGGGCACACTAACTCCAGCACCATTTTATTTTCTATCATGTTTGTGTGATGGTTGTAATCATGCACCATCATTTTTCTTAAGTGGGGCTCCCATTCCTTCCTGAGAAAAACCCCATCTGGGTACTTCATATCTGCGTATCATTCTTCATTCATGCTTACGGGGGTTTCTGGTTGTTTGCCCTTGCCCTTTCCTTTCAGATTCTTAGGTGATATAGTTGGTTTCTTAGGTGCCATGGTTTAGGTTATCTTAGCACTTCAACTTCTCTTACTTTCTTTAATTTTCTACCCTCTCTAAGCTCAGACCTCAAACTTGTGAAGAAACCCTTTTCACTGTGTAGCATAGTTGCCAAATCAGAATGGAATAACCTCTCTCATAAGACAATGCTTCCCCATAAAAAAATTTCTACACCTATGAACTTCTTTCCTTCTAGTTTGTAGATCAAATCTAGTCACTCACGCCTTAATTCCTCAAATTTTTCTTCACACAAATCAACTCTGGAAACCCTAGTCCACAAGAGCTTCTTTTTTCTTCATATTCATAATGTCAACAATGAAGTGCCCAACCTCCTATTTATAGTTTTCCATTATTTTTAGCATTAAATTCTACTTTACCTACCACCATACTTCAACACTTATTGTGTCTTTTTCCACTAATCCGAACTCTAGCGCCCCCACTCACGCGCCCAACCTTGTGTAGACAATCCTACAACCTTTTGGCACACAAACAATCTATCTAATAGAAGACTCTTATGCGTGCATTACCAACACCAAAGGTACTTCTTCCTCCCTTGTATGTGGAACCAAGATGTAGTATTATCCTCGGCAAAAAGAACCATCCTCATTCAACTTTTTTTCCATGCACTTCCTTTAATATGGCCATTTAACTGGGCTTTCCAATACAATCCTTCCTAGCACTTCACATCTTACACTTTCTTTCACATTATTCCACCCCACACTAAAATGATGTGTGGTCCTCTGTGCATTCACAACCTTTAAAAAGTAATGAGGTTACTGTCCCCAAGGTGCAACACAAAACAAAAACGAGAAAGGGAAACACAAGAAAAGAAAATGCATTAAAGGAAATCCTAAACTATCTGGAAATACTACCTTATTACAAACACCAAGAAGACTTATTTATAGTAGGGCTTCAGCCTACTCCCATTAAAGTTTCCTAGCAATCTCATCCCATCCAAAGACTTGTAAATGGCACGTGCCTGAATCAAGGATGTACGAGATGATGTAGGGACCCAACCAATGGAATTTTAACTTCCCAGGATGGCGTAGAAACTTGGAATCATATAGTAACACCATCTACCCAACCTCAAACTTTTTGTTCTTAATGTGAAGATCATGCCATGTCTTTTTTTTTTGCTTTTTCATTCTTCTAAATCCACCTGGTAAGTAATCATCTTTCATCCAACTTCATAACTTATCAATTATTTTCTCCATCACTTGTTCATCGGCTAATCCTCATGCACATGCTATACGCAGAGAACGTAACATGAATTCAATTGGTAGGACAGCCTCCACAACAAACACTAATTGAAATAGTGTGGCCTTATTTAACCTCTTGTAGGTTGTCCTATATGCCCAAAGAATGACTGATACTTTTTCATCCCAATCTTGTCTACCAACGTCACAAGTTTTGGTTAGGGTATGACTTAGTATTTTATTAAATGACTTCGTATTTCCATTTGCTTGTGGATGGTAAGGGGTAGTCTTGTGATGAGCCACCAAGAATTCCGCTAATAAAATCCTTACTATCTTATTTAAGAAATGTATACCCCTGTCACTAGTCAAACTCAAAAGGCACCCATACCTTGTAATAATGTTTTCCCATAGAAACCTTGTTGCAGTAGTTGTACAATCCTTAGTAGGTGTTGCTGCCACCCACCTTATCAAGTAATTTGTGTAAGTAAGGTATTACATAACAAGACCCAATCCTACATGCAGCTAGTGAAATAGGGCCTATGAATTCTATAGCCCACTTTTCGAATGTCTTGACACTAGGAATAGGGTGCAAAGGCATTTCATCTATTCGCTCTAGTTTTCCAATGCATTGACAATGATCACACGCCTTTCAATACTCCTTGCAGTCTTGATATAGGGTCTCCCACCATAATCTAGCCATCAATATCTTGTGTGCAATGGTGTTGTCTGCATACTACCAACCTATACTACCTTTGTGTGCCTCTTATATGATGGCTAGGTGCTCATGTTCTAGCACACACCAGATAGAATCTCATCATGTCCTAATTTGTATAAATCCCCATTAATCAACATGTAGGGCGTGACGTGTATAGCTAACTGGTTTTAATCCAATGCCTTCATTCCTTCCGAGCTACACCTTTCTTGAGAAATACTGCAATATCTTATAAACCTGAGGGCGCGTGCCATAACCTAAATAGTTGTGCATCTGGCATGGTATCCTCAATGCTTTGCGCATCCTCCCTTGAATCAATTCTAGACAAATGATCAAGTCTAGAATTACTTTTTCCTAGTTTGAAAACCACTGTGAACTCGAATTATTGAAACAATAGTACCCACCGACATATGTGCCCTTGTAGAACATGCATGTTCACTAAATATTTCATTTCCATATGGTGTAAAATATAATAGTGTAAAATATAATGGGGTTATCGCACTTAGTCAGATACTATATGAACTTGTGAAGCACATAGATCATCCCTTTACAAAGATATGCAAGTACTAACAATGCCTCATGAGGAATGCACTTAGGGTTGTAGTATAGTGCTTTAAAGTGTCAAATGCATTTTAGTGTCAAATTCTAAATAACTCTTGTAAAGCAAAAATGATGATCCACAATCCCTTTACAAAGATATGCAAGTAGGATTATCCATGCTTTGACTAGTAGGCTCCCCCAATCCCACAATTATTGTAACCTTGGTAGGATCTCGAGACACCTATAATTACACCCAAGCAATTTAAATACTTAAATTGTGCTAATTATCCCCTTTTCACAAATCAATGGCATATCATCAAAAGAACTCATTTTCCCTCATATCATCATTAATTAATTACACTAAGCTAATTAATTAAGTTTCTATCCAACAAATACCTAATTAACGACCGTTAATAAATCACCCTTCTACCTAGACTAATTAATTATTATTAATTAATTAGTTTTCCTTCCATTTAACCAATAAATCAATATTTAATTGATTTAATCCCCTTTATAATAGCCTAAATCACACTAATATTCTTCTAATTGGCTTCTATAAGCTTACATCTACCTATTAATTAATCACCTTTGATTAATTAAAATACCCCCAACTCCCATGACTTGCTAAACATGTATTAAACCCTTCTAAAGTAAGGTTACCTTTAATAAAGCAACCTTATCCATTCCTATTCATGTTTTACCTTTATCCCACATTCATGAGAATGTGTTGAATCTTTATCCTTTGGGGCTATATAAAGAGCCCTCCACCTACCTTTTACTTACACCTAAACTCCTTAGAGAGAAAATGCAAAGCATATAGCAAAGAGACTAAGAGCTTGCACCTTGTTTTTTAAGATTTCATCATCTTGAAGAGTTAAGCCTCTTTCTTAAAGTGCTTGGGTCATATGGGAGGTGTCAAAAGGGTCTTGAGCCCAACTTTGATTAGCCCCCATTCCTAGGTTCTTGGAACATTAAGGACAACTATTTTGATAGCCATGGAGCTTACTTAGGTCCATTCATTTATTTTTGTTAGAGAATAGAGGAGTTTAGATATTTAGCATTGTTAGTTTAAAAGTTTGTATTAATGAATGCTAAGCATCTAACCCTTGTTTAATTCTTATCATGATGGTGTTTATGCTTTGTTTTAGCTAAATTGTAGAAATATTTTAGGTGGTAGTTCTTCCTTCATTTGATTTAGCATCAAGTAAAGTATACATGCACACATTTGGCATGCCCGGTGGGACTTACTCCATTGTCCTTTGCACTTAATTTTAAGTTTTTGTAGTTAAGTTTTATTTTTGGTTACTAACCCTCTTTTACACATGTTGATCTAACTTATTTTTTTAAACTTGTTTTGTTAAGTTTGCATGTGTTTAGTATTCCTTGTAGGTATGAAGGAGGTGAAGTGCTGTCAAAATTAGAATTGATGGGAACATTTCAAGATTTCATCATGTTTTCATTTTTAGAGCTTACTTTTTCAACATTTTACATGCTAGTTTTTCAATTTCTTGAAAATTTTCAATTCTTGAGCATGTAGGTTAGTGTTTGATAGTGCTGAATCTTATATTTACATATTAATGTGGTGGTTTGCTTTCAAAATTTAATATTGGTGAGAAAATTTCAAGATTTCATCATGTTTTCATTTTTAGAGCTTACTTTTTCAACATTTTACATGCTAGTTTTGTCAATTTCTTGAAAATTTTCAATTCTTTAGCATGTAGGTTAGTGTTTGATAGTGTTGAGTCTTCTATTTACATATTAATGTGGTGGGTTGCTGTCAAAATTTAATCTTGGTGAGAAAATTTCAAGATTTCATCATGTTTTCATTTTTAGAGCTTACTTTTTCATCATTCTACATGCTAGTTTTGTCAATTTCTTGAAAATCTTAAATTCTTGAGCATGTATGTTAATGTTTGATAGCATTGAGTCTTCTATTCATATATTAATGTGATGGGTTGTTGTCAAAATTGAATCTTAGTTGGAAAAATTTGCTCATTTTGCAGATTAAGGGACGTTTTTTTTTTTACATTTTTGAGTGCATGTCAAGTGCATACCCATGAGCATAAGAGCATATGTATAACCCATCTTCCGAAGGCCATAATTTTACTCCCGAACTCGAAATGACTCCATTTTTTTGTGTTGGAAAGGTATTGAAGTTAAATATGTAATGAAAACATAAATTTAGGATTTATACTTACAGAAGTTATAGGTTTTTCTATTATTTTAAAACTGGTCATTTTCTAACATGTCTAATGTTTTGATGAATGTTGTATTTCCATGCTTACTCGATTTAGACCAAAGCGTGTGTATGATCTTCTCTTGCACCTTTTGGTGATCTTGAGAATCAAAAACAACTTTGATCTCTATCTTGTTAACATTGGGATTAAACTTGGAAACTTGATTATTCATTTTGCTTAAGGGAATGAACCTTTTACAAAGCATTTTTCAATGGTCCTTTGATTTGAAGTTTTCATTTCTATATAGTTGGGATAAAGTTTGTGTATGCTCTTCTCTTGCACCTTAGGGTGATCTTGAGAATCAAAAGTAACTTTAGTCTTCATTTTATAACATTTGGTAAATTGGAAACTTCATCTTTCACTTTTGGTTTAAGGGAATGAACATTTATCAAGAATTTTGTATGGTTCATTGATTGAAAAGATTTTCTTTACTTTTTAGTTGGATTATTTGTTGTGTATGCTCTTCTCTTGCATCCTTGGATGATCTTGAGAATCAAAAGCAACTCTTAATCCTCTTTTAAATAATGTGATTTTCTTGGAGAACTACTAACGCTTGAGTGCAGGACCTAAAAACGCTTGTCAAAGAAAGGAGGAACCAAAACAAAATCAAAAACTACTAATACAGTTGTTATACAGGTTGCCAAAAGGTGTTCAAGCAAACCACACCTAATTAAACAAGATAAAAAGAACAACATATTCAAAACACTGTATTGCAGGTTTCAGAAAAGGGTACATCCCTCTCCGCTCAACTGGAACATAACCCCTTTGGCATAACGCCTTAAGCTATAACAATGGGGGTGGTTCCAGAACCCCAAAGTAGTCCACGCAAGAGGGAACCTTGTGGACAAAACGGGAAGTGCTCGCACTACCTACTTGACTAGTGATTCCTTTGTGAGATAGAGTTACAAGTTGTCTATTGTGGCGACCCCAGTGATAGTACACGTAGACGCACTAGTTGCCTACTATTCTTGAAGGGGGTAAAGTAAAGCCGAGATACTCCCAAACTAGTCAGTGTGACTTTTTGGGTAAATCACGCTCACTTGTGGCAACTTTGTAACACCTAGGGTGAGAGAACCACCTAGGAGAATATACTTTGGCCAGGAGCCCACTTTGACCATTTGAAAATAAAGTGTTGAGTTGTGAACCTTCTTTTTGAGAAACGTGTGACGTATTACTTTCGCCTAGTTTTTACTTGCCTTAGGGCGAGGTGAAACTCTGCTGAAGTGAGGCTAGCATTTTTGTCATTTTTCTTGATTTACTTCCTTCACATTCTTTTGACACTTTGTTGAGCAAAAGAAGGGTGACTACCTTTGTGTTACCAATCGACTATTTCTCTCACTTTTATGTCCGTTTACGCCCATCCATGTTTGCGGCTGGGTTAGTTAAACATCTAAAGTGTGCGGAGGCATTTTCACGTCATTGGTAGCCATTGTGATCTTGATACCCATGTCAAGGTTGTCATTGTAGTTAGGCGTGGTTCATCACCGCAGACTTCCTTAGAAGAGTTAGCTTGTTTGTATCGTATCACTACAATTTTGATATTTACGTCTTGTTTCTTGTAAACTCGACATAAATACCTATATTGTATGGTTATGTTGCACACATTTTTAACTATTCCTAGCTATACTTTGAGCTTTTTAGTTTGGTTCTATTATTACCTCGATTTCAAAGAGTGCTAGGTGTTACTATTTGTGCGTGTTATATCAATAACACCTCGATATCAATACTTCACTTTCTCGCAAAGTGGGTTAACATATCTTGGTGATATTGTTGTGTCATTCGCAAATTGTAATTGGAACTTTTTGAGATATAGGTCTTAATCAAGTTTGAGCTCGCTCATCGTATATCTTGATTGGGAGATCGCATTGACTTCTTATTTTTACTTACGTTTTGTTCATTTCCTTGAACTTGGCATAAGTGAAAACATCTTGTTGATCATCTTTGCATCGCATTTTCATATGGTGTATTTCCTTGTTGATTGGCTTTGGGTTTCACACTCGCATGATTGTTCCTTGTGATTATTCATTCAGAAAACTTATTTTCTAGGACAATCCCTTTTTATCTCATCGATATTACGTCATCACGATGTCTATTTTCCTTAGACCTTCTTCAAAAAAATCACACACGCATCCCCATACTTACACAATGTCTGGTTGGTTGTCCTTATGCTACCCAAATTGACATGTCACTTCCTTCCCTTTGAAGGAGTTCCATCACACTATCTAGATCTAGACATTTGTGCTTAAAACAGCGCCAAAAATGACTAACTATCATGGTTCCCCATACTTACAAAAATACAGAACCTAGGTTCAGCAATTCAAATCATAGGATTCCCATCACAACTAAACCTCATTTGGTTCTTCGTGCTAGAGAGCCCATATGGGTAACTCGTTCCCCACCTTCATCTCATAGTTGATGGTATGATTTGGACACGTTTGATCCAAATTATTATTTGAGTTCCCCCCACTCTTCTTCTAATTCTAATCCAAACATTTCCTCTTCTTTTGAGGATTCCAATCCAAATATTTCCTCTGACTCTTCTTTGAGGATTCAGATCCAAACTACTATTGATTCATCTAATTCGACTCCTAATTCATCTAATGCGACTCCTAAGTCATGGTCCTCCCTTTCTTTGCAGGATCCTCTTCATCAATCATCTAATGTGACTCTTATGTCGCGGTCCTCCCTTTCTTTCGCAGACCCCTTTTATCAGTTGCCCCAACGACGTCTTCTTCCTTTGAAGATACACACGACTCCAAATCCCTCCAATCAGAAGTATAATACAATTCTTGAATCATGGTCCTCTCTTTCTTCGCAGGACCCTTGTCATCATTCATCTAATGCGATGCTTGAATCACAGTCCTCCCTTTCTTCGCAGGACCCTTGTCATCATTCATCTAATGCGATACTTGAATCACAGTCCTCCCCCTTCTTCCAGGACCTTCTTCATAAATCACCCCCACGGAATCTTCCTTCTGTGAAGATTCGTGTGACTCAAAGTCCTTTAGACAAACATCTAAATCGACCCATGTGTCGCAATCTACAGACTTTGGACTTAATCCTACTATTTTACATACGACATACCATTGTATAGGTAGGTCCACACCACCTTCTTCTACTCCTGAGACATCTAGCTACACATATTCTTCGTCCCCCACACCATCTTCTTCTATCAATAATCATCAAACATCTTCTAAGCCTTCCACACCAAGTGAACCTATTTCTTCCAATAAACCCCTAGGGATCGATCAACAACTCATACCGATTGATCTCTTTCAGAATGAAGAAACAATCAGGGCATTTATAGGGGCATATGAAGATATTCCTTTAGTAGATTACAAAAAGGATTCTCTTTAGACTTTGATGCATCTGCATATTGTGAGGAAAAGGTTGATTCCTTTAATCAAGAAATGGAGGAAGAGCCTCAAATCATGCAACTTGATCCTCCTCTTATTCTTCCATCTTCACATTCTTCATTATGTGATGAAACTCCTTGGTCTTGCATAGATCCATGGCCTATCTTCTCATCACCCAATAACTCTTCGTCTATCATAATTCCTCAATCACAATCTCTTGTGGGGTCAGTGCCAAGTAGCCCTTCATCTTCATCTAGGTGTGGGTCACCTTCTAGTAGCCCTCCCTCTTCTATTTGTGGGAAATTTTCGAGTAGCCCACTATCTTCGATTATTGGGGCACATCTAACTAGCTCCTTATCTTCTATGTATGAATCACCCCGGGTAGTCCATCATCTTCTATTCTTGGGCCACATCCCGGTAGTCCATCATCTTACATCTATGGGTCACGTCCTAGTAGCCCTTCTTCTTCTATTCTTGGGCCACATCCTAGTAGCCCTTCATCTTCTATTTATGGGTCATGTCCTAGTAGCCCTTCTTCTTCTATTCTTGGGCCACATCCTAGTAGCCTTTCACCTTCTATCCATGGCTCACCTCCTGGTAGCCCATCCTCTTCAATTCTTGGACCGTATCCTTTTCATCTATCACATATTTCTTCTATCAATGGTTGTGGCAAGCCCACTACCATTCCTATCGTTCCTATCATCAATCATAAATTTTCACATTCTTCTCCTTCTCGAGGTCAGAAAATTCAAGCGTCAGCCTATAAGAAACCCAAACAGGTTCATTATCAAGCTCAGGTCAAAACTTCCAAGAGCTCAAAATCCCCAACAACTGGAACAATCTCAAAGTTGTAAATCAAGTGCGATTCAAGAACACACATCAACATAACCATCAAGTATGGCGTAAAGTGCATAAACCTCTGGATAGGGAACTCAAGCTTCCACATACAAAATCCATGTTTCAAGATAAATCATAGTCCTTTGTTGAGTGTGAACTCACCACGATTATCGAGATTGGGGAAAACATGACTCTTGATAAACAAACACGCTTAGTCTCCCTTATCAAGGAAGTCGCAAACATCATTGTTGGATCCTATCACACAGAGTGACTTTGTTAGTAACAACGGTTCAAAAATATATCAAAATATATAAAATCTAAAAATAAAAAACAATTCAAAAATACAAAAATAATTGAGAAAACACAACAAAAAATCAAAGGTACAAAGATCAAACATTGCAATCAGGTGTTGCGTACACATGGATATTTCTTTCTTCCCTTCCTTGCTATTCTTCTGAAGTCTTCCTACCATTTTCATCCCTTCGGTGATATTTTGGTTAGCTTATTTGCATGCATTTTGTGACATTTATCTCTATGGTATCTGTTTTCCCTTGGTCTTTTATCACCTTGGTAAATTAAAGAACGATTGACCTCATGGAGATCCTATCACATTCAAACATCTAATAAACTTGTTGTGAAGAAATTTTGGACATATTTGTTGACACTAGCCAATGTCATCATCACAATCACTTCCACCTCCTTCCATCAAGCCATCAGTGGTTCTTAACCCCTTGTCAAACAAGAGAGCTGAAATAAGTTTTCAGAAAGCAAAAGAATCAAACAAAACTCAAAAGCTAAAAGCTACAAATCAAAAGAAAATTAATATATAACTCTCTCTTGGGGTATTTCCAATAATCTCTATCGGGGCTATGGATGCCTGACTGGCAGTAGAGAAATGTTGTGATTAGAATCAAATACATCTCCATCGGGGCTATGGACACTTGGCTGGCAGTGGAGCAATGTACGGCTATCCTTTCACCCTCCATTCACAAAATCACTTATCAAAATAAATCATTCCTACACATTGGCTAGGGTCTCTTCACTTGTTGTCTATTAAATCTTCACTTCAAGAGGTAATAAAATCCACGTGCACACACTAGATCTCTATGAGTAAACAGATTAGTATGTTACCAAGTGTCTTTTTGGACCTTATTCAGACTCTTACTCTAGTCCATATCTTGTCTCATGATTTATGCCTTTGGCTAATCACTTCTTCATCGCGAGGCTTCTAAGCTACATTCATATCATTCACATCATTCTTCTACTTCGTTCAGAACATCCATGTGTATAAGATTACTTGTTTTCCATGTTTGTGGAAACCTTTGTCCCCTTCCACAAAAATAATCTTCTCCTTCCTTTCTATCATGTGCTTTTAGGCCAACTTACGCTGGGGGCATCCTTGCCTCTTCCCAACACTTCATGGGTTTACATTCACCATCATGTTGAACCTATCCATAATGGCCTTGGGTCCCATTTCTACCTATGAAGAGTTTACCTTTGAATACTCCCACCTAATTGTTGGGAATTTTTGCATCTTCACCTTTCTGGTATGCACGTGGCCTTATGCCCTTGTACATCCCATCTATCACTAGGGGCATCCACACTTCCTTATATTCCTGTACATAGTTTCATAAAACTTTTAAAATCAACCAAAACATTCAAATATGTTAAAAAAAAAATCATAAAAAAAAACATTCAAATATGTTTAAGAAAACTTCTAAAAATTGAAAATCATCCTACAAAACGTCACTCTTTGGTTCTCACTTGTTCATGTGTGTGACATGGATCATCTTGATCTACCTCCATCAACAAAAGCTAGGTTGCTTACTTTTCCATACTACTGGGGCACAACGAGTTGCCCTGGTGCTTGTTTCAGTAGTGCACATTGCTTTTCCATCGACCCAAGTGTCCTTCCTTATTCCCCTTGCATGTATCCTTGTTTGGGGCACCATCATCAACCATTTTCATTAATTTTACATAGGTCGTAATCTGAAGCTCGATAATAAAAACATTATATTATGTTTCTTTGTTAGTTTAGCTTGTTTACTTTCTCGTATTGCATTACATTTTGTATGTTGCATGGAGTTAGGCATCTTTCACTTTCTCGTATTGCATTGCATTTTGTATGTTGCATGGAGTTGGTGTTTTCAGCAATGGACAATCATTCGTAGTATGGCTTTTCATGTCATTCTACCTTTGTCGTATGCTTATATTTTTCATAAGGACCGATGACGTAGCTCTTATGGCCATATGATGACACCAAAATTGTTCCAAACAAATAAGTGGCTAGAGGTTAAGCTCTTCTCTCCCCTCATCCATATTTCTTCTACACCACTTCCCTTTCACCCCTAATTCTCCCTCTCATCGGGGCATCCTACCTCATCCCCATTATTCTGCCTACTTCTCATCTTTTTCGATCGTCGATCGGCTTCCTTCATCACCCCATCGACACTCGAGGGGGCATCTCTCCCTCCTACTAATTTTTCTTCTATCCCTTCAAAATCTCTTCCGTCTACTATCTTTGAAGTGGCATCACTTATACCACCCCAAAGAGGGGCAAATGTAAACACCTATAATTACGCCCAAGCAATTTAAATACTTAAATTGTGCTAATTATCCCCTTTCTCGTAAATCAATGACATATCGTCAAAAGCACTCATTTTCCCTCATATCATCATTAATTAATTACACTAAGCTAATTAATTAAGTTTCCTATCCAACAAATACCCTAATTAACAACCTTCCATTAATAAATCACCCTTCTACCTAGACTAATTAATTATTATTAATTAATTAGCTTTCCCTTCCATTTAACCAATAAATCAATATTTAATTGATTTAATCCCTTATAATAGCATAAATTACACTAATATTCTTCTAATTGGATTCTATAAGCTTACATCTACCTATTAATTAATCACCTTTGATTAATTAAAATACCCCCAACTCCCATGACTTGTTAAACATGTATTAAACCCTTCTAAAGTAAGGTTACCTTTAATAAAGCAACCTTATCCATTCCTAATCATGTTTTACCTTTATCCCACATTCATGAGAATGTGTTGAATCCTTTATCCTTTGGGCTATATAAAGAGCCCTCCACCTACCTTTTTACTTACACCTAAACTCCTTAGAGAGAAAATGCAAAGCATATAGCAAAGAGACTAAGAGCTTGCACCTTGTTTTCTTGAGAGTTCATCATCTTGAAGAGTTAAGCCTCTTTCTTAAAGTGCTTGGGTCATATGGGAGGTGTCAAAAGGGTCTTGTAGCCCAACTTTGATTAGCCCCCATTCCTAGGTTCTTGGAACATTAAGGACAACTATTTTGATAGCCATGGAGCTTACTTAGGTCCATTCATTTATTTGTTGTTAGAGAATAGAGGAGTTTAGATATTTAGCATTGTTAGTTTAAAAGTTTGTATTAATGAATGCTAGCATCTAACCCTTGTTTAATTCTTATCATGATGGTGTTTATGCTTTGTTTTAGCTAAATTGTAGAACTATTTTAGGTGTTAGTTCTTCCTTCATTTGATTTAGCATTAAGCAAAGTATACATGCAACAGAGGTCTACTAACAAGCCTTCTTTACATATGATATGTCTCAACAAGGTTCCAAATGGGGTAGCAAAGACACACTTATTATTGTTGAGGGATATTATCAATGCCAACACCTTTCAAACATCAACCTTAAATTGTCACAATGGTCCTTCACTAGCCCATATACTTTCCAATCATCCGGATAAATGTGAAGAAATTTATGGATGAGGTCTTGAAATGATTGCACCATAAAGCACGAGAACACAATAGGTGCATTCTTTAACCCAAATGGCATGACCATATAGGAAAAAATCCCCCACTCCATGATAAAATTTGTATTCCTTTTGTCCTTCTTTGCAATCCTTACCGGTGATAACTCTAGAATCCATCTATGAAAGAGTAGACATCGTGTCCTACCACTCCCCTAATATTTCTTCAAGTAAATGGGGTTAGGAAAGGATCGATTACACATATTGCATTCAGGTCCTTGTAATCAACACAAATCCTTATCCTCTTGTACGTCTTGATACTAATCACCATTGAACTTATCCATTCTCGACTCTTCCACATCCTCAATGATACTTGATGCTATCATTTTGTCTGTTTCCTCCTTAACCTTTACGCACAAATTGGTATTCATCTAGTATGGTCTCTTCTTGATTGGGTGCACACCTTCCTTCATCTTTATCCTCATCTCCCCCAAGGAATGGTGGACACCTTTAAGCTCATGGTACCCATGTGGGAACAAATCTTGGAATTCACAAATAGATCAATGATTGTAGAGACTTCTTTCTCTAACCAATAATCTCTAATGATAACCTCCTTGGGTTCTACTTTTGAGTCGATATTAACCTTTTTGTCTTTAAAGTTTCATGGTAGGTGCACGCCCATTTATCGAACTATCTATGACTTCGTGTGTCCCTATAGAATGGTTAACATCCAAGTTTTATGCCTCTTCCCCATCAATAACATACACCATCTTCCCTTTTTATTTTTCCATACATGTGCACTCAAGTTGTATCTCTTATGTTTATTCTTCCTCAAAGCACACCTCCAAGCTAGGTTCACCTAGAAATTCTTATATTTTGTCCTCTGCCATATCTCTATCTCCTGTTTTAAGGCACTTGAAAACTTGTAACATCTTATCCACTAATGGCTTTGCAATCGACACTCAAACACTTGGATGAGATCAACTGTCAATTCTTGCCAATTACCAGTTTGAGGACGCATCGCCAAGTGAATATACCATGTGTGTGCACAACCTTTCAAGTTGGAGTATAACTTGTGAACCCATAATGAAGGTGGCAATGCTTATATGCTTCCCATCTAAGCTGTCTCACATGCTTGGATATGGAAGGAAGCGGTCTCTTTACCATGGTAGTGTTTTATAGTTGTGGGCGCTTTGCTCCTACAAAACCTTATAGAGAAGGAAATTCTCACCTCGTGCCATTCTAAGAGGTTCTCCTGATGTGTTTCCCACTAGTGCACAATAATTCCAAGTAGGTTGTACTTAAACATTTTCCTCCTTTCCTTCTCATTTCTCCAGTGGGCCTCCATTTCTCGCAAGAAATCTTCCATATTAGCCCCTTCTAAGAAACTTGGTAGTTTTCTTCCTCCTAGGTGCCAAACTACATGTGCCTTTGTTACCTTGGTTACCAATCCTCTTAAATGTCATTCGATCAACTCATAGGTCTCATGCGCCTAATTATCGCACGCTATACTGGTAGTGTCACTTATGGACTAAGCATCCTCAAACTGGATAACTCCTCTCGTGGGATGAATTATCTCAAGATCCCTGATTGAGCACACATATATTCTATCAAGGACTTCTTCTCCTAAGGGTTTGGTATAGGATGTTGATTTCCCATCAGCCAGGGGTATAATGACCCGTTCCTCCTTATTTTCAAAGCTGATGTATTCCTCATTAAACCACATGTTAGCATTATTTTGGTAGCACCAGGGGCACCCAAGCAACGTTGGAAATTTTTTGCCTTTAGCGAGCACCAAGACCTCAAATTCCCCAGTAAATTTGTCCCCTTTAATGGTGATAGCTTCATATTTTAAGACACCAATGGGCATTTCCTTCATCTTATTTTACATATACAATACATTCGAAGATGGCTATAATGCAGGTCTTCCCATTTGATGTCATGTATCCAAGGTGATAACATTGACCTCCACTCCTTTGTCAATGAGGATGTTACTAAGAAGCCACCCATCAATGGCTGCATTTAAGGTGATCTCCTTATCATAGTCAAGGATGTGAGGGGGAAGATTTGTATGCAAGACTTGCCTCTCACACTCTTCTCTAGTTTGTGGTACCTTCTCCCGCAACCATGCTCCTAGTAAGGGAATAATATTATCTTGCCTTAGCATTTTACATACTTCCTTGACCTCATCCAGGTCATCTTTTGGGGCATTGATATTCCTCCTTTTCTCCTCCTTCTTGGACTGCTCTTTTAGACACTCGGATTTCTCCTTGTAAAATCTTAATGACATACATGGTTTCTTAATATATCTCCTTATGATGAGCGGGGTATGGGTACTTCCCATGTACTACTTCTTCTCTTGAAACCGGGGTCCTCTACTTTTGTATTCCGTTTCTTCTACTCATATTGTTACTAGAAAGTTCCAACCCTAACTCACGCATTACCCATGGCATCCATTGTGTGTCATCCTTCTTTATGCTCACCATTACAACACCCCTATCTTTCTATAGCTACCGACTCATGTGCTCAAACGACTTAGGAAATCCTAATAATTTTGCTTCTTCTCGCACCATGAGCACTACAATAGCTCTGGGAACTCACGTTTGTAGTGTTCTATAGACCCACAGCTAAAACAAGTTCCATGCGGGAACTCACTTCTTCCTCTGTGGTTACCATGACCATGGAATCCTCCACAAAAACTCCTTCCATGTGTGCCTCCATCTATGCGCTCCTTATAACAAAGTGGTCATTACACTTTGAACTACTTGCAATACTAATCTGGTGCACACTTAGATCAATAGAATCATGAATCTGATTAATCAGCCTACATTCTTTAGTGTCATATGATGTAGATGTATAGATCTTGCAATTGTAAGACACATTCTTACAGATTGTGCACTATAGTAGAGGGCACCTACTTGCATCATGGTCCCCATGGAAAATTTCACAATCCATAGCTATGACACGTGCCGACTTCTGAGGGAAGCTATCTTTTGCATGCCCCTCCACTTCACAGTCTATACACCACATACCACTGTGAGTCTCATGGGCTGAGTTCACAGAAAACTTCTCTAGCTACTTAGCCATAACAACGATTTGAGAAAATAGAAATAGGCTAACACTAGTATCAATGCTTCCAATAGCTTCAACACGCAAAGTAGCTTCTAGCACCTCGCACGGGTCTATGAAAGTCTTATGAGATAATGCTCTTCTAAATGGTGTTATCAACCCTCCAAAAAACCATTGAGCATGTTATGAAGGGTGAATGTCATATGAAAATTTTGACAGGAGAGTTTTGAACCATGCATCATACTCCCACACACTCTTTATCATTCCCTGCTAGATTTCCTTTAGAGTGTTGATGCTCTTCTACTCAAACTCAGGGATGTGGAATTCTTCCAAGAAGGTGTTTTTGATGTAGTATAATCCATCACCATCTAATGAGGGTCATATTTTTGGTACCAGCTATGTGTACACCCTTACAACATTGTTTTAAATGATCATTCCTTCCACTCCAGGGTAGTGATCCCCTTTGCACACCATAGCAGCTCACATTTATGCACATGCTCCATAACATCTTCTATACCTATGTAATCTAGCAAGTGTAAAGACATTTTGAAAAATACCTGAGGAGGGGGTTGAGGCCCCCTGTCCTCCTGATCCAGATCCTTGGTTCCCTCTGGTGTTTCCTCCACCACTAGATCCACCAAGACTATGCCCCCATATCCACGAGCTCCACCTCTAGCTCCTCCCATGGCTAGCAATGGGTCTGAATTGATCGCACCTAGTGTCATCAATGTTCCACTAAACTGTGTGCCAATGGTCTATGAGATTTTTCCACTACTAGATGTATGTCTCATGCCACTCCCTAATGCGTTGCCCAAACCTTGTGTATTTACACCTTGTCCAAAAATACTCCAAACACTAGATTAGAGTGTGCAACCATAGAATTCCCAAATGATAAATTGTATCTCCTGGGTGCACATTGGTCACCTCCACCAATACCAACTGGGTTAAAAATACTTCTCCCTTGATCTAGAAAACCAAGCACCATGGTTTGGTCACTAGGTGGGTTTAGATGTGTGCCAATGAATCTTCTCTCTCCATATGATGAACTCTCATCAGAAGCTAAAGGGGTCTCTCTCCCATGCTTTCCAAGATGGGGTAGCACAGACTACTCAGGTTCCATGTCCTTTATGTGAACCTCAACTCCTTCCCACAACATCTTCCTCCATAGATCCATCACACTTATAACCTTGCATTTTCTAGCAATATCCCTTTCATGCGCTTCACTATACTTGAGTCATCTCTCCTCCCTTTCTTTCTCAGTCACAATGTCTTCCATCTTCCTCCACCATAGCTTCCTCACCCAGTGCTTAGAAAGGTTTAGTTAGCCATCAGAAATGCCTTTAAACTCAAGGTAATGTTTAAGATATTCATTTCCAAAGGAATAAAATGTAGAAATGATTCTCTAGGCTCTCGTAGATACTCAAAATAAATGACTTCCAGACAAGAATATGTAGAAATAGCATATTCTAGAGTGTAGCTAGCTATTACTCCTTTCCACCAATGATCCATAACATGATTCCACGTCAAATATATATCTTGCAACCTCTGGTACTCTTCTTGGGTCCACGCACATGATCTATAATACCAACTTGATCTAGATGCATATGCTGAGAGCCATTCATATAGATCTACCTGGGAAGCAATGAAGAAAGTTTCATATAACTTAAGGTAAAGGTTATCTTCTACCCATCTACATACATCAAACTCAGTCCCCGTGTTGAATCTCTAAGAAAACTCTTCCTCTCGTGCTCTTGGACCATGATTCAACACTTTCTAGAGTTATACATTTTGTCATCACTCATTACACAGATCATGATGTATTCCATTTCCCACAACAACTTTGAAAAGAGGTCGACAACAAGAACCAAGATGTATTCATTTTTACACCCACCAAAGAACAAGGGAATCCCATGCACACTGTGGCCTATCACCAAATGGGTGCTGGTTACTCACCCAAGGCACGCGCGAGATCCAAGTCTCTCTTTATGTGATTTAAGTGGGTAGAATCATCTATGATAGGAACTTTAAAATATTGAGTGGAAACAAGACATACATTCATCATAGAACTCAATGATTCCAGAAAAATGTAGTCATCCCATACCGAATGGTACTTAACAGACTATAGATAAGAAACCAAAATAGAAAGGAAATGCATAAGAATTTATATTTATTCCATAAACATTTATGAATCAGAATCGTAAGCTATAATTATGGACCATAATCATTAATAATCACATTCAATTAGGTTTGGTAACCTCATTACATCCATTGGATCCATTACAGACTACCACACAATGCAAAGTGGACTCAAAGTCATACATTATAGTTGGATTTATACCCCTCAATTTTCAAGAGAAAATTTACAATCGCAACCCCTTATTACATCCTTTTCCTATAGATCTCTATCCAACCCTATAGATTTCCTTGCAGTATATCTACAAAGCTCCGCTCTCTACTAATCTATATCTGTCTATCTATATCTTCTCCTCGGCGGGTGCTTATATATATAGGCTTCTTGAAATGCCAACTTGTCTTTCTGTGGCCTCAGATCCATTGCCAAGTGTCAAATGTGGTCCTCCATGGGGCATGCTCCTTCAGGTCTAAGCTCTCCTCTCCTTGCAATGATGGTCTTCAGGAATCTTCTATTGTGAGGTATATTCCTTTCATGTGCCTCAAGTTGCAGTGGCACCTTATCCACTCCACATGTGCGGTTGGGTCATGCTTTTCTCGTGTTCTACCCGATGCGTCAAATATGTCTAAGTCTTGAAACCTTTGTTATACCTTTTCATGGGCACCACTTTTTCTATAAAACCCTCCTAGAACCTCGTCCTACGCTATTTTGCCTTACACACCCTTATTTAACTATGCTTTGCATTCCCATGCGCCTTTTTGTACTTAGCTGATATTTTAGGGGCCCAAAAAATTTCTACCTAAAAATTGATTACAGTAGTCTCTACACATAGAAAACATTAATAGGATATAAGTTGTATCCTAAATTAGCCCCTTGTGTCTATTATTTTGTTATTTCCTTTTGTTCTGTTAGTGTTAACTATGTTGGTATTTTACATAATATTATGCCATTTGTGTCTAGTTGAATAGGGTTGTGAGCTTATTTAATTACAATTTTGAATTGTGGCAAGAATATGCCCCCTTTTCCTTTGAAATGATCTCCTCCCTTCTCTAAAACTTCAAAAGGAGAGATACCAACCCTTTTTGGTGTTATCACCCTTATTTTAGACTTAGGTTATTTATGTTTTCTTTCTCCCTTTTTCCCTCTCTCCCGGTTACTTGGATCTATTAGAGTAGGCTTAGTCTAGGAGTAGATTTAGCATTAGAATAGGTGAGGAATCAACCTTTTTAGAGGATTGTTTCAGTATTCGGTCCCACACTTGAAAATAATCCAATGTTGTCTAGAATTTCTTGATCTTCCATGATCAAATCCTAGGGTGAAATTATGAGCCACAATAATTGGCTCTATCTCTCGAGACATTAGACCATAAGGGGTAATGAAGAACATCAATTATCTCATGGGTAAGTACACTAGTGCCTCGAAAATTGGGAATTAGATTCATTCCTTCACCAACTAAGATAGGAAATGACACAAATGAAGAAAAATAAAACAAAAACACCAAATGGAAAGGTAAACACACAACAAAAGGGAAAAACTATGCTACGTGGGAGATCAATTTACATGCAGGGGAATAATATATACACACCTAACAACTATTAGTGCAAATTCATAGCACCCCTAAATCGACCCTCGATCTATCGAGACAAATGGTCAATTCGGTGTGAATGCACAACATGGAGTTTTCCCAAAGTGTGGGACCTTGCAAATTGGGAAAACTCTCCAGATTGAGGTTGGTTCCTACTCCTCTGTTTAGGTGTATGCATGCAATTTTTGCAGAGGTTCTGATTCAAAATTCCTACTCTAAAACTACTAAGGAGACAGGGTTGAGAGAAAACATGGAAATGGAAACAAAACTAAGCAAAAATAGAACGGTGATACACCAAAGGAGTTCGAACTTCTTATTTTGTAAAAAATAGACACAGATCATGAGGATGTAGCATCAAAACATGCACAAATTTCCAAAATGCAATGAAAGATCATAAGGAAACAAACCAACACAAGAGAGGATTGAAAAAAACTCATTCACAGAACATGCATTGTTAGTTCTAGATTTGATATGATGCATTACAATAGAAAGAAGGAAAAAATGTGTTGCAGTCCATATGGGAGGTCTGAAAATCCTTCAAATCTGCCTACTAAGGAGAAAAGAAGAGCTTTCAAGAGCAAGAATGTCGACAAAACAAAGGATCGAATCCTTTCCATTTATAACTGAAGCAAAGGGAGTGAAAGTAGAAGAGGGAGAAAATCATATTGTTTAACTCAACCATCCACCATTAATCCCTTTCAAATCAGCCTACAAACCTGTCAAATCAATTCCTCTATTTCTATTTTGCGTGTTGGAAGAAAAATGATGAATTTTAGCAAAACACAGCTCTCAAAGTGATTTGATCTTGGTTTAATGGTGTGAGAAGACATTTTAGGGTTTTTTCCATCAAATTGAGTTGATTCTTCATCCTTGGTGTGTGGGAGAAAGCAACCATGGTGGATTGAGCAAAAAATGACTCATTCAAAGCAATCTGGTTCGCATTAAAGGCATGAAAGATGTTTCTAGATTTTTCTTCCTCAAAACCTATTTAAAAAATGATGTTTTTATGCCTCCAATGCATAGAGGAGATCAAGATCTTTCCAATGAGTCTAATTTTGCCCAAATCTAATCTCTGGATCGAAAGATATGACCTTTTGAAATTCTGCAAAACCAAATTAGGGCAAAAATGGTGAAAAATAGGTCAAAATGAGGTCGGCAGGGTCAAACTTTAAATTTTTCCCTTTTGGAAAAATTTCCCAAAAATTTGTCACCCCTCAGGTCCACATGACATGTGTCGAATTTTGATTGGCTGGGGGTGAAGCCAACATTTAACCCTTTCGGGAAAAAGTGCAAACTTTTCCAAGGTCTCCCGATGCCCCACCAATGCGCTAATGACGTGTCATAAAAATGACACATGTCGGCCTCTGGTTGGCACAGAGGTGCCACCCAAATTTTTCTTCTCTCCGTTGTGGGCTCGCAGGCCAAATTTTGACGTTGAGTTTTTAGCCAAAGAGGCTAAGTGTCAACAATTTCTCCCTGGCCCTACGAGTCCGCTTCCTTCCTTCATCGGGCCCGCGGGCCAAAATTTTCCTTTGTGCCCTTTTTCCCCAAAAGGGATAAGTTCCCAAATTTTCTCCTTGGCTTTTTCGACCCACCAATTTCCTTGGAAAATTTTCCAACTCCACTCCGCTGGCCCGAGACTCCCTAGCAAATTTTCCTCCTTACCTCTCACGGGCCCGCCTCAGGGAAAATTTCCCCTCCAAACTCCGTCGAGCCATAACTCAAAAAATACAAGGAGTTAGGAGGACTTCTTTACCTTTCTAGAAAGGTGGAAAAATTCTCTATCTAATGAAATCATACCCAAAAAAATTTGAGTCCCTAAAGCATGCCAAAAATTCATTTAAGTACCAGCAAAGGAAAAGGAGGAGGAGTTAGCCAAAAATAAGCATGGGCTTATTTTGGATAACAATTTGGCGACTCAGAGGGGTCATCTACCTGCTAGATGAAAAGACCAGCTGCCTTGAAGCATCCATTGGGCATGGAGTCCTGAATGATAGCCTGATAACTGATCTTCACTTGAAAACTTTCCCTTTTAAGCCTCTTGAAAACCACTGAAAATGAAACCGGTTGTGACCAAATGCCAAGACAATGCACTGTGCAAGAGCAAAACCAGCACCACAAAAACTATGTACAAACATGAAAATCATACATACCCCAAGTGGGATATGCAGAGTGTGAACAAGCACTTTTTTTATAAAAGAAAACCTACCTACTCTACTCTAACTGGAGGCAAAGGTGAGCTAAATAATCCTTGCAACTAGTTGTGCAAAATAACTTCCCTTCCTTAAAATTGTCAACCATGCAAATGATTTGGAGTTGAACACGACTAGTCGGATGAGTGGAAAATCAACAAGAAGCTAGTATTCTACCAAAATTATCAAGTTTTCAACTGAAAACAAATCAAATACCTCTTTTAGTTGCTCTACATTTAGATGAAGAGGTATATCATCCAATCCTTGGTACTTTACATATCATCCTCATGCTTAGAAGCAAGCATGACTGGTTTTGGCTTATCCTTAGCTCTAATGAATCCAAGTACCTAATTGGGCATGGTCTCGATCCCTTGAATGTGCCCATAGCTCGAATTTTAACGCCAATAATGGAGTCTTCTTGCAGACCTCCTTAGGTGAATGGTGTGGAAGGAATGGTGAAACCCTTCTACTTTTCCTCCTCTTCCAGTGAAGAACATGGAAGATTAATATCTTCCAACCTTGATTCCAAAGAGATATTATAAGATGCAGGCATCCGGAATTGAAATTTCTCCTCCATAACGAAAGTAGGCTCATGTGCTTGGAAGGTGGATGATGAAGGAGAAAACAATGTGATTTCAAATGGTTCCTCTCCATCAAAATAGTCCTCCAAATCTGACAGATAAACTACCTCATTGTTGTCCTACTGCAAATGTTCAACCTCTTCCATGGTGTTCGCGTGATCTACAACTTGCTCACCATGGTTTCCTTCACTCTCAAACATGAAGTGTGAAAGGTCAAACTCTTCTTCAACATTGGATCTTGAAGAGAATGAAGTAGAAGGAAGAACTGAAGGTTCTTCTAGGGCCTGCTCCTCACTTGGAGCCTCTGAAATTGTATGGTCCTCCTCCATTATGGGTTCATTAACCAAAACAGGCCCTTTGAATGAAAACAAAGAATCTTCAATGATGCTTTCTTTATTGAGTGACTTCAACTCTGATTTGATCTCTCCCATCTGCTCCTTTCCAATGGGACGTGGAGCTGATTGTTCCTCCTCTTTCATGGCTGATTGTGTAACTTCTATTGGATTAGCATCTTCTTCCAGCAGAGTGCTAACATGGACACTACACTCGAGCAACTTGATGATTGATATGCTTCTTCTTTTTTTCTTCTTCTGCTGCAACAAAATCAGTCCTAACCACCATTGACTCTTCTTCATTTTGCCTCCTATGTAGGCTTCACCAGCAAAGGAATTTTCTCAATCCCAAATTTAAGAGATAAGTTCAACAAACTTTTGATTTTTTCATCCTTGTTTGGCTCTTCTTCTTGTTGTTTTTTTCCTTGATTGGAATTCTGATTTTTATCTTCTTAACATGGATTTGGGAATGCAAGAGGATGGGTGGGTTATAACTCAATTGATTTTGCATTTTTTTGTGGTGGTGGAGGAGGTAGAAACTCTTGTTTCTTTGGAGGGAATGGTTGTTTGGAATGGAAAAGAGTAGAGAAATTGAGGTGGGATGGGAGACTAGGAGGTGAAGAAATGGAATTAGATTTTGGGATAGTAGATGGAGAGTTTAAAACTTGACACTACTGAGATAAAAAAATTGGGAAAGAGGAAAAGAAAAATCATGAGATTGTGTGCTGACCCATTGACAAAGTTGTTGAATACACCTCTCATACACCTCTATTCCTTCAGTCCACTTTGCAAGCAATGGCAGTGTTGCAACAATGAAGTCAAGTTTCTCCTAAGGGTTGAAGTGTCTTGGAAAAGGGCCAACCCATGGACAAGGTGCCCTACAACCAATTCTGAAAGCCTTCATTTGAGTTGTTGCTCTTGATTGCACCATGCCAATCTCCATTTTTTGGATCTTCTCCAATAGACCAGCATCTTGCATTTCATTTTCTTCATTGTTGGCATACCCCTGCTCTTGGAAAGCTCCATAGCCAAACTAATTTTGGCACTACTGCTCATAGGGGTAACCATGCTGATTTTGGATTTTCTCAAAATGCTGATTTGGAGGAGTTGAAAAACTGTTGGAGGTGGGAAACATTGTTTCTGTTGTAAATGCAAATTCCATGAGGGAAATGAAGTCATGATTGCACAACTTCATGGAATGAAAGAGGAATGAAAGAGATGGAGGGAAAAATGAAATGGAAAATGAATGAAAATGAATGGAAAGAAGGTCTGCAACTTCAGAGATGGGTTGTTGATCAGATGGAGTCACCAGATGTGCTTGCAAGTGCCTCCAAAGGCTGAAATCTTCACCAAGAGCACATCAACTTGATGAGATGAAGTGGAAGACCTCTTGGTCCCACCGGCGTGCCAAAACTATTAGTGTAAATTCACAGCACCCCCAAATCGACCCTCAGATCTACTGTAGACAAATGGTCAATTTGGTGTGAATGCACAACATGGAGTTTTCCCTAAGTGTGGGACCTTGCAAATTGGGAAAACTCTCCATATTGAGGCTGGTTCCTACTCCTCTATTTAGGTGTATGAATGAATGCAATTTTTGCAGAGGTTTTGATTCAAAATTCCTACTCTAAAACTACCAAGGAGACAAGGTTGAGAGAAAACATGGAAATGGAAACAAAACTAAGTAAAAATAGAATGGTGATACACCAAAGGAGTTTTGAACTTGTTATTTTATAAAAAAATAGACATATCATGAGGATGTAGCATCAAAACATGCACAAATTACCAAAATACAATGAAATATGAGAAGGAAAAAAACCAACACAAGAGAGGATTGAAAAAAAATCATTCACAGAAAGCGTACATTGTTAATTCCAGATTTGATATGATGCATTACAATAGCAAGAAGGAAAAAACGTGTTATAGTCCATATGGGAGGTCTAAAACTCTTTCAAATCCACCTGCTAAGGAGAAAAGAGGAGCTTGCAAGAGCAAGAATGTCCAACAAAACAAAGGATCAAATCCTTTCCATTTATAACTAAAGAAAAGAGAGAGAAAGAAAAAGAGGGAGAAAATCAGATCGTTTAACTCAACCATCCACCATTAATCCCTTTCAAATTGGCCTGCAAACCTGTCAAATCGATTCCTCTATTTCTATTTTGTCATGTTGGAAGAAAAATGATGAATTTTAGCAAAACACAGCTCTCAAAGTGATCTGATCTTGGTTTAATGGTGTGAGAAGACATTTTAGGGTTTTTTCCCATCAAATCGAGTTGATTCTTCATCCTTGGCATGTGGGAGAAGGCAACCATGGTGGATTGAGCAAAAATGACTCATTCAAAGCAATCTGGTTTGCATTAAAGGCATGAAAGACGTTTCTGGCTTTTTCTTCCTAAAAACTAAAAAAATATGTTTTTATGCCTCCAATGCATAGAGGAGATCAAGATCTTTCAATGAGTCCAATTTTTCCCAAATCTGATCTCTGGATCGAAAGATATGACTTTTTGAAATTCTGCACCAAATTAGGGAAAAATGGTGGAAAACGGGTCAAAATTGGGGTCGGTGAGGTCAAACTTTAAATTTTTCCCTTTTGGAAATATTTCCCAAAAACTCCATGGCCCCTTAGGTCCACATGACACATGTTGAATTCGATTGGCTGGGGTGTTGTCCACTCAAAATTCCCCACTCTGTCAAAAGTAAAAAAAAAAATTCAAAATTTTGAGTCTAAGTGTCTTTTCTGTCGAGCTGGTGGTGTGAAAAAAGTCTTGGAAGTCTAAAAAATCTAAGTTTTGGGTCATTCTGTAAGTATTTCGGGCCTGTCGGACATTTTTGTCCCAACTGTCCCAAGTACGAAAGTGCATTTTGTTCCCCGATCGGCCGAAACCTCCGAATTTGTCCCATTTTCGGGCCCGTCGGAAGTTTTTGTCCCAAGTGTCCCGAAGTTACTGTGCGAGATGTTCCAATTTCGGCCGAACCGCCCGAACCGCGTACTTCGCACTTTCTTGTTCCAAATGTCCCAAATCAAAAAGTGCAAGTTGTTCCATTTTCACCCGAACCGGCCGAGTCGCGTATTCCGGAACTTTTTGTCTCAAATGTCCCAAGTCCAAACGGGCCTTCTGTTCCATTTTCGGCCGATTCGCCCGAACCGCGTCCTTCGGAACTTTTTGTCCCGAATGTCCCAAAGTTAAAAAGTGCACGCTGTCCCATTTTCGGCCGAAACTCCCGAGTCGCGTACTTCAGAGCTCTTTGTCCCAAATCAAAAAATGCAAACTGTTCCATTTTCGGCCGGTTCGCCGGACCGCGTCCTTCACGCATTTTCGTCCCAAATGTCCCAAAATGCATTTGTGCGTCTTCTCCCTGTTTCGTCCGAATCGGCCGAGCCTCGTGTTTCGCGCATTCGCGTCTCACATGTCCCAAGTGAACCTAATGCAATTCATACTTAGTTTTTCCCGCTCGACCCGAATGTGCTAAATTTGAATTTAAGTTGCGAAGATCAAATTTCAAGGACAGTGGTGTAGGACGAAGCTTTCAAGACGTCGTTTACATCGGTTTTCAAAGATATCCATTGTCATCTTCAAGATGAAACATCCAGTGTGTCCTCGTGGCAAAGACATATTTGAGACATTAAAGAAATTCAAGAAGCGGTTTCGAAGACAAAGTGGGTCCTTCTCGGTGTTGTCCACTGTCTCCTTCTTCATTCTTTTCTCTTCTTCCTATTCCTTTCGTATTCCATGTAATTAGTTAAGAAATTGCGTTTGGCATTCCTTAACTATTCTCTAGTTAAAAGAAACGGTTACGAGGAGTAACCGAATTGTAAGCTATATAATGGCCTTCTTTGCACCATTTTGAAAAGGAGGAAGAACTTGGCATATTTTCTGAAAGTGTAAATAGATCTTAAAGAAATCAATACAAAAGGGCTTTCTATTCATTGTCTATCTGATCTCTGCTATTTCTGTGTTTTCCATTTAATATTGTGAAGATCATTTTGTCTCTAATTTGTTAGTCTCTCTGATTGCATACTGTCCGGTTTTGCAAATACAACGATCTTGTATAACCAAGAAGGAACTTTGTGTCCTTGATTAATGAATCTGAAGAAGGTTATTTACAGAACTTTGTGTCTTTAAATTTAATCCTATTCAGCCAATGCAAATGATCTTGTCTTAAATTCCTTGAAACTCCGCATACATAAAGAATTATTCTGCTATCTATAATTCTGAATGTTGCTATTCTGCTCATCCTCTTATTCCCTTTCCTCAGTCCTTTTGTAACTGATGATCCTTGTGGAAAACACTTTCGTAATATCCAAGTTCAACCATAAAATAATATTTTGTACATTTGTAAATAAGTTCGTTTCTGAATAAGGGAACCTCTCCCATCAAAGAGGAGGGACTTCTTGTCCCCTGACTGTTGCTCTTCTAAAAAGTCCTATTTGAAAACCAACAGTTTTTGGTGACTCCGCTGGGGAAAATCACATTCCAGTTCAGTAATTTTTGATCATCTTTTGATCTGGCGACTCCGCGTTTTACTCGAGGGAGAAGGACCCTTGGTATTGAAGACTCTCAGTTTCAACTTTTGGAGCAGCAGGGTTTTCCTTTCCCTTCAACAAGAAATAGAAGGACTCGTTCGACAAGCACACCACCTGTTCAAGAAAGAAGTCCTGCGGGTGGTATTCCTTCAGAACCTGCTAGTCCCAATCTACGAGCTTTGACTCTCGCTGGTGTTAAAGTTCCTCTCCAAGCCATTTTTCCAAGAATGGCGGCACAATTGCCATGGGGTCAGCGTGTCGGGCCCCTGGCCCTTACTCAGCCTCTACATGAGTTACCCAGAGGTAACCGGAAGAACTTCCCAAAATTCAAAGGTGATGGCAAGGTACATCCTGATGAACATATTGCAGCCTTCATAGTTGCATGTGGGGTTTTGGGAGTTGAACATGAAGACGTCTCCGTAAGACTGTTCGTGGAGACTTTGCAAGAAAATGCTGCTGATTGGTTCTTTCACCTTCCGGCTGGTGCTATAACCGACTGGGACACCATGAGAACCCAGTTCGAGAATCGTTTCAAGCCGGCAGAAGATGTGCATGCTTTGCTTGCCCAAATTTCTCAGATAAAGAAAGATTCGCAAGAACCCATGAGAGAGTTTGTGGCTCGGTTCAACAGGTTGATAAATAAAATTCCAGCAAACACTCGACCTATTGATCGGATTCAAAAATGTTTCTTTCTGAATGCCCAATCACCTAAAGTTAGTTATGCACTAAGAAGGGCTAATCTCGGAACGTTAGCTCTGGACCAAGAACTGGCTGTTAGTGTCGAGGATGACTTGATCATGTCAGGGAAGTTGAGAAGAGACACTTCCAAATCTAAGTCTGCTGCTTCTTCCTCTTCCACCCCTGGACCTAACACTGATCCATTAGTTCAGAAACTTGCAAATGATCTTCTTGCTATAAAGAAACAACTGGCTCAGCACGCTCCTTATGCAGACGTTCCGAGGAGAAATTTCCAGCCCAGGAATCATTTGCCTGCTTCTCAAACAAGATTAGCACTTGAAGGACCTCCTGTTAGAGTCCCTGTCAATGCGACCTGCGAGGTGGAAGAACCAGATGATGATGAAGATAACGAAGCTTGCGAAGAGTTTGCGAGAGAATTTGATGATGAGGCAGAGGAACTTGAGGGATCTCGAGTGAATTTCTTTACCACTGAGGGCATTGATGATTATGATGAAGTGGTAGCAGACATGAACAGTGAATCTTTTGCTGTCATGACTCGAGAACAGACAAAGCAGAGGGAGAAGGTGACCCAGCCACCTAAGAAATCCAAGGAGCAGTCGGCAACTATCCCTGTAATTGCAAGAAGAGGATCTCCTATCCCTACTTCGTCTACACCAAAGGTGAGTCCTATCAATCCAGTTACCAAAGTTGCTTCTTCTTTTTCTCCTAAAGTTGATAAGCCTAGAATTCCAAATGATGATGGCCCGTCCACTTCTGGATCCTTTGATATTGTTGATCACCTGAAAAAGACCAAGGTACAAATCTCAGAAGCTGAGTACTATCAAACCCATCCCAAAGCCTTTGCCAAAATGATCCACTTTGTTAATTCCAACTCTAAGACCACTTCTAAAGGCCTTCTACCTACTCCTCCTTCTGCACCACAGCCCAGTCTGGTAGCTGCTGTCACCTCGCCTGGTGACAAAATTAAACCATTTTATGTAACACTTCTCATAGCTGGCCATAGACTCAGTAATTGTGTCATAGATTCAGGAGCCTCAGACAATGTCATGCCTGCTAAAGTAGCTCATGCTTTAGGCCTGACCCTCACTCGCACTTATGGATCCTGTTACTCCATGGAAAGTAAAGAAGTGCCCCTGGTCGGGAGAATTAAAGATGCACAAGTGGCTTTTGCTGCCTTGCCTGAAAAGAAAGTGTTGGCTACCATCCTAGTAGCAGATATCCCCCTTCATACGGGATGTTGCTAAGTAGGAACTTCTGCAAAGATGTAGGTGGGGAAATCCAGATGGACTGGTCGCATGCACTCGTGCCTGTCAATGGACAAATGAAGAAGTTGTTGCCTGAAAAGCAGTCTGAGTATATTGTGCAGAAAACGGATGATCCTAGAGCACAAATACTCTATGAGGATATGGGTCATGGCAACTACATGATTATGTCCCCTGACGAAATCCCACCCCCCAAAGTGTCTCCTAGAGATCCTAACGGGGTTTGGATTTTAGAATTTGATGGAAGTTGTTCCTCAGCTGGTTCTGGAGCTGGTGTCCTGCTAGTGTCACCTGAAGGAAGCCTACACCCCTTTTCATTCAAGTTACAGTTCGAGAATACTAATAACACAGCAGAGTATGAGGCTCTCATTCTCGGATTACAGGTGGCCAAAGAACAAGGTGTGAAGAATCTTCTGGCTCGTGGTGATGCAGAGCTGATTGTAAAGCAAGTCAGAAGCCTTTTTCAGGTAAAAAATGGGAGGCTGAAGCATTACCGGAATCAGGTTTGGGATTCCATTGAATTCCTTGATGCTTTCTCTATTGAAGCAGTACCTAGGGAAAAGAACAGCAGGGCTGATTCACTAGCTGTCTCAGGGTCACTGCTGATTCCTCATCCTGATTTCTCTCAGGACAAATTCACCATTGAAATGGTCCATCGGCCTAGTGTACCTGACAACACCAATAACTGGCAGGTTTTCAATAATGATCAGCATTTGCTTTCCTTCCTGGAACTCAAAGGTAATTTTGAACAACTGTATTTTGAGGGAAGTGACAACCTGCCTCGTGAAAGTGTGTCCTTTGGCCAAGCTGTCACCCAAGGAGAAGAAACAGATCAGGAAGGGTGCATTAAGCTCAAAGGAAACAAGATTCCTAAAGGGCTGGTGAGTTTGGAGGAACTATTTGATAAGCATGACAGGTATGTGAAATCTAAAGCTTCTTCTGGACCTCAGCAATCAGCTGAGTATGATAAGATTGATATTGGGAGTTCTAATGACCCTAAGCTGGTAAATATTGGAAAATGTTGTACAGCAGATGAAAGGAGAAAAGCAATTGATCTTCTAAAAAGGTATAAAGATGTTCTCGCTTACTCTTATGAAGATTTGAAAGCTTTCAAACCAAAAGATATGCAGCACTCGATTCCTCTCAAACCAGGAATTAAGCCTTTCAAGCAGAAACAAAGGCAGTACAACCCCAAAATAGCTGACACCATCTTTCAGGAGATTCAGAAGTTGTTGAAAGCTAAAATTATCTTTCCTATTCACCATTCAACATGGATTGCAAATATTGTGCCTGTCAGAAAGAAGAATGGTGAGATCCGCATCTGTGTTGATTTCAGGAACCTGAATCAGGCTTCTCTGAAAGATAATTACCCTTTGCCTATGATGGATCAAATATTGCAAGCAGTAACAGGATCTGAAATGTTATCTATGCTTGATGGATTCTCTGGATACAATCAGGTAGAGGTTGATACTGCAGATCAACACAAGACAGCCTTCACCACTCCTTGGGGTACCTTTGCCTACAAGAGAATGCCTTTTGGGCTTATTAATGCTGGTGCCACTTTCCAGAGAGCTATGGATCTGGCTTTTGGAAGCTTGAAAGGGAAGTGTATTGTCATATACCTTGATGACCTGACAGTGTTTTCCAAGACAAGAGCGGATCATTTTGATCACCTGGAGACAGTTCTGCTGAGATGCAGAGAGCATGGAATCTCTCTGAACCCTAAAAAATCTGTCTTCTGTGTTACAGAGGGAAAACTATTAGGGCACATTGTCTCCAAGGATGGTATTAAGATTGATCCTGAACGAGTTCAAGCCATCCAGCAAATTCCTCTCCCAACCAGTAAAAAGGGCGTACACTCCTTCGGTAAGATCAATTTTTTAAGAAGATTCATCCCTGATTTTGCTGAATTAACTTTGAATATTTCTCAGATGATGAAAGGGAAGCAAACATTTGGTTGGTCTTCTGAAGGAAAGGAATCCTTTGAGGGTATCAAGAAAGCTATCGCTAAAACTCCAGTTTTGGCCTGTCCCGATTTCAGCAAAGATTTCATCATCTATTGCTATGCTACAGATAATACCCTGGCTGCTGTCTTAACCCAAGAAGACTCCGATAAACATGAGCTACCAATTGCCTTCATGAGCTATATCCTGAAGAATCATGAGCTAAAATACACCATGATGGAGAAGCATGCTTTTGCAGTAGTCAAAGCTGTTAAGCAGTTCCGTTTCTATATCCTCAACTCTCACTCTATGGTGCTGGTTCCAGATACAACTGTTAAGTCAATTCTTACACAGCAAGAATTTGGATCCAAGAGAGGGAACTGGGTGGCTAAGGTCCAAGAGTATGACATTGATATCAAACCAACCAAGCTGGTTCGTGGAAAAGGTCTTTGTGAGCTCATTGCTGAAGGGGCCAAACATGAGTTGCTGGAGGAGAAAGCTGACCTTCCTACTGTTCTGTTCCTGAGTTCGGTTGATGAATGGTATGCTGACATCACCCATTTTCTCACCTATGGGGAATGCCCCCCTCATTTAACTGCCAAAGAAAAGAGGACTGTTAAATTGAGGTCAGCGCAATATGTATTGTGGGAAAATGCCTTGTTCAAGCGTGGCTTAGATGGGAGATTTTTGAAGTGTGTGGACAAGGAACAACAGAGAAAATTGCTCTCAGCTTTTCATGATCAGGCATGTGGAGGGCACTATTCATCAACGGTCACTGCTCACAAGATACTCCGGGGAGGATATTACTGGCCTACCTTATTCAGAGATGCATCTAAGTGGGTGGATAAATGTGAGGCTTGTCAGACTTTTGTGGGAAGACCTAAATTGGCTTCTTTGCCTCTCAAGCCAGTTGTGATTGAGGAACCATTTCAACAGTGGGGTCTAGACTTCATTGGTACACTTAATCCTACTTCTAGTGCTGGTCACACTCATGTGCTAACTGCCACTGACTACTTCACCAAATGGGTGGAAGCTATTCCAGTCAAGAGCACTACTTCTGAAGTGGTATGCAATTTCATCAAAGAGAACATCCTGGTGAGGTATGGTGTACCTAATAAGATTGTAACAGATAATGCCTCGAATTTCTCTTCAGCTGAGATAATGGACTTCTGCTATGGGTATGGCATTTCTTTGGCTCATTCTTCAGATTACTACCCCCAGGGAAATGGTCAAGCAGAATCCACAAACAAAAACCTGGTGACTATCATAAGAAAGTTGGTCAATGAGTCTCAACGAAACTGGCACAAAAAGCTCTATGATGCTCTTTGGGCAGACAGGATTACACCAAAGAGAGCTATTGGAATGTCTCCTTTTCAAGTGGTATATGGAGTAGAAGCTCAATTGCCAGTGACAGTGGAACTGCCAGCCTTGCACCTAATGAAGGCCATTGAGGATACTAGTTTCAGTGATGCTCTGGATAAGAGGATTATGTACCTGCATAAACTGAATGAGGACAGATTGGAGGTTGCTGATCGGATATCTGTTCACCAGCAAAAGATAAAGGTCCTGTTTGACAAGAAAGCTAGGTTCAGAGATTTCCAAGTTGGAGACACCGTGCTGTTATGGGATAAAAGACATGAACCTCGTGGCAGCCATGGAAAGTTTGATTCCCTGTGGCTCGGACCTTTCAAGATCAGACACTTTGCTGGTAAGAACTCTTTCTATCTTGATTACATGGATGGTTCGCCCCTCCCACTTCCTTATAGTGGGCAGTATTTGAAGTTGTTCAAGTCCTAGGTGACTAGGGAGTCCCTTTGTATATTCTGTACAGTGTTTTCCTTCTGTTGTTTTGGTGTGTTTCCCTTCTGTTGTTTTTGTGTGTTGCCCTCTGTGTTGGTCTGTTTTTGACTCCGTTGCCCAAGGGATAAGGCACTGGTCTGCTTCACCAAGTTTGTCTAAGTTCTTGCCTTGTCTCATTCCTTGAATTTATGCCAAGTCATCCCCAGAAGGAGCCAGCTGTTGTCCACTCAAAATTCCCCACTCTGTCAAAAAAAAAAAAAAAAATTCAAAATTTTGAGTCTAAGTGTCTTTTCTGTCGAGCTGGTGGTGTGAAAAAAGTCTTGGAAGTCTGAAAAATCTAAGTTTTGGGTCATTTTGTAAGTATTTCGGGCCTGTCGGACATTTTTGTCCCAACTGTCCCAAGTACGAAAGTGCATTTTGTTCCCCGATCAGCGAAACCTCCGAATTTGTCCCATTTTCGGGCCCGTCGGAAGTTTTTGTCCCAAGTGTCCCAAAGTTACTGTGCGAGATGTTCAATTTTGGCCGAACCGCCTGAACCGCGTACTTCACACTTTCTTGTTCCAAATGTCCCAAATCAAAAGTGCAAGTTGTTCCATTTTCACCCGAACCGGCCGAGTCGCGTATTCGGAACTTTGTCTCAAATGTCCCAAGTCCAAACGGGCCCTTGTTCCATTTTCGGCCAATTCGCTGAACCGCGTCCTTCGGAACTTTTTGTCCCGAATGTCCCAAAGTTAAAAAGTGCACGCTGTCCCATTTTCGGCCGAAACTCCCGAGTCGCGTACTTCAGAGCTCTTTGTCCCAAATCAAAAAATGCAAACTGTTCCATTTTCGGCCGGTTCGCCGGACCGCGTCCTTCGCGCATTTTCGTCCCAAATGTCCCAAAATGCATTTGTGCGTCTTCTCCCTGTTTCGTCTGAATCGGCCGAGCCTCGTGTTTCGCGCATTCGCGTCTCACATGTCCCAAGTGAACCTAATGCAATTCATACTTAGTTTTTCCCGCTCGACCCGAATGTGCTAAATTTGAATTTAAGTTGCGAAGATCAAATTTCAAGGACAGCTGGCAGAAGGACGAAGCTTTCAAGACGCCGTTTACATCAGTTTTCAAAGATATCCATTGTCATCTTCAAGATGAAACGTCTGGTGTGTCCCTCGTGGCAAAGACATAGCTGAGACGTTAAAGAAATTCAAGAAGCGGTTTCTGAAGACGGTGGGTCCTTCTCAGTGACTGTCCACCTGTCTCCTTCTTCATTCTTTTCTCTTCTTCCTATTCCTTTCGTATTCCATGTAATTAGTTAAGAAATTGCGTTTGGCATTCCTTAACTATTCTCTAGTTAAAAGAAACGGTTACGAGGAGTAACCGAATTGTAAGCTATATAATGGCCTTCTTTGCGCCATTTTGAAAAGGAGGAAGAACTTGGCATATTTTCTGAAAGTGTAAATAGATCTTAAAGAAATCAATACAAAAGGGCTTTCTATTCATTGTCTATCTGATCTCTCTGCTATTATTTCGTGTTTTCCATTTAATATTGTGAAGATCATTTTGTCTCTAATTTGTTAGTCTCTCTGATTGCATACTGTCCGGTTTTGCAAATACAGCGATCTTGTATAACCAAGAAGGAACTTTGTGTCCTTGATTAATGAATCTGAAGAAGGTTATTTACAGAACTTTGTGTCTTTAAATTTAATCCTATTCAGCCAATGCAAATGATCTTGTCTTAAATTCCTTGAAACTTCGCATACATAAAGAATTATTCTGCTATCTATAATTCTGAATGTTGCTATTCTGCTCATCCTCTTATTCCTTTCCTCGGTCCTCAGAATGGCTGATGATCCTTGTGGAAAACACTTTCGTAATATCCAAGTTCAACCATAAAATAATATTTTGTACATTTGTAAATAAGTTCGTTTCGAATAAGGAACCTCTCCCATCAAAGAGGAGGGACTTCTTGTCCCCTTGTTGCTCTTCTAAAAGTCCTATTTGAAAACCAACAAGGGGGCGAAGCCAACATTTAACCCTTTCAGGGAAAAAGTGTAAACTTTTCCAAGGTCTCCCGATGCCCGCCGATGCGCTGATGATGTGTCATAAAAATGGCATATGTTGGCCTCGATTGGCACAAAGGTGTAGCCCAATTTTGTCTCCTCTCCTTCATGGGCTCGTGGGCTGATTTTTGACTTTGAGTTTTTAGCCAAAGAGGCTAAGTGTCAACAATTTCTCCTGGCCCCGCAAGTCCGCTTCCTTCCTTCATCGGGCCCCAGGAAAAATTTTCCTTTGTGCCCTTTTTCCCCAAAAGGGCTAAGTTCCCAAATTTTTCCCGGCTTCGCTGACCTACCAATTTCCTTGTGAAATTTTCCAACTCTACTCCGAGTGTGAGACTCCTTGGAAAATTTTCCTCCTTACCTCTGTGGGCCCACCTAGGGAAAATTTCCCCTCCAAACTCCGTCAAGCCATAACTCAAAAAATACAAGGAGTTAGGAGGACTTCTTTACCTTTCTAGAAAGGTGGAAAAATTCTCTATTTGATGAAATCATACCCAGAAAATTTTGAGTCCATGAAGCATGCCAAAAATTCATTTAAGTACCAGCAAAATAAAAGGAGGAGGAGTTAGCCAAAAATAAGCATGGGCTTATTTTGGCTAACAACAACATGGTGAGAAAAATAGGTACCATCATGGAATAGTGGGGTGAATTCATACCACCTTTTAAGGTAAAAAAACCAATTGGTTATGCGATGATATCATGATGGATTTGCATGCTTTCATAAGAATAAGAGAAGCCAAGTTTCTGTTTTCATATTGATATTACACAGAAAATACATTTGCATTCAACGACCACTTTGTTACTTGTTTGAATTTTTGATCTCTTTGGTCTCTACCTAATATCTTGTGACCATAAGAATCCATTCTTCCATATTTTCAAAAATGGAATGTCTAGTTTTAACATGAAGGTAGTCATCCTTGGGTGAAATTTTCAGCATAGATTCATTTCTAGAATTAATAGGGGATTCAAAAATGAGAATAAGTTGATTCTTCACAATTCATAGGTTTATTATAGCTTCTAAATTTTTTTATAAATGATTCATTTATGTGCATAATATCTCATCCTAGACGTGGTAAGAATCACATGATGCATATTCCTTATCGAAAGGGAAAGGAAACAATTTCAGAGCTGCAATAAGGGAATAGTCATTTGCTCCATCTTAAAAATATCCTATAAAGTCCTCCTCTTCACAAGGAAAATATAATAGTGCTTAATCACAATTATGCTTGTTATCATGCTCTCTTGGAGATGAAACGGAAACCAAATCATCATATATTTCATGTACTCTTTTCACATCAACAAATGCTTCAAGAGGGAAATTGAACTCTTCTATTTTCTCTATTTCATTGCTAGGCATTTGTACATCAAATGAACATCCAAAATTAGAAAGGAAATCATCAATAATTCCCTCAAAATTATCCTCTTGAAGAACCTGCAATAGAGGAGGATTCATATCTTGAATTTCTTAATAGTTAGTGTAAGTTTCAACAAGTATTGGATCATCTATTATGAGATAAGAATATTCATTTTCCATACACATTACTTTTCCAAGGGATTATTCTTTAATCCAAAGTGTAACTATGTATAGAGACTCAACTCTTATTCTTTACTCATCATATATGAGATGTTGAGTTGAAACTCATTAGAATGCTCTAGAAGAGGACAGTCATGAGAAGCACTAAAAAGTCTTCCTCGAATAAATTTGTTGGAGCTCCAAATTGCACCCAACCCCGAATCATGAAGATCCGGGATTTTGAGGAAACATGGGATCGTATCCAAGTGTGGGACTTATAGCTTGAGACATAATTCATAGGAGGCCATCTTCCTAGTTATGTGGATTTGAGAAAACCCATGATGACACAAGCTACTACTAATGTTAAAAATGCTCCTACAACTAATTCCTACTCTAAAAATTGTTGGCATGTGGTCCTATAGGTGTTTTCATTGATGAAACACCACATTAATGAAAAATTGGATGATAGAGTGGGGTTATATGATGATGTGGATGATGTTTCCATGATGTTTTAGATGTATACATGATGCTACAGGGAGATTCACTATGGATTACTTCACTTGCAAGCCCATTTAAGTGCCTATGTGATGTTGCATGATGGTATGAGCTTCTTGGATGATTGAGAACAATTTTGGAATAATTTATAAGAGGTTTGTAGAGTTTTTGGGCACTCACACCAGTTGCAGGGTGCAGATACAAGTGATTGCCTATGTTTCAGGTGTTCATTTGGAGCAAGTATTGTTGCTAAAGGGTATGAGATTGAGGTAACAAGATATATGAGATAATGAATGAATGTATAAAGGTGTATTATGATGTACTAGGTATGTTTGGGTCATTTTGAGTACCTTTGTGATGTGTTATAGTGTTCTTTTAGTTGACCCTAGCTTATATAGTGCAAAACCCTAAGGGTTGTTATGCAAGTCTTAGTGTTTGCAGATTTTGATAGATAGTGATAACATTATGATTATTTGAGATGTTAATGTTGATATTTCATGATTCTTTGAGAAAAACTTTAGGATGTTAGGATGTGAATTTTGCAAGATATGTCGGTTTGGTGAGACACGCTTAAGAACAAGACTGTTTCCAACTCAAATTTGAAATTTTGATGCTCACCTAAATTGTTTTCTTTACATGGGAAATTTTATCTTTCAACTAATTTTTTGCATTGAGTCTATAAGGTTTCAAAAAAATAATGAGTTCATTTCATCGTCTGGTTTTTATGAACGAATGTTAAGAAGGTAAACAATTATTTATGAATTTGAAACCCTAGCTTGAAAGTAGTATGGAAGAATTATTACCTAAGTGGAAATAATTTATTCCTATTGAATGGATGATTATTTTAAAATTTATAGTACTCCTTCATATTTAAAGAAATTTATGGTAGAGGTCATGGTGATGAGTGGGCCCCACTAAAAAGCAGTCAGTTTCTAAAGAAGAGTGTTTTGGGACAAAGTTGTCCAAAAGAGTTGCATGCTAAATTAACATTGTGTAATGTATATGAGTTATTCTTGATGTATAAATAGGTTTCAGGAAATTTTTATGTAATTAGATTGTCAAATAATCTTCATTCAGATTGAGTGGTCAAATGGCAATTTTGAGACCATAAAAAATAGTGATCGAGTAAAATGGGCATAACTTGAGCTACTGGTGAAATTTTGAGATGATTCAAGTCATGTTGGAAAGAGGATTATGATATATTTAAAGTGATATAATTATTGTCTCGTGATGATGAATTTTTATATGTTTTACAGCTCATTGCTTGGACAAGAGTATTTTTTCGATAAATACTCTAATTCATCACATTTTTACAAGACTTGATCTTGGATGTTTTGAGTTGTTTGAAGAATGGGATGGATTAGCTGATGATTTTTATCACCTGGAATGTTAAACTAATGAAATTGGTACAAAATTAATCCATTTATAGGTATTTATCATTACTATAAATATTTGTATCATTTGAGATTTGAAAACAACTTTTTGGGCAGGTTGATTTGGTGAAGACAAAAGTGACTGTGGTTTGAGAAGATGAGTGTTTCAAGGATTCTAACTTTCTTAAAAGTGATATAAAAGTTTTTAATTTCCTAACATGGTTACATGGAATGGTTTGTTGATTTGAATTTATTTGGCAGCATAATGAAGTTTCTAGGGTCCTGAAGGGTGTAGGAAACAATAGTTTTGAGATGAACAAAGAGTACTGGGCCCATTAAATGAAATAATTTGATTGGTTGAGATAAATTGTGACCATTTATGAATGTTAAATGATATTTTAAGCATGTTTAATTATTTATGTTTCATTACTAATCATGGTTTTGATGTTAGGGAATTTTTATCTTTGTAACCATGGGGTTTTAAGCCATTTTTAGAGTATGTAATGAGGTTTTTATCCAGGACAACCTAGTTGGGTCACTTGTGACTATTATGATCTAAATTTTTGGTGTTTTATGATGCATGGGTCAAGAAAAATGAGGGAAAGAGTTTAAGTTTGAATTTGAAATGAAGAGGAGTTTATAAAAGAATTGTTTTGGGTGCTTTTGCAAGCTAGTCGAGTGTGTGCAAGAAGTGTGACCTAGGTGAAGTTGTTTTGTAGGTGTGTGAGAATTAATTGATATCATATCAAGTGTTTGACAGGTAAAGGAAAACTAGAAAGCATTTTTGCATGTGTTTGAAGGCTTGAGAAGTGAAGGAAAAGCTAGTTGTGAAGGTTTGATCACCTAGGGTTTGAAGAATTGCGAGTCGAACCAAGTGGTTTCCATCAGTTGTGGCAGAAAAAAATTAGACATCAGATCATCATAAGGTGGTTGATTTGGTGCTTAAAAAAATTAGGGGTTGGTGTTCTACTAATTTAGGGGTTGGTGCTCATTTTAAGGTTAGTTCTCTACTAAACTAGGGGTTGGTGCTCCTTTTGGGGTTGGTGCCTCACTAAATTTGAAACATGGCAATATAATGTTTTTGTTTCAGTGGGTTTTATTCCCCTTGAGGGTTTCCCACTTAAATTTGGTGTCTTGTGTACTCTCTCTTGTACTTGATCTTGTTTATGGTTGTTTATATGCTTAAGTAAACACACATATGGTTCATGGTTGAATAAATGGTTGTATGAATGATAAAAAATAATGAATGGTAAATGAATTGAAAGTTTTGAAGAACTGATTAACCCCCTCTCATTCACTTTTTCTTCCAACAATTAGAATCATGTTAGAACAAATGTGGGAAGATATAATTGAAGAATTATAGATCCACAAATAAACAATTGAGGATTATAGATTATAATGTGCAAACATTAAACAAATGTTTACATATGCATATAACAGTTAACATATCATGAATGAAAGAAAATAACAATAGTTGAAAGTAAATGAGACAAGAGACACCAGATTTAAGTGGAGAAACCCAAAGGAAAAAACTCCACTAAAAAAGCATTGTCTTATATTAAGAATTCAATAGTTTAACCCAGCACTTCCACTTCACTCCTCGGTCTCATAGTAAATAGTAGTAGACTTTTGTCTCATTGTATAAAAGATCGCATAAGTAGCTTGAGCTTAGATCGGTTAGTCTATATGCTTATTAACAAAAGTAAGATCACCAAGCAGTCCAATCCTGTGAGGGGTCATCCTATTTATATAGGATGGGTGAGCGGTTATACCGCTTCACTCTTTTCAAAGATGTGAAAGACCAACTAATATTATCAAAAATAATCTTTAAGACAAGGATTGTTTAAGTGGCATTCCACCAAATGGTATCCCCACTTGACATTAACACCCCAACACTCCCCCTTAATGTTAAGTGGGGAAAACAAAAACAAACATGGCAAATTGGATTTACATATCCTTGAATCAGCAATAGTGATTCAGGATAGCATGCAAACAAGGGAAATCAATAGATCTTCCCATACAGAAATTCTTAAGACAAGTGCTTTACATATGAAGACTTACATCAGATTATGGAGCCTTTTATAAACTAAGGCATACCCACAACTAAATCTTCATTGGGATTTACAAGTAACTTCACATAGAGTGACACATTTACTTATTACAAAATGGAAGAAGTATTGGAAGCTTACAACGAACTAACTTATGTATTTTCTCATGAGATTTATAGTTCACATACAATGTTACAACCATGTGTAACCAATTCCTAAAGGATCACTTTGTTACATAAAATCGGGTGGTCATGATCCACTCTATAAAATTTAAACTGGGTCTTTTATAATAATCCATTAAGAGGTGGCATTGTCATGCACACTCCCCCTCAATGGATAGGCCAAACAAGGCACAAAACTTATAGTAGTTCCCAACACACAATGGATAGGGGAGGGTATCGTAACACAATATCTTATGTTGAACTAGATTCTTTATCAAAAGTAATTTAGCCTTCAGATAGATTAGGAATCCTTTAGCTCCTATGTGTATCACTATCAACAACCTTTTTAGCCACATGGCTCTTTTACTAGTCCAAGTGATGGCACTGCATCAAAAATTGAAAAAATCTAGTTGCATATCCAATCACAACATTAACATAGTTAGAGTCATGATAGACAACATAATAGGCATAAAAACTAACATAATAATATGCTTAACAACTAACCATGTTACATTACAAATATGTTGAAAACATTCCAACATATTATACTACTAAAATATTTATTAGATGCAATCAGTATTGGATGTCTCCAATATAAACAAAAAGGCATCCCAAGTGTCATTTGATATGCATATAATAATATTTTAGTAATCAAATAAAATGTTTTATCAACAAACATATATATCTTATTCCAAGCCTTTTATACAAAGATAAGACTTGATAGATAACTGAGTTGATCAGATAATCAAATCATTCAAGAGTGATCATAGTATTCATAGAATAAAATGACCATGTAAGAAAAATTTAAGCTTAGACATGTCATATATGATCAGATTTTTATGCCAAAAAACATGATTTAATAATAAAAACATTGTCTTACTTCTCTTGATTCTAAGAATTATATTCTTGTTACTACTAAGAGATCATGACTGTTTTGACAAAAGAATCATTATCAACAAAAATAGTTAGAGAAACCATGCTTGTGAAAGCACCTGACACAAGAATCCTAGTCAAAGTCAAGGATTGAAAGATCTCCCCCTCAATGTCTACATCCATTATACCAAAAGGCAACTGAAAAAACAAACTTGCAGAATAGTTTCAGTTTTAGGATACTCAGAGGAGGGCAGAGAGGCAGATTTATAAAAATGTTTCTCAAGAACATGCACATATTATTTGTAACCTCTAGGTACAAATTTCATGATGTATAAATGCACTTGATGCATTAAAAAATATGATATCAAATTCTATTCTGCCTCTGTGATAATCCTTTCTTTTTTGTGACAAGAAAATTGTTCATGGTTAGACATGGTGCTTACCACATAGGCAACTTTCACAAGTTTCATGTTCTGAATTTATCTTTGGTAGACCAACAACAAGATTTAGTCTAGACATATCATACAAAATTTTGAAATTTACATGACCAATTCTTTCATGCCAAAGCTGAATATCATTCCTAGAAGAGGAAGAAAAGAAAGACTTAGACATAAAACCATCAAAGATATACAAGCCATTTTTTTGAATGCTAGAAGTAATAACATTTTTAAACTTATCTTTCACATACCACTTATCTTACAGAAAAACAACTTTACAGTTTTCTTTAGTTAGCTGAGAGAAATACAAAAGATTCTTTTTCAATTGAGGAACATACAAGACATTCCTAATTACACCATTTGATAGCTTAACATTGCCACAACCTTCAGACCTAATGATTGAGTTATCTCCTAGATAGATATTCTCTTCACATTTAACTACATTTGAGAGGATACCAGAGTACAAGTCATGTGCTTGGAGGCACCACTATCAAGAATCAATTAATTTTCTTTTGAAGCTAAAGGGCTACTCAAACACATTTGTTTGAGTTTGCTTTTGATTTTATCATGATTATTAGGCTTGTTGTTCTTAGCATAATTAGTCTTAGGATTTGATTTAAATTTAGATCGATATTCGACTTGATTATGATTGTTGTTATTATTATTATGAGAAAACTTATGATTCTATGAGAACAGAGCTTGAGAATTAGTCTCTTTTGAATCAAATTTCTCCATGACTCTCTCTTCTTGAATCAATAAAGAAGACAAAGTGTCTAGATCAAGCAAGATCATTCTCATTCTAATACTTAGAATTAAGAATTGAGATGTAATTTCTAAATTTTCATGAATATTTATTTAAATTATGAAGTATAAAAGCTTATCTTGAAATAATTCATAGTTACAACCATCTAATTGAGCTTTAATGTTCTTAATTTTAGCTAAATAATTGACAATTTTCTCATCCCCCTTCATGGGTGTTGTAAATAACTCTAAAACCAGTTTAATTATCTTATACTGACCTATTTCCTTCATGCATGGTTTCTAATTGCTTCCATGCTTCTGCAGACGAGTCCATATGACCTATAGGCATTACTAATTCATCTCTAATGTTTTGTAATATGATGGATAGAGCTTCCTGAGATTTCGAGAAAAAGAACTAAGGTTTTCAAGGGTAGCTTGTCTCGTGTGGGTTTTTTTTTTATATACCGATTACAATATCCGGAGCTTTCTAGCCATGATACAAGATTTTAAACGCACTCTCCAAATGCTATAATTTTCTCCATTTAAGAGTTGAGACTTATCTAAAGCAAAACTATCAAAACTAGCAATTTTAATGCTCGGACAACAGTAATGGAGACAAATACATTAGAAATGAAACAAGGAAGCCAAATAGAGGCAAAAAACTAGCTATAGATCTTCTTAATAGCTATACAAATGTAATCAGCTCAAATTTAATCAAAAAGACTAGATTTAATCGAGATTAAGAATGATTTAATAGAGCTTAGTTAGAGTTGAGATACAAAATCTCGATGAGTTATTTAGAAAATCAATGGGATGAGCTCAAAAATGAGATACTTAAAAAATAAAAACAAGAGTGACACATGTCGATTTAAAATAGATCCTTAGGAGGATGTGAAATATTTAAAAATTAAAGTTAATGCCTTTTTGGGTCCGTAACAACAAGAAAAATAAAAACACGTCAAAAACTTTGACAAGACTAACAACATCGAAAAACAAATACACGTGTCGCTTTTCAATTAGCTCGCATTTCGCAATGTAACTAATAAGACAAAAGACAATTAATTTAAAAAAACTGCATACATGTGTCTTAAATTAATTGGATTACTTTTCACACTCTAACACAATGTGAAATCAAAGTCTTAGTCAAACAGAGACACTTGTTGAAAAAATAATGGCTAAAAATTGACACTTGGTGGCTTTCTGCCAAACAAAAAAATTACCTTAGGCAGACTTAAGGTTCCCTAAATGAACCAAACTTAAAATAAAGTTCAGGTCGAAAAAGGTATAAGACAGATTTCACAATATAAGAGGCTAAGTCAAAAAAAAATTGACATCCTGACACTTGCAAAGACTAACACAATTAAAAGATTAATCTATGTGTCATAATAATTGGTTCAAGCCTTGCAAATCTTAAAAATACTAATTAAAAAAATACATGGAGCCTTTTAAATGGCTTGCAATTCACAAATGACATAGGCTAACAAATGTGAAAAAGGTGGAAAATTCTTATTGGATAACTACTACCACAAATGAACGATTGACAAAAGAAAAATATGGAGCAATTCTATTGGCTTGGATTTCACAAATCTGAAAAATGTGAAATAAAAAGATACTTGGAGAAATTCTATTGGCTCACCCTTCGCATATGACACAAGAAAGAAAAAGATGACTAATAATGAAAAACAAGGAGCTACTTAGAGATATCTAATTGGATTGTATTTCACAAATGACAGAGGATAACTAAGCAAGTCTGACAATGTGGAGACACGCATAAAGCCCTTATTGGCTCGTGTTTCACAATTGACAATCAGAAAAACAATATGACTAAAAAAGTGAAGCAAGATGGAGCCTTCTAATTGGCTTGGGCTTCACAAATACAGAAATTTCTATTTAGAAGACTGACAACATGAAGCTAGTTGGAGCAAAATGATTGGCTCAAGATTTGCAGTCAAAATAAACTTCACAGAAATGAAAAAAGTCAAATAAAACTGACAGAGAAAAGCTAGATGGCACAAAATGATTGGCCCAAGCTTTGCAAAGAAAAAATTTACAAAAAATTAAAGATCTAATCAGAAATATGTTAGATTGAATCCACTTGGCACTCTAAGAGTGGGTACGGCTTCACAAACATGGAAAAATGGACAACGAAGCTATTTGGAGCAATTTTATTGGTCCAAGCTTCACAAAATCGATAGGATCTTAATACAAAGTGAAAAAGTGAAGCCAGATGGCATAAAATGATTGGATCGGGCTTTGCAAAATCAGATCTAGTGAAAAATAAATGTTTAAAAAAATGGAACGGATATAAACGCTCTGAATTCATTGGATCTAAAGATATCTTTTTGATCCACAGTCAAAACACAACCCAAACAACTATAAATGGTGTGAAAACTTAAAATAAGATTTCAAACAATGATTTAAACCATAAATGAATGAAACAAGATGTAGAAGAAACAATCAAGCATACAAACAACTCGAAATGATTTAAATAGTTAATCGACTAATATCCAAGTAATTTTGGGTCAAAAATTAGAACTTTGCACCTGATTTAGCTTGAAGTTATCATCTAAATTTTTAGGGTTTCACATATCAAAAGATATTCAAACCTCTCTTTTCTCTTGTAAGTGAAAAACATCCATATCTATCTCTACACTCACCAGCTCTGATACCATGTTAGAACAAATGTGGGAAGATACAATTGAATAATTCTATATCCACAAATAAACAGTTGAGGATTATAGATTATAATGTGCAGACATTAAACAAATGTTTACATATGAATATAATAGTTAACATATCATCAATGAAAGAAAATAACAATAGATGAAAGTAAATGAGACAAGAGACACCAGATTTAAGTGGAGAAACTTGAAGGAAAAATATCCACTAAAAAATCATTGTCTTATATTAAGAATTTAATAGTTTCACCCAACACTTCCACTTTACTCCTCGGTATCATAGTAAACAGAGAAAACTTTTATCTCATTGTATAACAGCTCACACAATTATCTTGAGCTTAGATCGGTTGGTCTATATGCTTATGTAAAATTAAGATCACCAAAAATTCCAATCCCATGAGGGGTCATCCTATTTATATAGGATGGGTGAGTAGTTATACCACTTAACTCTTTTCAAAGTTGTGAAAGACTAACTAAGATTATTAAAAATGATCTTTAAGACATGGTTTTTTTAAGTGGCGGTCCACCAAATGGTTTCCCTAATTGATATTAACACCCCAACATATTAAAGGAGGTCCTTTTAGAGAAGCTTAACGTCTTGAAGGAGATCTTCTAAAGCACAAATGGGTGGTAAGAAGAAGAATTATTAGAAAGTGAAGAACTCCAAAGATGATTGTTTTTCTACTTCAAATGAAGCAATGAATTTCTTATGAAATTTTCCTAAAGTTTACTCTTCCTTAGGAGTTGTAACTTGTGAATTTGGAGAAGGATTTTTTTATTCAAATTTATATTGTGAAGAGTCACCTTGTGAAGTAGTAAAAGGGGAAATTTCTCATGCTCGAGATAAGAACCAAAAGATCACATAACATGATTGATGAAATTATGAGAAACCATGAAAACCAAATTAAGCTCCTTAAAAGAAAGTTGAAGAATAAGAGTAAAGAACATGATGATATCACAAATCATATAGATGAACAATTAGAGAGAGTTACACCCAACCTTGAATATAAGGAAGATGATCATGAGCATAGTCATGTTATTCAGGTTTTGGAGTCACAAATGGAGGAGTTTTCTAAAACCCTAAAGGTCAAAGAGGAAGAATGTACTTAGTTGAAATCACAAGTTGCTCTACTCAATGATAGACTCAAGACTAAGGAGGATGAGTGCATCAAGTATGAAATAGGCATGAAATATTTACGTTCAAGAATTGATCTAGTTTCACGTAAACTAAAAAAGTTTGAGAAAATTAAAAATGACCTAGATACTCTTTTTAGCCAACAAAGATCAGCGGGTCATATGGATGGTTTGAGATTCAATGAGGATTGCAAGGACAATGAATTGTAGTAAAAGGACATAGTTTTAAGCATGGAAGATGGTGAACCAGGTACCAAGGAAGAAAAGAGGGTGACATACACCAAGGAAAATGAGAAGAGTAAGCCTATTATGTAACCTAATGCATCAAGTTATGAAAGATCATTCAATGGTTATTATATCTCATGTTATGATTTTAGTTGAATAAAGCTATATATTGCAAAAAAAGGTCTCCTAGGAATGGCGTAGGGCTCTTCCATAGTGAATTTCATTCATGTTGTGAGCACGGTCATAGATCCAAGCATTATGGATGGAATCTAAGAGTTTTTGAGCCAAGAAAAAGTAAGAGTATGTTCATCAAAAGATCTGATCCTAGATATACTTACCCATGGAAAGACAATAAAAGTGAGTTTGCTAAGAATGTATATGAGCAAGGAAATTTTTTTCTTGTATGATCTACGTAGACATATTGATGGTTTCAAGATGAAGAATACAATAGTGTGCTACAACTGTAATAAAGTTGGTCATGTTGCAAGGAATTTCTAGCAATGTCTCTCAAGTCAAAATAGGAGTTTTCAAGGTCTTGGTGTATAAGGAAAGGGGCTTTAAAGGCCTAGGATACATGAAAATTATCAATGAAGGACTTGGGAACCAAGAATAAATTTTCATACTTCAATAAGAGTGGAGGATGGTGAAAGGAAAGGTATGATACAAATATCAAAAAAAAAAAGGGAAGAAGGAGTTATTCAAGTAATTAAGGGGGCTTAAGACCTCTTCAAGACCTTATTTTAGATCTGCATTGTGCCTATATACATCTACTATTCTTCTTAGAGGTATACTAATGCAAATGAAGTATTCATATGAGGGGGATTTTTTTAGTATGTGTGTCACCTTCATGTGCATAAGGTATGTTTTTCATTATCTCTAAGTGTGTTCGCATGTTTCTATTTGGTTGTCCTTGTGTGTGATTTGTCATAATCTCATTATTGTAGTGATAAGGTGTATGAGTCCAAGTCCTCATAGTTTTCATCTTTTAGTAACTTGACAAATTTTTCATTTTAATGTGTTTTAGTATGTTTAAAGAGTCCTATCATCATGACATATGAATTTTGTTTGTATATGGAAGTCATCAAGTGAACTCATTTTTTATCTATGTATGAGTTTAAGTAATGAAGGTTGAGCTTGAGGTCGGTGAAGTATTTATATTGTCTTATCTATGTCAATTGGTGTGTCAAGGAATGATCATGATCTGTAAACTCAATAATAATGTGTCTCATAGTCTATGAAGTGTGTGTGTGTGTGTGTGTGTGTGTGTGTGTGTGTGTGTGTGTGTGGTGAGTTCAATTTGTAAATCATGATGTGTATAGTCACCTTTTTGTACTCAAGGTCATCTACTAGTCTATCATGGTCTAATTATGTTGTCCTAGTCTAAAATGTTTCAGTTAAGAGGTGTTCATTGTAGTTTCAAGTTTCTTAATTCATTGGGAAAAATTATCTGAAGGTGTAATGACCATTAAGCATAACGATTTGTTCAAACTCTATGAAGAAAGATAATTGTTTAGAGTCCTTGAAGTCTAACAAGAAAAAGTCAAGGAGCTCCCAAGAGTATTGTTGATTCTCATACTTGAAATCAAGATAAACATTTTTCATAAGGTTTGGTGATGATATTTCTGTGTGTGTGATCAATTTTGAGGTCATGAAAGCAAAATTTTCTCATCTTTGAAGGTTCTATGCCTAGACTAGTTTGTCACCGTACACGGTGAGCGGTATAGATTGAATGTGGGTTTTGAATAACCAGATGAAGGAATTTAGTGCTAAAAATTTGTACATATCATCTACACATGGAGGGATAAAGGATTCAAAATGTTTTAAGTCTTAAGAATTTCTAGATTCATGAGAATTTCTAAAAGTGTTGAAAGTTGGATGTGAGGAATTAAAAGACCTTATTACAAGATGAAACGATGTGTCTTGGGTAAGTTGTACTCAAGAAAAAAACTCAATTCTTTAGGAGAAATTTGTATGGATAAATGGGTGTATGGATCTACCATCTTTATTTTGAGAAGGTAAGTACTTTAACTATTGGATGTGCTTTTCAATTTTCCAGGGCTAGTAGATTGTGGCTTGACATTTAATGAGGTAAAGAAAACATAGCATAATTTGATCTATTTCCTGAGTTTATAAGACATGAAAATAAAAATGAATGAGAACCTATTGAATATGTAAAAATTATTATATGAGGTCTAATTTTTATATTTAGATATTGTGAGATAATTTTGGTGCTCAAAAACTTGACCTAAGTATGTGTGGCCTCTCACAGCCCGTAGGTGTCTTCATGAACTCCCAATATTTTTGTAGATATGGTTATGTGTAAATGAGAATTGAATTTATGTTTGAGGATATGAGAAGCTTGGTCTACATGTTTTCTTCCTCAAATGTGGATTTCATAGTGAAAATTTGTATAAGATCTGATACTTCGTGAGATTTGTATATGCTTGTAAAAAGCTAGTATTAGCCTTGGAATTATGCAAAAGTTGTTTTAGCATAGTTAGTTGCTTCATGAAGGAGAAATGTTGATCTCAGAGCTAGAGAGGTAGAGTATTCAATCATATATAGATATGTGTGTGTCTAAATATGTTTTTTAATTATTCCAGCTACTCTTGAAGTTATTACATAGACATTAAAAGGTGATTGAAGTTCAAAATTGCTAATATCAAGTCTGGTTGAGTACTCAAGTAAGCTAGAATGACAATATAACAAACTACAAGTGTGAATGATGATATGGTGTAATTATTGTCATGTCTTATCTTCAAAGTGATGGTGAATCCATGTTTTTGATATGTGTAATGGTATTTTAGGATTAAATCGGTAGTCAGTCTCAATCAATATGGTGATATTGTTGCTCTATATGTGGTAGTAAGCCTACTAAAAGTACAAAGTATGCAAGAGACAAATTATCACTATTTTATAGGCCTATAGGTGTCTATTGAAGCTTGATAGAAGTCAAAGTGAGTAGATTTGGTTATCTCTTAGCTCCATAAGAAAAAATGTAGTGGTGAAGGTGTCCTTGAGTCTTGAAGCATTGTAAAAGATGATCTTAGGTATGTGAAAGGTTGGATGTTGCCAATATTTATGTATCAAATGACTAACTACAAGTTCACGTACATTTGAAGTGAAGAGTATGGTAGTATTAATGAATGTATTGTTTTTGTGCAAGTCAATTTTGTGTTGACGAGGTGTTAGTAAATTTCTCTTGTGATTGTCTTAATGAAAAGGTCAAATGGTTGTATGGAAAAAATTGATCTTATTGGATAAAATGTTGGATCAAGACCACAATTTTTACTACAGTACTACAAGAATAAGAAGAAAATGCTTCTATAGGTGCATTGGTGTGTATGAGCACTTCATGACAAGAGGATCTTGGGACTTTGCTTCTACATGGTGACATATATTTCTCAAGGCATTTAAGGTATGTATTGGGTATCTACTTCATGAATTGACCAATTTTTTTCCTTGAATGCATGTTGTCAGTCAAAAATGACTATCAAGGATTGAGAAAGTTTTATAGAACCTAGAAAAAGTGGTCAAGGTGATCTCTTGGCAAGATATCAAAGAGAGTTACTCAAACTTGTGCTTTTGAGATAGACACAAAGGTCTTAAGTCCAAGGGAGCTATGGTTTGCATGGTCAAGGTATGTATTTTTTCTTCAACTTGCCAAAGTTGGTCCTAGAACATCTTGAAGAGTGACCTCGGGCCTCTTAGTCCTAACGTGGTATGAAGAGAAAGAAAGTGCATTGTTATGCTTGAAATATTCCTAGACAAGTTGGTTTATGGTCAGGTAAGAAGATATGAGGGCTCAGTATGTTCATTTATGCCATTGTCAACATGTTCTCATTGTGGTTGGCTTACCTGATGGTCTACTATAGTTGTTTCATGAATCCTAAAACAGGGTCAAGAGAAAATTAAAAAATATTTGCATGCTTAAGAGGTGGAAAATGGTGTTTTGGATCTAAACCAAGTATGATAATGATTCATTTATTATTAATTGATGTTTACAGATGGTGTAGATGTTTAGCCCAAGGGGAGCATGATGGATGGATGCTTGAAATGAAGGAAAAATCAGGTTTGAGTGCAATGTTCAATGTTTTGAGCTTGTTTGAAACTTTTGGTTGATTTTTCCAACAAAAAAATGATACTACAAAGCCAAGGAAGGTGAATAATATGTTTTTATAGGTTAGCCTTTGTCATTAATGTAAAAATGGGGATAATTTTAGGTAGTTTTCCATCAATAAAAAAGGGGGGGATTGTTGGCATGTGGTCTTATAGGTGTTGTCATTGATGAAAACACACATTAATGAAAAAGTGGATGATGGAGTAGGGTCATATGATAATTTGGATGATACTACCATTATGGTTCAGATGTGTATATGATGTTATAGGGAGATTCAATGTGGATTATTTTCTCTTCCAAGCCCATTTAGGTGCCTAGGTGATGTTACATGATCGTATGAGCTTATTGGATGCTTGAGAAGAATTTTGGAATGATGGATATTAGGTTTGGAGAGTTCTTGGGTTCTCACAATAGTTAAATGGTATAGATACAAGTGATTGGTTATATTTCAAGTGCTCATTTGGAGCGAGGTATGGTTCTTTAGGGGTATGAGATTGAGGTATGGAACTATATGTTCTCTTTGATGCATGCATGTAGGTGCATTATAATGTACCATGTATTTTTGGGTAATTTTGGGTGTTTTCATGATGTGTTATAGTGTTCTTTTAGTTGACCCTAGCTTCTATAGTGTAAAACCCTAAGGGGTTTCTATGCAAGTCTTAGTGTCTCGAAGAGTTTGAGAGATGGTTATAACATTATGATGATTGGATATGTTGATGTGATGATTTATGATGCTTTGAGAAAAAAATAGGATGTTATATGTTGGATCTCAAAATTGCACCCTACCCCGAGTCATAGACAACTCGGGATTTTGAGGCAACATGGGATTGTCTCTTAGTTGTCGACTCTGCAACCGAGATAGACCTCGGAGAAGGCCGATTCCTCTACCTATTTCTAATAATAACACTACTCCTAATACTGAAATAAAATCCTAACCTAAATGTACCAAGGGACTAGGGATAGAAGGAAATGCAGAAAAGGGAAAATCCTAAGCTAAAAGGGGTGGTGATAGCACTAGGAAAAGGGTCGATCACTCTCCACGAAGGTGAAGGAAGGAAGTAAAACATGGGATAAAGGATGGACAAGCATGCCACATTCAAGAACCACATAGACCATGCATTACCTCGAGTGACCAATGATTGAAATGGAGCTTATAAGTAAGGAGAACACACAACATGCCAAGAAATGTAAACGGAGAGGAAAGGAGAAATAAAACATGAGACCAAGGCAGAGAGATAGACACAAAATCCAATTTTATTGTGTAAGGGATTCATAGTTGTCTATATTCATGGAAGAAGGTGAAAATACATTGCAGAGACCAAGCTCAAGATCTAAAACCCATGGGAAGTTGGCCACCATTTTGACATGGTGTCGTTACAACAAAGAGGGATCTATCTTAATGAGAAGAGATCTATACTTTATAGAAGGAGAGAAGAAGAGGAGAAAGAGAGGGAAACTTGAAATCAAATTTCCAAACACCAAAAACAAACAATAAATGCCCTAAATGATCTAGGTGCCTCGATTATCCACTACCACATACATTTTTCCTTGTTGGGTGAAACGATGGGCATCCATATTTCATTAAATGTTGGTAGTGGTGCCACCTAGAACAATAAATATTATGTGTTGGAGAAGTATTCCATCAAATTTTTTTGAAAATCAGATTAGTAGGTCAAATGATATGGAAATTTTAGTCTCCCATGGAAAATTGTCATCTCCTTTAATACATGGCTTTCTCCTTTTAATCATGTGTAGTTTTTTACCTCCATGATTCATATTCTTTACTCCATAGTTATACCATCCCTTCTACTTTATCCCACAACTTTCAATGTTGTGCATCTTTGTGTCAACCTCCACGGAATTATTTTCCTTCATCCCACAACTCTTTTTTCCTTTATCCGCAGCTTTTGACCTTTAGTGTATAGCAACTTTCCAGATTTCGGTGGTATTTTATTCTTACCCATGGATTTATCTTCTTTACTCGTGACATGCTCAATTTTTCCGTGGTCCTTGTTCTTCGCCTACGATTTCTCATATCTTCCGTGGCTTTTTTGTTTTCTTCCTTGAAGCCTCTGAAACTTTCCAAGCTCAATTTTATTAAGTTGTCCAATTTTTACAAGTGGTGAAAAATACAACATTTATGGTGACTCGCGGGGGTGATCGCTTGCTAGATGAACTAATCGTGGTCCTGAAGCACCCATTGGGAATGGGGTCAGCTTGATAAACTTGAAATTGATCTAAAACCTCAAGAACATTGAGACCACTTGAAGCACTAATAAAATTGAAGTTGCTCTGTCATAAAAGAATTGATTTCCCAAACACTACCACTTCTGAAATACATTGTACAAGAACAAGAAAACACCACAAAAACTAAATATAAAATGGAAAATCATAGATGTTCCAAGTGGAAATATAGAGAGTGTGCACAAGCACTTGTTCTACTAAAAACAAACCTACTCCTACTCTACCCTAACCAAATATAAAGAGAAATTAAATAAATCCTAAAACTAGTAGGGAGAAATAGATTCCATTCTTTACAAAGTGTGTCCATGTAATTAATTTGGAAATAAAATCGAGTGTTTTGGGCAAGTTGATTTGGTGAAGACAAAAGTGACTATAGTTTGAGTAGGTGAGTGTTTCAAGGCTTCTAACTTTCTTAGAAGTGTTATACAAGTTTTGAATTTCCATCAAGTGGTTACATGGCATGGTTTTGTTGATTTGAAGTTATTTGGTGGCATAATGAAGTTTCTAGGGTCTTGAAGGGTGTAGGAAACAACAATTTTGAGATGAACAAAGAGTATTGGGCCCATTAAATGAAATAATTCAATTGGTTTAGGTAAATTATGATAATTTATGAATGTTAAATGTTATTTAAAGCATGTGGAATGATTTATGGGTCTTTAATAAGTATGGTTTTTATGTTAGAGCATTTTTATCTTTGTGCGTTTTGAGCCATTTTTGAAGTATGTAATGAAGTTTTTAGCCAAGCCAACGTACTTGGGTCACTCATAACCATTATGATTTGAATTTGGGGTGTTTTTATGATGCATGGGTCAAGCCAAAGGAGGGAAATAATTTGAATTTCAATTTGAAATTAAGATGAGCTTATTGTAGTCACAAAAGCATGCACTTTAGACATTTAGTTATCCCGGTCTCATACTACTATTTATAAGGTTCTCAAGGGAAGAAATTAGTAATTAACTCCCATTCTTTTGGCCATTTTATTTATTTTATTTTGTATTTTGTGACCTATTACACGCATTTACCTATTCATTTATGAAGATCCTGTGTCGTCTTAGCCCTAACTGGGGTGCTCAGCTTTAATACCAAGACACCCTTGGGTGCCCCGATCTCTTTTCCACTTTCCCACCATTTTTTGGTATTTTATAGCTGTTTTTCATAATTATCTTTCTTGTGGTCAGAATTTTTGGGGTTAATTACAAAATTAGACTAAGAGAACCCTATAAATATAAAGTCATGAGACCATAATGAGGGACCTAGCATCATACACTAATATCACTCCATATAGAGTTGTATCCATCTATTACATTGACATCTACATAGCTCCATCAAGGCACAAGCTAGGACATCTCGCATTCACATTTCATGGGTGGAGGGATTCTATTCTATTCCATGCACACATACTATTACATTTTCTACATTTAGTTATTGCTCGTTATTTCACAAAGTACGAGTGGCACAAGAGAACTTAGGGCACAACATGCACATGCACACACTAAAACTACATCCATGCCTGAAATATAGTGCAATGTTCGGTTTAGTAAGCCCTTTGTTGTGGCAGTTGATTTCATTCCAACACATTCATTGTGCATCTTTATATTTTAGGGTTTTTATACTTCCTTTTTGTCTCTTGCAGGTTATTTCTTATCCTTGGAATAATTTGATCATTTAGCAAAGACTGAGAGAAATTGATGCGATAGGTAGGAAAATATTTGGATCACCTTCGATCATGTAAATACCAGTTCTAGGTATTTTTCGTAAACTAGGCAACTATATCTCATACTAGAGTGTCTCGTGGGTGCCCAAGTCCTACTCCAGATGCCCCAGTCCCAGCCATGTCATCAAAATATATCATTTCCAACATTACGGCATAGTCATTCTTGCTTTCTAATTTTCTACGCACCACTACGACACACTCCAATAATCACTAGTTATCAGTTGAGTTCTTCCCTTTCCCTTCTTGCATACTATATTTCAATATTTCATTAGTTTTATTTAGTTATTTCATTTACATATTATCTTAGGGTGTTTATTTGTTGTGTTTATATGTCCTCCTAGATTAGATTAACTATCTTACACTAGCCTAAAATAGTCAATTTTAGTTAATCATTTTGGTGAACCTGATGTCCTCTATCATCCTTCTTAGGGTTTATTCATCATGGCCATCTCCATTCATGAATTTTTTCTTCTCCATCCTAAATTATGAGCTAAGATAATTACTCTTCTACTCACTACCCCAATCCCTGACAATACCCATCCCGATATAGTCTATAACACTTTGTGGATGCATTCTCTCAGATATTTCTTTCCCATCTATTCCTTAGGCTGATCTTGCTACTTTTGATAATGATATGCCTTTGCATATCATCTACTGTATTCAAAATGTGGGTGTAAAATGCACCTTAATTGATAGCGGGTCTGAACTCAACCTATGCCATATGTCATTCCTTTAGCACCTTGGTCTCTCCACTAGTAATTTTAATCCGTATGGTATTTCATTACGTTTTGATGATGGTTTTGTTCACCCATTTCTTGGTCATATTGCATTACCCATTACTATTTGTCCAAATACTATCGGTAGTCTCATTTACCTCTTGCCCTTTAAACTCTCTTTTAACCCCAAGTACATCGGCCTATCGCCCACACCTATTGGATACTCACCCAAGGCGAGCATGAGTGTAGAGCCCCTAATTTATGAGAGCCTTGTAAAAATGCTTCACCATTAATGGATGAATGGTTTTCAGAACTAATATAGCCTAGAAATTTACCGAAATAACTCAGTCACATTGGCACATCCTCGGCCTAGACCGAGAACTCACCCAAAGTGCACAAAGGTACCATGCCCCTCCCTAGAGTTGCTTTTGCAGGATGTTAGCAAGATGAAGAGTTAATGCATTCAGATCCATAATTGGTATAAACATTCTATAGAGCATATTCCAGATCTAGATCTAAGGAGTAATGGATTCAAGTAATAACCATGTGAATTCTACCATGCAAGATCTAGTTATATTCATGTTTAACACCTTGAATCAAGTAAATACATTCCATTCTATTAAAAAAAAGTAAATACATAGAATATCCTTACAATATTAGTATCCCAAACTTATGAACGCATCGTATATCGACAACATAACTTCACAATAGCTCATACATAGTCCTCTTATTCTAAGCAGATCACTACATATTTATAAGGGTGAGGGCTTTCCCTTCACCGCTTACATAATTCCCAAAATAGGTCGCATACTGAATATAGCCATGTGATTTTACAATAATAGACATACATGCAAGTGCACTAATAAGATATATCTTCTAGTTAACTAGCAGTAGCAATTCTATTATTATCTTGAATCCATGCAGAGTTCTTAGTAGACTCTCTTCCAAAGATAGCCCTTACATGTCGCATAAGTCTTCATCCAGTTTGTGTTCTCTGCACGCTATCTCCAAAAATATCCTATAATCCTGAAAATGGATACGTCCTAAATCTGTCCTTTTCTTTCACACGTGTTTCCTTTCCTATTCTTCCACACCTTTGAATGCACCCTGTTTCCACGTGTGAACCTTCTGTGTGCCTTCTACTAAGTATCATACTTTGTCTGCTCAACATTACCCCACAAAAAACTGCATTTCTACCCCAGTAATGGTTTCCTCTTGATACTTTTAAAGAATAAAGAATGGAAATGAAAGGAAATTAAAGAATCACTATACAAAGAATGAACATTCACCCTGCAACGTCCTCTATTTCAACTGGAAGAATTAACTCTAGATACTCTTCTTTGATTTTAGCCTCCAAAGTTTTCCAATCACTCAATGTGGCTTCTACCTTTTCTGGAATATCGATACAATAGAGTCTAACTCTTCTTGCACAATCTCTTCCTTCTTATTCTGCAATACTATAACAATGTTGGACATTGCAATCACCCTTCCTTCCAAAAGATCCATATTATACGCTATAAGTTTTTCAATTTCATCTAACCTGTCTTTTATGGGGGTCTTGGGTTGTTATAAGGGCCTCGCACTTTTACTTTACCAGTTCAATCATTCCGCATGCCCCAAATTCTCATCCTTCATGGCCTTCAGAATTCATTGTCTTCTACCATGGTCTTGATTCTTATTACTACCTCCAGAGATGTGCATATATTCAATTGCCTGGTCTACTTTCTTAAGGTCCTCTTGTAAGGTTTGGAGTAATGCTTCATAAGATTAAATATTTCTAACCACTAAAGCCCTTGCTCTTTCTGATTCCTACTCAAGGTCTTTTGGTGTTGGCATTTGAACTAGTTCATCCTCAAGCACCAAATCAACTAAGGTACACACATAATTCATAGCTGAAGGGAAATTTTTGGTACCTTAGGATCCAAGTGCGGTCTTGCTTGCAAGATATGATCACAAATATCCTATGCCATTATGATGAGAACCCCATTATTCTTTTTCTCTAGGTCATTTTTTCCTTTCAGACATGATATTTCTACATATTTATATTTTATATATTCTCTTAGTGCTCTGATAGTTTCATCTTTATCCACATTCCTACGTGCCACCTCTGTAGATACTTTCACTAAGGCATTACTCACCTATTCATCAAACATAATTATGGGTTTGATGGTTATGTTCCTATTATGTGGTACCTTTCTCATTCTTCTTGACACACAAGACTCTTCACATACATCAAAATCAGGCTCATCCATGTGAGTGTGCATGGACCACAACAATTGTTTCCTTGTGCACATAGTAGCCATGTTAGGGTCCATCAACTCCCATCCATACAAGTCCTTGAGGCCCACTATATTATGGAATCAAGGTGCGAGACAATTTTACTTGTGTCCTCTTCATATCCCATGATTGGTGCAGCATATTCCCCACTTTCCCTCTTTGTTCTTGGCCCCTTAGGAACTTGAGCGCCAAGGTTTGGAGTTGGATCATCTATGTCCTAAGCAGTATCTTGTTCTATTTTTCCTACCTTCTTTACTCCTTCTTCTTCATCCTTCATTTCTTTGTCCTTGGGTTCTTCCACATCCTTTGGTGGTATAGGAGTTCCAGGCACACTCTGCTGAGACTCCTCCACCTCCTCATTTAGCTATAACTTTCTCCTTCTTTTCTCAATTGTCTCTTTTTGTGGAGAGAGTTATGGTGATCTTCATACCAAATGTGGATTTCCCACACCTTGTGTTCTTGTTCTCCTGAACACTCTCTTGAAACGGTTCTCTCCTTGGACTACTTTTAAGTCCTCTTCTTCTTGTTGTTCCTGTGGTGGGGTATGTATGCACTCAGTCTCCATCTTTTCGTAGGCTACCTTCGGCCTCTATGTACCAAGCCACCACTATCTTCACGCTCTTCTTCCTCATCATCTACCTCTATAGGTTCCACAAGATTTGGATATTATACGTTCTCCACTGTATGTTTTCCCTTAGGTGGCCCTGGGAGCATGAACTCATTCTCCACATATTTTTTATTCTCCTTCTTAGGCTTAATTTGAAGGTATACGATCCCTACTCCAGTGTCCCCAATTTCCAATTTTACATGCTTTATGCTTAGAATGTCATAAATGAGTCTCTCAACATAGGTAGCCTTGCCTAGATAGACATGTGTCTTTGTTAGAGTGTTGTAGTCATAGTCTACCTTATGCTGTAATAAAATTCATGTGGCATGCATCGGTAAAATAGTGGAGTGATTCCTGCAAGTAGTGCACTATGAAGGCATATGGTAGTTTACACCATGGGCTCCAAGTCCCATCCTTCATAACAAACTGCATGATGCAGAAGTGTTGGTACACCACAAATTGTACTACCTTTCCCACCACTAATGGTAACTCCTTAGGAATGTGTCACTCCTCTTCAAATGTCATGTGGTGCCTTTCATACAACATATCCTACCTTTGTTTGAATGACCCACTCATTGACCCTTCACATAAATATTTATCAAACCTTTTTGCAAGGGATTTTTTCTCCATGGGATACTCCCATATCTTGTCCTTTGGCCCATCGGGAACTCCAATCTCCATAAATACTAAAGAAATTAAAATAGTTCCAAAACTAATTTTTCACTTGTGCGTACCTCCTCGATATTGTTCTCTGCAATATAGCTTGCTATGTTATAGATCGCTCCTCGTGACATTCTCCTTGTGATATCTTTGCCACATTGTATTCACTTGTGACCACATCTCTTGGTCATTCAACTTTGTTACCAGATGTGTAGCTTGAACCACTGGGTACTTCTTCAACTTATCAATGTCCATCCCACGTAGACCCTTTTTATATCCCAAATCCTTTTCTATTTCTAAGATTTCGCTTTATCTCGTTAGATCACGGCAAGATTTATCCACGTGCCTTTTAATCTTGTCATTGTTACAATCAAGGTGGTTGTGATTTTGACCCTCTGTCTGGTGAAATAGAAGAAGTCCTCATGGACTCTGCTCATTAACCACTGGTATAATGGTTCATACTTGCCAAAATAAGGGAGCTCGTACAATTGATAGACTCCAACCTACTTTAACAACTTTGCGCTATGAGTTTGTTGGTCTTCATGCTCAATAATGCATCTAACTCCTTGTTATCTAATGTGTGATGGTTGTAATCACTTATTTTACACTTACGGATGTGGGAATCCCATTCTTTCCCAACTATAACACCTTCTAGGTACTACATCTCTGAAAAATTACTTTTGGGCGCAACTTCAACTTTTGCCTCCACTTTCTTCTTTCCTTTAGCTCCTACGGCAGGTAATTTCATTGGTGTCATATGAAAATCTCACCTTTCTATCCTCTATAGTGTGTAAATGCATCTCCTTCTATCCTCTATAGCAAGCAAGTCCAAACCCTAGCTTGAATCTGCATTCCCTAGTTGAAATCACATGCCCTAGCTCTTTCACAATGCTCTGCTTTGCTCAAACCCTTCACAAATGGGGACATAAGCTTCTTTTGTGCAAAAATCTACTCTCCACATCTGGTTTCACACTCTTTGCACCTCAATACTCTTTTCTTATCTCAGTTGCACTTAGCTCATTTAAATTCTTTTGATTACAATAGTAAAAATGAACTCGCATCATGCCCTTATATAGATTTTCAAATAGTTGGTACATTTATTTCTCCTTCACCTACCAACAATCCTATCATTAATTGACCATTTTCACAATTTACGTGTGGTACATCTTTTCACCTAAATTATAACCTTCTAAAGCACACCTTCCTACCTTCTAGCTATAGACTTCTCTTCAACATGCTTCCATGTGCCGAGTATCTCACCATTATGCCTTCTCTTGGTAGTCTCCACAACCACTCCTTACCATGAGTTATATTGTTTTGTCATTTATCTCCATCTATGGTCCTTATTCAAAAGCAATATTCTTTCCACAAAATATCCAAACTTGAATAACATCGTAGTATTTTTTTATTTTATGTGTACCCATTTTTCAATAGCCACCCCACACAAATGGTATGTGCAGTCCTTTGCACATAAAAACTCTTCAAATAGTAATTAGCTTCCGATTGCATAAACACGCTTATTATACAAAGCACCAACTAAATTGACAAAGAATAACAACGAAGAAGGTAATAACTTAAGTAATACATAAAGGAAAACCTAAGCTAAATGGCAACACTTCCTTATTACAAACACCAAGAAGACTTATTTATAGTAGGGCTTCAACCTACTCTTGTTGAAGTAACTAGGTAATTGTATTCCATCAAGTGCCTCTAACTGAAAAGATCATGTTTCAAGTATGTAAGTGATAATATATGGTCCTAACCAATGTACTTTAATATTTCCTGGATGGTGCAGAAACTTAGAATCATAAAGAAGCATCATTTTTCATATCTCAAGGTTTTTTTCCTGATGTGCCTCTCATGTCATGATTTCTATATGGATTTTTCTTGCTTCTGACTCCATTGTGATATGGCTCATCTCTCATCCATCTTAATCAACCTTTCAATTCATTCTTCTAATGATTTTTCATTAGGAGACCTCCAACACGTGCAATACACAAAGAAGGTAACATGAATTCCATAGGAAGAGTTGCTTCAGCGCCAAAAACCAATTAAAAGGGTGTGGCCTTATTTAACCACTTGTATGTTGTTTTATATGCCTGAAGCATGAAAGAAACTTTATCATCCCAATCTTTCCTTCCAACGTCACATATTTTTTTCAATGTCTATCTAAAAATCTTGTTGAAAGCCTCAGTAGTCCCATTTTCCTGAGGATGATATGGTGTAGTCTTATGATGTACAATCATGAACTCATCCAATAGAATTTTGATTGTCTCAGTCAAAAAATGTGCTCCCTATCCTTTGGTCAAACTCAATGGGAATCCATACCTTGTAATAATATTTTCCCATAGAAACTGGAAGTTATAACTAATGTAAAATTCTTTGCGAGTGCTACTTCTACCCACCTTGTTATATAATTTGTGCAAGTGATGATATAGTACGAACTAGTTCTACATGTGTTTGGTGAAATAGTAACCAAAAAATCTATAGCCCATTTCTCAAATGGTTATATGCTAGGAATAGGTCTTAAAGGATATTCATATCTTTGTCCTAGTTTTCCAAGGCACTGAAAGTGATCACAGGCCTTGTAATATGCCTTAGAATCCTTAAACAACATCTCCCACCATAATCCAATGAGTAGAATCTTGTGCGTAGTGGTGTCACCTACAATACCACCATGAGCCTCTTCTAGGATATATGTGCACTCATGTTCTAGTACATATCGGCATAATACTTCATCTCGACCTAGCTTATATAGGTCACCACTAATCCACATAAATTGTGTCGTGCGAATGGAAAGTTATTTCTTTTCTAAGGATTTCATTCCTTCTAGCATAATGTTTGTATGTAGAAAGACAACAATGTCCTCTAATTCTGATGGCTCATGTTGTAATTAGTATAATTGTGCATCGGGAAAAGTATCTTCAATTTCTGTGCGTCTTCCCCCACTATATTCTAGATAAATTGTTTGGTCTAGAATTGCTTTTTCCTAGTTTTACCACAACTGTAAAATCAAATTCTTGAAATAAGAGTGCCCATCGACATATGCAACCCTATAAAATGGACTTGTTTACCAAATACTTTAGTGCCATGTGATCAGTGTAGAATACAAATGGTGTTGTTAGCAGGTATTATCTACATTTATGTAGCGCATAGATCATTGACAAAGCTTCGCACTCTGTAGTTATATAATTTTGTTTTGCATGAGTCAACTTTCTACTAGTAAAGCAGATAGGATGATCTATAATACCTTCTATAGGTTAATCCAACATTGCACCAATGGTCGTGTTAAAAGCATCCATATGTACATGAAATAGTTGGTCCCATGAGGGAAAGTGTGGAATAGGTGTTATAGTAAGTTTATCCTTCAATGTCTCAAATGTGCGCTACTGCGGTTCCCCCAATAGAATGTCTATTTTCCTTTTAGTAACTCCTCCAAGGGTGCAGAAACCTTAGCATACCCTTTAATAAATTTTCTATAATACCCAGTGTGACCTAAGAATCCGTGCACCTCACTTTGACTAGTAGGATCTTCCAGTCGATAATGACTACAACCTTAGCTAGATCAACCAACAAACCTTCCTTATAGATGATGTGCCCTAATAATGCTCTAAATGGTGTAGAAAATATGCATTTCTTGATGTTCAAAGAGATGCTTAACTATCAACATCTTTCAAACATTAAGCGTAAATTGTCACAATGATCCTTAACAAGTCCATACACCATCCAGTCATCTAAATAAACCTACAAGAAGTTATGAATAAAATCCTTGAATGCTTGGACAACTATGTGTGAGAATACAATAGGCACATTTTTCATACCAAAAGGCATCACAGATAAGAAAAAATTCCCCATTCAGTGGTAAACATAGTCTTTTCCTGATCCTCCTATGCAATCCTAACTTGATGATACCCAGAGAATCCATCTATAAAGGAATAGATATCGCACCCTACAATGCCTTCTAATATTTCCTTTGTGAATGGCATAGGAAGGGATCAGTCACACATGTAGCATTCAACTCCTTGTAGTCCACACAGATCCTAATATGACCATCTTTCTTTATATTGATCACAATTGGGATAACTCATTATGATTCGTGCAAGGCCTTGATGATTCCACACTTCAACATTTTTTCAATTTCTTCCTTGACCTTTTCGTGCAAGTTGGGATTCATCTTATAGGGTCTCTTCTTGAATGAGTTCACACTTTCCTTAAGATTTACCTTCAATTTCTCCTAGTAATTCATGCATACCTTTTATTTCATGGTATCCCCTAGGAAATAAGTCTTGATAATATCATAGTAAATCAATGATTTTTTCCACTTCAGAGTTAGACCAATAATCCCCAATTATGGCCTCCTTAGGCTTAGCATCTGATCCAATATTCACTTTCTTTGTTTTCATAGGTTCATGATAGGCACGTGTGGTCTTATTTTCACTTTGTCTAACACCTCACGCCCGCCTATAGAATGATCTACATCCATATTTTCTACTTCTTCACCATCTACTAAGTAGACCATCTTTTCTTTTGCTTTCTCAAGGCAAACATGCTTAAGCAGCAGTGTGGCATCTATCTCTATTTCTTTAGAAAAGCATGCTTCCGAGTCATTTCTATCAAATAACGTCTGAATGAGTTCTTATGCCTTTCAGACTGTCTCCTATAGTTAATCGCTTTATAACCCGTAAAGCCTCTTCTCTTTGGAGGTTTAGTAGAGAAGTAGTCAAAATTATGGATCATTCCTGCAATCAATTCCTACCAATTTCCAGTCTCTCTATGGAGCTCCACATATGTATACCAAGAACACGCGTAACTTTGTAAAGTGGAATAAAATTTCAGCACCCAGAGTGAAGGTGGTAAATCTTCCTGCCCCTCTATCCAAAGTCTCTCACACTACTGAAAATTGTGCTGAACAGGTTGATTACCATGATAAATGTAGATTTGAGTAGGTGCATTGCTCCTAGAAAATTGAGTAAAAAGAGCAATCTTGATTTCATTCCATCCTACAAGATTATCCCTATGAACCACCCACCAACATGTTGTTATCCCGTATAGGGTATATTTTAGCATATTCCATCTCTCCAACTAGTCTATCCACTATTCCTCCATGGCATGAAAAAATACTGTAATATCTCCTTCTCTAGATTTCCGATTGGTTAAAGGGATAATAACCCTTTTCTCCTTGTTTTCAAAACTGATATATCCCTTGTTGAATCGAAGATCGGCATTATTTTCATTACACCAAGGATGCTCAAGTAAGATGGGAAGTTGCTCGCTTCTTTAAGTGCCAAAACATCAAAGTCCTCTGTGAACTTTCCCCTATATAGTAATGGATGCATCTTTTAAAACTCTTATAAGAGTGGCCTTAGTCCGATTAGCCATAAATAATACATTAGAATATGGTTGTAATGGGGGTCTTCCCATCTGTACCCATACATCTAAAGTAATTACATTAACTTCCGCACCCGTATAAATCAATATATTACTCAAAATCCATCCATCCACAACAACATTTAGAGTGATTTTATTGTTATAATCTAAGCTATGGGGGGAAGATTTGCATGTAGGATCTGTTTTCCAGTCCCAATACTTGCACATGGAGTGTTTCCTTTAGCCAATTCCCTAACAATGGAATGATATTCTCCTAGTGTAAAATTTTTCACACCTTTTTCAAGTCATCAATATCATATTGGACCATCTCTGCTACTTTATTTTGCTCCATCTTTCGTGATTGCTCCTTTAAACACTATATCTCACCCTGAAGATTTATAATTACCTCCATGATTTCCTAATAAACCTCCTTCTGATGAATAGGATCTGGGTATCATGCATGTAGAACCTCCTCATAATTGGTGGTAGGCTTTTGTTGTAGCGCTTCTTTAGCACATGCCACTTCAAAGCCACGATTAGTGATCTTTATAGGAAATACCTTAGATTCTGGTTCCAACTTGGGCATCCACTGATTTTCCATAGCGTGTTGTATCCTAACCATCCCTGCGCCTTTGTTTTCTTGTTTATGTTGCTTACTAAGATGCTCATAAAAGTTTGGGAATTCCTCATGTCCATGATTATTTCCATGGAAAGAACATGTAATATTATGAGGACATTCGCTCCTATAGTGGTCAGGAGATCCACATGTATAACATGTTCGTGAGGAAACTCACCTCGTCCACCACCACGTCCTCGGCCTCTGAATCCACCATGGTATCCTCAACCTTTTCCATGGCCTCCTTCAAAATTCCCTTTGTTTCAATCATAGCGCACTTGATTGTGATCCCGATCCCGATGCTCACCTTTACCCTTAGATTTATTTAACACTCCCATCTATTGTACACCAATATCTATAGCATCATGGACCTAACCAATCAACAAGAATTCTTCTATATCTTGAGTCGTGGACTTACAAATTTTACAATAACAACATACATTCTTCCTTATTATGTGTTGCAATAATGGGCAAAGTGGCATTAGCATCATGGTTTAAATGACATATCTCACGAGTCTAGAAGCGGTGAACACACAGATCTGCAGGGGACAACTATCCTAGTTGTGACCTTCCACTTCATGATACGTACATCAAATCCCTGTGCACATCTCATGTGCTAAGTTTTCCGATAGTTTCTCCAACTGCTTTGCCATATCTATAATTTGTGCTTCCAAAAATGGGTTGAATCTAGTGTATATACTTCTGACTTCCTCATTGCCTAAATATTCTTCTCACGGATCGAGTGTATGTCTTATGTGATAGCACCCTTCTAGAAGGTGTAATCAGACCTCCAATGAGCCATTTTGAATTCTAGCTTGCATTAATATCATAAGAAAGCTAGATAAAAGTGTTTTAAAATAGGCATCATACTTCCTTACACTCTCAGTAGTGCCATGCTTAATATCCTTGAGCGTGCTTATACTCTTTTCTCAAACATAGGGATGTGAAACTCTTTAAGGAAAGCATCTTTTAATGTTGCATAGTCTACGCAAGTCTGATCAGGGTCAGACTTTCTATACCAGTTGTGTGCGCGTCCTTGTAACGTAGTGGAAAATTGACTTGCCCTGCGCTTAGAAGTCTATTAGAATTTGAGAATTCTAATAAAAGTGGATTTAATCAACTTACATATTATATAATGTTATAATAAATATTTAAATACACATTACATCATAACATAAGTAAATAAAGAAATACTTACAGGAAATAAATAACATAGGTGACACAGTATTTATAGTGAAAAACTTCAATAGGGTAAAAACTACTTTGAAAATAACCTTTTACTTCAGAGAACTTATTTTACATCCAGGTAGATCACCTCCTCCTTTAAAACCCTATTTACTAAGGGTAAAACCAAATCACTTGATTTACACACCTTTGATATATTTCTCGAATATATCAAATGAGGACCTAAAGTCCTTTTTATATAAGTTGATCGGGTATGTCTCCCAACCCACTTTTTCAACCTAAAATGGTTGACACATACACCTAGGTTTATAATATTTAATATTAGAAATATAATCATTTCATGATATTAAATATTTAACCTAAATTATATACCTAGGTTAGCATATTTAATAATAGAAATATAAATATTTCATATTATTAAATATTAACCTATATATTAGTGATGGACCCATATACATTAAGGGTTGACGGACCACTTAATAATTATGTTCCAACCCTCCCCCTTAATGTTAAGTGGTATAACATAACATATGCCAATAAATTACCTGCTCGTGGTACACTACAGGATTTATAATCCTTAAACCATAAAGGTTTTAGGGTGACATATCGGTTTGAAGGAATTATAGCACCTTCATCATACTCAATTTACCTTTTGGTAGAAAATGATTTAGAATCCCAAATATCATCCCATAATCAGTGGCTAAGTATGATTTGTGAGTTTTACATGTTATCACAAGTTCTCATAAAAGGTTATTAAACCCAAGCATAGAGGAGCCTTTTACAACCAAGGACCTCCTTCACAATATGCTTGTACTGGATATTTACTAGTAAACTCAATAACACTAAAGAGTTTACTAAAGACCGCTTTTAAGATCTTTCTACACTTCTTTCTTAAAAATAATTCAAGGAGGTATACATGCCTGAAGGTCTTTTTACACTTGCCCGAAGGTCTTTTACAAATGCCTTAAGGTAGTTTTACAAAACTAAGTTCCACTAGGAGGTGACATTGGCATGCACACTCCCCTCAATAGAAACTCGACAATCTAAACTTTTTCATGAAAGTGACAAAACTTTGCAACACTTAGGGACTTTGTGAAGATGTCAAGCAACCTACTCTTCAGTCAACACAAACTTGAGATTTATCTCATCACTTAACACCTTCTCACTGGTGAATTACATATGTATCTCAATGTACTTCATCCTCTGATGTTAAACTAGATTCTTAATCAAGAGTAATACAAATTCGACCACCACATAGAAGAGGAATACTTACTTTAGCTTTCATGTGTATCTCTACCAATAGCCACTACAACCACATAGCTTCTTTACTTCTTCCATTTTACTTCTCTACCTCAGTAGAAGAAACAAAGACTCTTGATTCCATTTTTTCTTCCAAGTAATGGTTTCTACACTAAAAACTTGAACACGTATCCAAGTATATTTTATAACACAACACCAGTATGGTTAGAATCACAAAATCTATATAAGATAGCATTTTCATTATAGTATAATGCCACCCATAATTGATTATTCCTTTAATATGTCTAAAAATTCTTTTGCAAGATTCCTATGATCTCTAAAAAAGATTCTTGCATAAACCTTGAAGTAATTCCTAATGTATAGGAACTATTTGATCTAGTTATAGTTAGATAAATCAAACTATCAACTAACAACGTATGTAAAATAAGATCAACCTTTTTCATATGCAGATTTAGGATCAATATTTATTCTAACTTCCATTGTAGTAGAAAATGGTTTACAATTAATCATAAGAAAAAATTTCAATACAATGCTTGCATATTATGTTTTGAGAAATAACAATATAATGAAAGACAAACATACAAAGATCATGATGTGAGAGACCTAACTCATTCATTTCAAAGTATTGCTTCAATTTCTCTTTAATCCTATGAATTAAATCAGAATTGTCACTAGACATAAGCAAATCATCAACATATATACATATAATGATAATATGTGAGTCTTATTGCTTGATGAATATATCATTGTTAGAAGAATAATTAACAAAATCTAATCAGTTTAAAAAAGGAAACAATTTTTACATACCAAGCTCTAAGAGCTTATTTTAAACCATACAAGGATTTCTCAACTTACAAACATAGTTTTCTTTACTAGTTTCTTCAAATCCTTTAGGTTGAAACATGTAAAGTTCTTCTTTTAAATCGTAATTCAAAAAAATATTTTTCTTATCCATTTAGTGGATTTCCCACCCAAATTGAGTGGCAATTGCAAATAAGGCCCTAACAATACTCATTTTAGCTATAGGGGCAAATGTCTCAACATAATCAATAGCAGGTTTCTAAGTGAAACCTCTAGCAACAAGTCTAGATTTTTGTTAATACTACCATCATCATTATATTTTACTTTTTATATCCACCTAGACCCTATAATACTTCACGGCTCAGGTTCATACAAGGTAATTAATACATGATACATATGATGGATTCTGGTCATTTTCCTAAGGTTAATAGTATTTGAAATTTCTAACATAGATTGAGCCTAATTTAATTTCTTATCTAGGAAGATAAGAGTTTTAGAAACATCTATAGCATCAAAACATCATCATGACCATTTACTAAATCAGAATCAAAACCATCATTTAGAAGTATTTAATGAATTAACTTCAAGAGAAGAAGACAACACTTTTAATAGAATCATATCTAAATTTTATAGATCTAAAGAAACTATTTGATCATAACTAATTATGTCATTACAATGCATACTAATTAACCTCTCATGATCAAAATAATAACTCACAATATAAAGGGATTTGCATTATACCCCAAATTTATATAAAAAAATATTTCCGACCATATAGAAGTGAAGAAGAGACCCCTAAGAATGCATAACAACATCAAATTTCTGAAACTATATATATATAAAATGATCTATCCATCTTAAATTTGACGTCTAAATGACCTTCATAATGACTTATTTTTTGGTCTGTGATGGTCATTTAACCATCAATTTTAACACAGTGAAAGTTTCCTAGAACCTACGAGCTTAAATTTGATGTCTAAATGATCATCATATTGTCTTATGTTTGGTCTACCATGACAGTCATTTGACCAGTCAAATTTAATGAATCCAAAACTTGTGTATTTCTAGAATGTGAAATTCTAGAATTTCTTCTTCTATATAATATTAGGGAGGTTATATTTTAATACATTATAATAACCTATTATAATTTATAATGTTAAAATATATACAATTTAAAAAAAAAAAAAAAAGGTATATAGTTTATAGAATGTAAATAAAAAACAAGATATAGTTCATAAAATTATAAACTATATTATATTTTTTATAAAAAAACACAACTCTTATTAATGGGGTTTAAAGGACATAAACCAAAGTTAAAAGAATTTTACCAGTGCAAGTAGATTTATGAGAGTACAGATTGACTGCATATTTTACAGAGGGGACAAGTAATTTCACCCGGCCAATGAAACTATGGAAAGGTAAGAAATTTCTCAAGTTTTCACTTGTGAATTCACCTTGATTCTTCACAAAGAAAAACTTTTAGGTTACACAATGGAAAGAAGGGACCGGTTATTTTAAATATTCTTCTGGGTTGGTTGAAAAAAAACCGTACAAATTAAATAAATAAAATACACAACATTTGATCTTAATTTATTTAATTTGTCTCACTCTGATACCATGTTAGAATTTGAGGATTCCAATAAATACGGATTTTATCAACTTACATATTATACAATGTTACAATAAATATTTAAATAAACATTACATCATAACATAAATAAATAAATAAATACTTATAGGAATAAATAACATAGGTGAAAGCAGTATTTATAGTGGAAAACCCCAATAGGGTAAAAACCACTTTAAAAATAACCTTTTACTTCAGAGAAATTATTTTACATCCAAGTAAGATCACCTCCTCTTTTAAAACCCTATTTACCAAGAGAAAACCAAACCACTTGATTTTCACACCTTTGATATATTTGTCGAACATATCAAATGAGGACCTAAAGTCCTTTTTATATAAGGTGATCAGTGTGTCTCCGACCCACATTTTCAACCTAAAATGGTTGACACATACACCTAGGTTTATAATATTTAATATTAGAAATATAATCACTTCATGTTATTAAATATTTAACCTAAAATATATACCTAGGTTAACATATGTAATAATAGAAATATAAACATTTCATATTATTAAATAATAACCTATATATTAGTGATGGACCCATATACATTAAGGGTTGGCGGACCACTTAATCATTATGTTCTAAAAATATTGTGATCCCTTTTGCGTGCCAACTGTTTTCACACATGTGCACGTGTTCAAGAACATATTTTATGCCCCTATATTCTATAAAAGAAAGAGAAAACTTCATGTAAATATTAAGGGTTGGTGCTAACCTTGCCCACCTGATCTAGATTTTCATGTGTTTCCTCCTCTAGAACCACCAGATCCACCGTAACTAGAACCACCTATTCCTCTAAATCCTCCACCTATAGGAAGTGGACTAGAAGATGTGCTTCCATATGTCCCAATAGTAGTATTGAGTTGAACCCCTAATGTTTATTAAGAGCTACCACTCCTAGAAGTGAGTCCAAAACTTTGTGCACTTGAATTATGTGCAAATGATGCACCTATAAAGGTATCTCCTAACAAAAATGAAGATTTTTTCACTAACATCGATGTACTTACTATGTGACTTACTCCTACTCTTCCATTGCCTAAATTAGCTTATTGAATATTTGTCATACAAGATACTAAAAACCAAGCGCAAGGGCTAGGCTACAGTAGATTGAGATGCGTGCTCACGACCTAGGTCATCTCTACTAGCATGCTTTCATGTGAGGTCGAGGAGGGTTCCATATCATGCTTGACTAAATGGGGTATTTTTGATGCTCTAGCTCCATACCTTCGCCCGAGCTCCAAATCCTTCATGACCCATCTCTCTCCTTAACGTCATTCGCTCTACAACATCCCATTACTTCTCTATCTCCCTCTTTCCTGCCTCATTATACTTAAGTTGTATTTTTTCTCTCTACCTTTCTACATAACTAGGTCTATCATCTTTCACGAAACTTTCTCTATCCCTCGCGCGTGGTGGGGTTTAGTTATCCATCGGTTTTCTTTCCAAGTTCAGGGTCACCATCAATATTTTGATCACCAGTGGAATGCCTTGCAAGTAAGTTCCCCTGGGATATCATAAAAATGGAATTCTGCTACCTCTGGGAAAGAATAAGTGGAAATTGAGTACTCTAGAATATAACTATTTAGAACACCATGAAACCAAGTATCCACAACACGTGTCCAAATCAGATCAAAGCATCATAAAGGGCCTAAAATTCTTCCTACATCTAGACAAGTGCGCGATACCTCTAATCCCTTTTAGATGCATAAAGCAAGTCACTCACTCATACAATTATGCCAAAAATAGTGAAGAAGCTCTCATATGATTCTGCTCCACCCATGTGTATGTGTTAAACTCGGATCGGTGCTAAACCTATGTGAATATTCTTCTTCTAGATATTGTATCCACTCCTCAACACTTGTTAGGGTCAAACAATATGTCTTCATCGTGAACCATCTTGAAAACAACTAAAGCAAAGGTCCGGAAATGGAAGCAATGATGTAACCTAGAATTTACTAGAAATAACCAGCACGTTGGTACATCACTCAGCCTAAACCGAGTGCTCACGAGAAAGCACGCAAAGGTATCGGTCCCTCCTAGATTTATTTATATAGGATGTTAGCAAGATGAAGAGTTAATATATTTAGATCCATAATTGGTATAAACATTCTACAAAGCATATTCTAGATCTAGATCTAAGGAGTAATGGATTTAAGAAATAACCATGTGAAGTATAATATGCTAGATCTAGTTAAATACATGTTTAACACCTTGAATCAGTCAATAAATTCTATTATATTAAACACATTAATACACAAAAGCTCCTTACAATATTAGTATCACAAACTTATGCACGCATCAGATCTGGTAGCATAACTTCACAATAGCTCATACATAGTCCTCCTATGCTATGCAGATCACTAAATATTTATAAGTGTGGGGAATTTTCTTTCACCGCTTACATAATTCCCAAAATAGGCCACATTCGAAAATAGCCATGTGCCTTTATAATAATAGACACACATGTAAGTGTACTAATAATAGATCTTTTCGGTTAACTAATAGTAGCAATTCTATTATTAGCTTGAATCCATGCAAAGTTCTTAGTAAAAACTCTTCCAAAGATAGCCCTTGCATGTCATGTGAGTCTTCATCGGTGTGTGTTCTCTCGCACGCTATCTCATAAAATAGCCCATAATCCCGAAAATGGCAAGTCCCGAATCTATCCTTGTCTTTCGCAAGCATTTCCTTTCCTATTCTTCGTGCCTTTGAATGCACCCTATTTCCACGTGTGAACCTTTTGTGTTCCTTATGCTAAGTATCATACTTTTTCTCAACAAGAACATAAACATGCATGTAATCTAATATAGAGGTAGTGGAACTAGTTCTAAGCACAAATGCACCATGAGATAAACATAAACATCACAATGACATAATAGAATCAGATTTGAACCAAGAATAACATGAAAACACACTAGGGTTTGGTCCATAAACATATATATTTAGAACATAGCCTTGTATATTGATTATAATCATTTATAGTAGCCATATTACATCAAAAAGGGTCATATTAGACCATATACATCAAGGAATAACATCCCAACCCTACAAATTACTCTAAATTGAAAACTTTATTTATTTTCTTCCATCTCAATTCTGGTTTTAGACCTAATTACCTACATCCATCCATAACATCATACTTTCCTAGCCTCTCTCTAACACTAACGCATTACCTACAACAAAAATGGAAGCTCCCAACATCACAATCCAAGGCATTCTTACATAACTCCGTTGCCTCTAAAACCCTCTTTATCCCACAACATCTTTGCAGCACTCTGTTATCCTTCCACACCTCTCTTATTTTGGACCCAAGAACTCCCTTAAATAGAATTTGGATCCTTCCTTCACCACCATATTTTCACCCATGAGAAGATCACATGCTAGGTGGAAATGTGGTCATCCATGATTGAGTGTTATATGTCAGCTTGCAAAAGCCTCCACTAACTATAATCATCCTCCTTTGGAATATTCCCTTAGTGGAATATTCTTTTCTTGAGCTCTAAGACTCTAGGTTGGCGCCTTATCCACTCACCACACCTACTCGATCCTTCACGTGTTTTTCTTGCGATGCCACTTTAGAAAAGCAACTAAGTCCCCAAACCCTTTCCTACATCTACATGCTAACCTTTTATCTCATATACATTTCCTTGAGTGCTTTTCTACCTTACTTACCTTGTGTGCACGCGCTCTTCCTCTACCTCGGGACTTAGTAAATTTTAGGGTCTAACATCACCCCACACTAAACTTGTTGTCCATCCTTGGAAACAACTTGATCTTCTGCAAAAAATAAATAATGGGAGGAAAGAATAATATGCTTCACTTGCACCAAAGAATGAAATAATTCCATCACTATTGAAGAAGAATTGGGAAGTCTTTATTCAATCCTACTTCAATCTTACTCTAAGCATCCACCTCATTTTGTGCTTGCTGAAACAGATCCCCTATCAATGTGCCAACTTCATCAAATGAAAACTCCTCACCCTTAGCCTTCAGTGTATCAACAATGTTTTCCATTTTCTTGTTAAGGTCTCTTAGTGCATCCATCCTGCGAGTGACCTGGGGATATAATTCTTTCACTTTATTTTTAATTGAGACCCTTAGGCCTTTGATCACCTTAGACTTCTTCTCGACCTCTGTAATTATTTTATCCATCTCTACCCTATTATTCTTTTTATTCCCCTGAAACTCGTTCGGGGCCGTCTCATGGGTAGCAACCAATATACTTGCCACCATATCCCTATCCCCATAGTTTTCATAAACAACTTTGTCCATGTGAACTATAGTTTTTACCGAGGAAAGGATCTCAGAGTACCGATTTATGGTTTTCTCAATATTTTATTTCTCCTCGGCCCTCTATCGTGCCGTAACTTCCCCTTTTGACTCCAATGCAAGTGGTTTCTTCTCCATCATGATTAATCATGTTAGGTCCTCTAGGAAGAGAAAAATTGATGCATACTTTTGCGAAGGGGGAACATTGGCGTCTTAAAAAAATGGAGTATAAGATAACCTCCACTTTTTTGTAAGATTTGTTCACCTTCACTTCTCTTCTCTCAGCTCAGCCTTTAGCTATACAATGATAAACTCCTTCCCTTTTATCTCCCTATCTCTCTCAATTATATCGTTATTCTTATCCTCCAATTTTTCGTCCAGGGATTTGATTATGTTATTCCTCCTGAATAACTAAGCCTCTACTTCTACTGAAACCTTGTTGAGTGCATTACAGACTAGTTCATTAGTTAAATGTTGAGTATACACAATAGGATTCAACTCACTAGGGTTCTCTATTTCTATTATTACATCCGTGCCAACTTCAAACTCGAGCTCATCAACATGAGACTCGAAATTCCATGACAACATCTTCTGGTGCACGTGTATGAGCTACCACTATCAAATGATGACCAAAAAAGAGTTTATCTATGGGTACTATGCTCTAGAAGCACGCGTGAAGGACTTTGCTAGGGTCATTGACATAATTCATGTGTCCTTGCATTGTTGTCACACCCTTACCACCGGTGCGCACTACTATCTGGAAGCTCACTACTAAGCTAGGATCTCCTCCCATGCTCCCATACTCCTCTACTTCCTTTATTTCCTTCAATACCTCCTCAACATTGTGCTCCACTTCTTTCTCCACCAAGTTTTGAATGATTCCTATCACTTCCCTTTCCACCATATCCTCCAATTGTCCTCGGCCAAGGGTGGGGTATTCTACGCATTCGTCCCCACTTCTTCTTCACTTCCTCCCACATTATGAGTACCTTCCTCATAATCATTTTTCTCCTCATTAGATTCATGTATATCATGTACAGGGGGACTCTTACCTTCCTCACACTCTTCATTCTACTCCCTAGAGTAGTCATCCTTTATGCTTTCTATCTTCTCAAAGTCTTAACTCTCTACCACCTTTTAGTTTTTATCTACTCATAGATCCTATAACATAGGAGACTCTTCTTTTTCTCGCTAAGCTGTTAGTGCAGAATCACAAAGCCACCCCAAAATGGCTTGGGTGTGAAGTGGGAGTCGGTGTGATTGCACAACATGGAACATCTCTCAAGGTATGGGATCTTGTGAGTTGAGAGAGCTCTTCATATTAAGGCCGGTTCCTATCCCTCTGTTCAGGTGTGTACAAAAAAATGTAGAGGATCTATTCTAAGTATATTCTATCTACCAAGGAGACAGGGTTAGAGAGATGCAAGAAAATAAACCTAAGCTAATGAGGTGATACACCAAAGGAATGTTAGACACTCGTTTTGTAGTTTAACATAGACCACAGGAATGTAATACAAACAACATGCACAGATGACCAAATCACAATAAGAGATCAGGGAGACATTAATGAATACATGAGAGGGTCGAGAAACATCCATAAACATATATATTATTACTCAGGATTCGATACAATATACTACAGTAGCAAGAGGAAAAACTTGCATTACAACCCGAAGGAGAGGTTATAAAAGCTCCATAAATCCTTTTGTGAACAAAATAAGAAGGGAGGGAACAAAACAGAAATGTCCAACCTTTTACAATGAGCCCCAACCCTTCCTTTTATAGATTCGGCACAGAGGGAAGAAGGAGAGAGAAGCGGGAAAACTAGTTCAAAGCTCAACCACTATCATCAATGCCTCCTACAAAAAAACTACCCCAAATTCGATGTGCCTGCATTAATTACTTATGCGGCATCTCGAATGAGGAGGAAACGGTGGATCAGATCAAACCTGATCTGGTTGTTTAGGTAAATAGATCTTGTATTAATGGCCTGAAGATGTTTCTTAATTTTCCCATCTAACCTCTATAAACTTAAATTTTGAGATCCCCATGGCATAGATGAGGCTAACATCTTTCCAACGGTGCGGATTTTCTCGGATTTCGAGCCCCGAGTCAAAAGATATTCCCATTTGAAATTTGAATTAGGTCCATACAAAATGATGGGAACCAGCTACCAAAATGGGCCCCCTTTTGGAACCGGACACATGGAGCACTGGCACATGTCTGAGGGCAGCCTCTGTATTTTTATTTTGGATTTTTTTCAGGCTGACACATGGCTTCTTCCGCAACTTGCTCAATCACTTCATGTTTTTGGTTAATTCCTTCTGCTCGATGGGGTCATATTTCTGACCAGGGACACGCAAATGTCCGGCACTTGTTAGGAGACCTTCCCTTAATTTTTCTCCTTAATTAGCAACATGCTGAAACTTGGTACCCTCCGTTGGCCTATCTCAATGCTTTGACTATTCAACCTGACCCTGTCCCTTTACAAAACCGGATGTGTGGAGGCTCTGCTCTCACTTAAAAACCCACTCAAGATTTTTCCCTTGAAGGAGCATCGAGGTTGACATGTGGAGGCCTCTATAGACTCTTGGACTTTTCAACGGCCTCTCTTACCTTTTCAGACCCTGAACATGTGGCAAGATGGCACTCGTTCTCCATACTTAGCTGATTTTTGGGCCCACTCTATCCCATTTTTCAACTTGGACTACATGGCAAGCTTGCACTCATTTGGGCCTCCGCTTTTGGATTTACCTTTGGGGATGCGCCAAGCTGATGCATGGCAGTTTCCACTAGTGCTTCAATACTTAGTCTTTTTTAGGCCTGGCCTGTCTTCCTTTTGACTTTTAAGCAACTCTACCTCCTCTTTGTGTCTGGGACACGTGGGGGCATGGTGCTTATTCGAGTATCCCCTTTTGGATTTACCTTTAGAGGTGCACCGCTTGGACACTTGGCAGCGTCCGTTGTCTCCTCCATACTTAGTTGATTTTTGGGCTCGTTCTGAACTGTTTCAGAGCCCAAGACTTCAAAACTTTCCTCTCCTTTTCTTTTGATCCTCTAGCTTCTTTGACACTGTCTCCTCCTTCCCCGACCCTGCTATTCCATTTCCGAGCCCACACGAAATCTGTATATTGGATTTGAGGCACATGATTCTCGAGAGAGCCATTTCTTGAATTTCTTCTTACACGGGGTTGTTTGATCTTTCGCAGGCCCCACCACTCCATTGTAGAGTCCCTCTGCAACTTGTTTGCAGGATTTGAACATGATTTCTCTGGTTTCTTCTGTGTGGGGTTGTGGCTGATCCAATTTTTCCAGGGAAAAATATGGATAACAATTTGGAGACTTGTAGGGGTATCTATTATTGCAAAATCATAGCACCCCCAAATGAGTTATGGACCTGATTTTATAGGGAAAATTCATTTGGTGTGATTGCACAACATTGAGCTTTCCCAAAGTGTAGGACCTTTACAAATGGGGAAAGCTCTCCAGAGAGAAGGTTGGTTCCTCTTCCTAAACTACCGCCACAAGCTATTCTAGTGCGGAGTAAGCTAATCTAACCTAATCTAACTTCCAAGGAGACAAGAAGAGAAAGAAAACAAGGAAAAATATAGCCTACACACTAAAATGGTGATACACCGGAGAAGGAAAGTGTTGATTATCTATCAAACCATGCGCATGGAACAAGAAGAGGTGAGCAATGGAAAGGATAGACAATTGCATCACGGACCAAAGATGGATTTCACACAGAAAATTTTCCAAAACACCATGAACATAGCTCCAAAACCTGTAATGAACATCAAATCATGCACAAATACCCTATAATGAAGAGAGGTAAGGATAAAAATAAAGAAAACGAGCCAAGGATGGACAAATGCATCACAAAAACACGTTTTTAATGCTCAAAATTTACGCAGTGCATCATTTCATGGGTAAGAGTAAAAAATTCCATTACAAAGTAGGGGAGGAGGTTTAAACTCCATTTTCGACCCTAGGGAAGAAGAGAAGGGAGATGCAAAGAAGAAGGATGAACAACCTTTTTCTAAATGATCCAAAACTGGCTTTTATCGCTCAAACAGAATGAAGGAAATGAGAAAACGTGGGCAAATAGATTTTAAAACTCCAACCACCAACAAGATCTATTTAATAACCTGAAAAATGATGGGTTGCCATTAAAAATACCATACTTCATTGTACATTGCTTCATAGAGTAAGAAAGAGGCCCATACTTCGTTAATTTTGGTGGTTGGGGTCATTTTTACAATTTTTCCATGCCAGAGAATTTTTTCCATTTTTCTCCCACAAAATCCATCAAAATTTAAAATTAAAGTTTCCATCATGTAGATTATTTCAACATCTTTCCATTGATACCAAAATTGTGAAAATCCAAGCTCTAGATCGAAAGATATGGCCTTCGAAGATTTAGGGCAAACAAGGCAAAATTAGGGCAAAAATCGGGTCGGTGGGCCAAAATTGACCTTTTCCCCTTTTCACAAAATTGGGAAATTTTCCCAAAATTCTCTGTGGCCCCACTGCTCCAATGACACATGGAATTTTCTATTTGGTCGACGGGATTTGGTTCCATTTTTGCCTTTGCGCTTTTCACCACTTTGGCGACAATTCCAAAATCCTCCGACGCCCGATCCCCACCGATGAATGGACACATGGTGCCTTTTGATTGGTCAGCGGGGATGCACTTCCATTTTTCTTTAACACATTTTGACCAAACGCAAAAAACTAGAAGTTCCTCTCGATGCCCACCGCTCCGCCTTGACATGTGGCATCATTTCATTGGCTGCGGGCCTTAAGCAATTTTGTTTCCTTTGCGGGCTCGCGGGAGTGCAAATGAATTTTGTGCTTTTAGCCCAAAAAGTGCTAAGTTCTCAATTTCTTCCTCCACTCCACCAGCCTAAGCCTCTTTGGCACAAAACTCTCCCAAGCTCTGCGGCCTGCCTTAGGAAAATTTCCCCTCCAAACTCTGCCAAGCCATAACTCAAAAAATACGAGTTAGGAGGACTTCTTTACCTTTCTGGAAAGGGGAAGAAAAATCCTATCTTATGAAGCCATTTCTAAAATATTTTGAGTGCTTGAAATGTGTACAAAATTAATTTGAATCACAAGGAAATAATGAAATCAAGTTAGCCAAAATAAGTAGGGCTCATTTTGGATAACAATATTTGCTTGCTAGATGAAAGGACCGAGTTGCCTTTTTATATCCATTGAGTATGGAGTCGAGAATGATGTCGATCTGATCCTACCTCGATCTATGAGCCTGACCATTTGCACTCTCAATTTTCATAAGAAATCCTGAAACAAGACTTCTAAGAGTAGAAGATTTGTTTGACAGGGCTTTTATTCATCCCTGAATGGACTATTTCAAGGATGACTTTTTAGGTTCTCTACACTTGTTTTATTTTAAAGAGAGCAACTATTATAGGCAACTATGAGTCTTTTGCCATGAATAGTGAAGGGCCTATCCTCAGTAGCTCTAGAGCAATACAAACAAAACTTATGTACAAAGACAAAATCATACACTCCTCAAATGAGACATACAGAGTGTGCACAAGAACTTCTTTTGCTGAAATAAAAATCTACTCCTACCCCTACACTAACTAGAGAGAAAGAAAATCTTAAACAAATATTGTTATAGGCAAGGAGAATTAGCTTCCCTTTCTCAAGAGGGGCAGCCAAGAAAATCATTTGACACTGAATATAGTTTCCTGTATGAGTGAAAAGATGACTTTAAGCCGATCCTCCACCCATATAAGCAAGGTATCAACATTAATGTAAAATACCTCCACAAGCTGATTTGCATTGGAATCTTGAAGGTATTTATGGTGACCTTTGGTGCTTTGATACTCATCCTCATGCCTTGAAGTAGGCATGACTAGTTTTGGCTTCTCCCTTGGCTCCAATGAAGCCAAGTACCTGATTGGGCAAGGTCTGGTCCTTTGAATTTTCCCATGGTTCTGAAATTTAACTCCAAGAATGGAGCCTTCTTGCTGACCCTCATGGATGGATGGTGTGGGAGGAATGATAGCCTCATACTCTTTCTATTCCTCTGTAGTGGGTGTGACTTTTATAAGATCAAAATCTTCTAACTTTGATTCATGAGACATGTTACAAACTGTAGGTTGTGTTTGCACGTTCTCTTCCATGGTAGCAAGTTCTTATGATTGAAGAATGAATGATGGGGGAGAAAAGATTGCAATTTCAACTGGCCTCTTCTTATCAAAACATTATTTTGAGTCTGATAAGAAATCAAACCCTTTACTGTCTTGTTGTAACAAGGTCTCTCCCTTTTGCATGGTGATCTTAAAATCTTCATTATTTTCACCATATGAAGCCTCATCTTTAAATATGAAGCTAGTGAGTTCAAGCTCTTCCAAAGAAATAGACTTTTGGAGAGGTTGAAAGGGATAGGGGTCTGTACTTTCTTATACAACTTGGCTTGTGATTGAGCCTCTAAATCTATCTTGGTCACCTCCATATGCTCCTCTTTAACTAGACTTGGAGTTGGTTGTTCTTCTTCCTTCTTTTGTGAAGAACATGGAAGACTCATATCTTCCAACCTTGGTCTCAGAGAGCTGTTATGAAGAGCAGGCTCTTGTCCTTGAATGTCCTCCTTCATGAAAGCAAGATTATATGCTTGGAAGATGGATGGGAGAGGATAAAATGATGTGATCTCCTCAGGCTCCTCTTCACCAAAGTAATCTTTTGAGTCTGTTAGACATTCTACCTCATTTTTGTCCTGTTGCAGGTTCTCTACCTCCTCCATGGTGTCCTCCTAATCTGAAACTTGCTCACCATGGTTCCCCTCTTCCTCAAACATGAATTTTGAAAGTTCGAACTCCTCTTCAACATTAGATATTGAAGGGGATGAAGTGGGAGGAAGAACTAAAGGTTCTTTTGTAGCCTTCTCTATGCTTGGAGCCTCTGAAACTATATGGTCCTCCATCATCATGGGTTCATCAATCAAATCAGGACCTCAAAATGAAAGCAAAGAATCTTCAATGATGCTTTCTTCATTGAGTGGCTTCAACACTGATTTGATCTCTCCTAGCTGCTCCTCTTCAATGGGACTTGGAGCTGATTGTTCTTCCTCCTCAACTAGTTGTGCAGCTTGGATCAGATCAGCATCCTCTTCAAACAAAGTTCCATTAGGGACATTGTATTCAAAGCAAACAAGTTGTTGATCTTCTTCCTTCTATTTTTGTTCCTTCTCTACTACAAACTCAGCCTCAGCCACCACTGGCTCTTCAACCTTGACCTTCTCTATTGGCTTAACCATCAAGGGGATCTTTGTAAACTCAAATTTGGCAGCCCAACTCTTTGGATTGTTTGTCATTTCTTCTCTGTTGGGTTCCTCTTCTTACTTCCCTTGGCTGGTTGTTTGATTTTCATCTCCCCAACATGGATTTGGGGAAGCAAGAGGAGTGGTAGGTTGGGATTCAACCAATTTTTCTATTGTTTTTGGTGGAGAGGGAGGTGGAACTTCTTGTTTCTTCGGAGGGAATGACTGCTTAGGAAGGAAAATGAGAGAAGAATTGAGATTGGATGGAAGACTAGGAGATGGAGAAATTAAATCAACACTTGAGGTAGCAAGTGAGGGGCTTGACTCTCGATCATACTGAAATGATAAATATTCAAAAAAATAAAATGAAGGACAAGGAGCTAGTGATTGACTTACCCATTGATAAGGTTGTCTTTTGTCCAGCTCATAAGCCTCAATATCTTCAATCCACTGTGTAAGTTGAGGCAACATTTCAACCATGAAGTCAAGCTTCTCCTAAGGGCTATAATGTCTTGGAAAAGGGCCTTCCCATGGACAAGGTTCCCTACAACCAATCTTGAATGCCTTCATTTGTGCAATGGCCCTTGACTGAACCATGCCAGCCTCCATTTTTTGAATCTTCTCTAGCAAACCAGCATTCTCCACATAGTTGTCACCATTGTATGCGCCCCCTTGTTCTTGATAATCTCTATGGCCAAACTGACTTTGACTTTGCTCATATGGGTAAGCATAATGGTCCTAGATTTGATTATAATGCTGATTTGGAGGAGTTGGGAAATGCATTGGAGGTGAACTGCATTGCTGTTGTAAGTGTGAATTCCATGAAGGGAATGAAGTCATGATTGCATAACTTCATGGAATGGGAGAAAATGAAAGATATGGAAGAAGAAAATGGATGAAAATGAGTGGAAATTGATGGAAAAAGTCTACAACTTAGAGGATGGGTTATTGACCAGATGGAGTTGTCATATGTGCTTTGAACGTGCCTCTAAAGGCTAAATCTCACCAAGAACACATCAACTTGATGAAATAAAGTGAAAACCTCTTGTCCCCACCCGACGTGTCAAAACTGTTAGTGTAGAATCATAGCACCCCGAATGGCCTAGGTGTGAATTGGGGCATTCTGTGTGATTGCACAACATGGAACATCTCTCAAGGTGTGGGACCTTGTGAGATGAGAGAGCTCTCCGGATTGAGGCTGGTTCCTATCCCTCTATTCAGGTGTACACAAAAAAATTGTAGAGGATCTATTCTAAGTATATTCTATCTACCAAGGAGATAGGGTTAGAGAGATGCAAGAAAATAAACCTAAGCTAATGAGGTGATACACCAAAGGAATGTTAGACACTCATTTTGTAGTTTAACATAGACCACAGGAATGTAATACAAACAACATGCATAGATGACAAAATCACAATAAGAGATCAGGGAGACAATAATGAATACATGAGAGGGTCGAGAAACATCCACAAACATATATATTATTACTCAGAGTCGATACAAGTATACTATAGTAGCCAAGAGGCAAAACTTACATTACAACCCGAAGGAGAGGTTAGAAAAGCTCCACAAATCCTTCTGTGAACAAAAGAAGAAGGGAAGAAGGAGAGAGAATCGGGAAAAGTAGTTCAAAGCTCAACCATTGTCATCAATGCCTCCTATAAAAAATCCACTCCAAATTTTTTGTGCTTGCATCAATTACTTGCTCAATGCCTCGAAGGAGGAGGAAACGGAGGATTAGATTGAATCCGATCTAGTTGTTGGGGAAAATAGATCCTGTATTAATGGCCCGAAGACATTTCTTCATTTTTTTCTCCACCTAGCCTTTCTAAACCTAAATTTTTAGATTTCCATGGTGTAGATGAGGTGATATCTTTCCAACGGGGTTAGATTTTTTGGATTTCAAGCCCTTAGTCAAAATATATTCCCATTTGAAATTTGAGTCGAGTCCGTACAAAATGGCAGGAACTAGCTACCAAAATGGGCACCCTTTTGGAACCAGACACGTGGAGGGTTGCTGCATATCCGAGAGGAACCTCTCGTATTTTGATTTTGGAGTTGTGTCGAGGCTAACACATGGCTTCTTCCATAGATTTCTTAGTCTCTTCATGTTTTTGGCTAAGTCCTGCTTGGCATGGGTCATATATCTAATCGGGGACACGCGGAGGCCTAGCACTTGCTTGGAGACCTTCCCTTAATTTTTCTCGTGAATTAGCATCATATTAACACTTACTGCAACCCTCTTTTGGCCTATCTCAGTGCTTTGACTATTCAACCTGACCCTATCCCTTTATGAAACCAGACGTGTGGAGGCTTTGTGCTCACTTAAAAACCCACTCAAGATTTTTCCCTTGAAGGAGCATCGGGTTGACACGTGGAGGCCTTTGCATACTCTTGGAATTTTCAACGGCCTCTCTTACCTTTTCGGACCCTGAACATGTGGCGAGCTGGTGCTCATTCTCCATACTTAGTTGATTTTTGGGCCCGCTCTATCCCATTTTTCAACTTGGACTACGTGGCGAGCCCGCACTCATTTGGGCCTCCGCTTTTGGATTTACCTTTGGGGATGTGCCAAGCTAACGTATGGTAGCTTCTGCTATGACTTTTATACTTAGTCTTTTTTAGGCCTGCCCTGTCCACATTTTTACTTTTAAATGTTGACTCTGCCTCCTCTTTGGGTCTAGGACATGTGGCGGCCTGGCGCTTGTTTAAATCTCCCCTTTTGGATTTACCTTTGGAGGTATGCCACTTGGAAACTTAGTAGAATATGTTGTTTCCTCCATACTTAGTCAATTTTTAGGCTCATTCTAAACTATTTCAAAGCTTGAAGACTTTAAAAAAAAATTGCTCCATTTATTTTGATCTTCTTGCTTGTTTGATATTGTCTCCTCCTTCCCTGATCCTGTTATTCCATTTCCAATCCCACCTAAAATTTGTTTATTGAATTTGAGGCAAGGATTTCCTTGACATAGCCTTTTCTTGAATTTATTCTTACAACTTTGGATCGTTTGATCTTTCAGCCATGCCACTCCATTTTAGAGTCCCTCTACAACTTTCTTGCACTATTTGAACGTGATTTCTTTGGTTTCTTAATGCGGAGGTCATGGTGATCCAATTTTGCGGGGAAAAATATGCATAACAGTAACTTCTCCTCAACAAGGGAAATTCCTTTTAGGTGACTTCTCCTTAACAAGATATTTCTTCCTCCTTGTGTAGGTACTTGGACCAAGTGCCTAACTTCTAAATTTTTACGGTCCCGAACTATACACGCACTCAATGCCCGCTTGTTGTAGCCTCTTCCCTTTCTCTCTTAGTCACTTTCTTTATGGCAGGGTCCTCAAGGATGGATACATCATTCTCAATGTATGTACCCTTCTTGAACTTGGGCCTTAGGTGTATATACACACCCTTGTTGTTGTCTTTCTTGCAATAGGTATTGACATGGACTTCACCATATGTATGTCATGAGAGACATACTTCTCCACATACACGTGTTTCTTAGGGTATACCAACATTCTATGTAGTGCATGGTACTCCTAGTCTACCTCACTTAGATAAAATCTAATTTTCTTATCCTCCTTGAATCGCAGATGGTGATGAAAATATTGCGTTGTGAAGGCAAACAATAATTTACACCATGGGCTTTTTGAGCCATCTGTCAAAGTAAATCTGCCTATGTAGAAGTGCTGGTATACTATGAACTCAACCTCACCATGCACTAGGGTTGGTAGTTGCTCAGGATTCTCCATTCTTCCCCAAACACATCGTGCATTCTCTTGTACCACTTCTCTAAGCGCACCTTATGTGCAGTAGTCATTATGTCACAAGTGTATGCTTCAAACCTCTTCGTAAGGGAAGGGTCCTCATTAGGGTACTCCCAGACATAGCTATTTGGCCCATCAGAACTCCAATCTCTAAAAACAAAATGGTAAGAAGGAAATTACCATACATGATCTTTTCCTGTCACGTGCCGCATCTATGATCTCTTCTGTAATGAAGGTCAAGAGGTTATAGATTTCTCCTTTGAAATCTTCCTACAAATATTCAACCACCTCTTATCCACTTGCGTCCAGTGCTCTTGTCCATTCACCTTGGTTAGCAAGTGCGTGACCATCCTCATAACTAGGTTGGTGATCTTGATAATATCAAAGTAGCGTGAACCCTTCTTATACTCATAATTTGTGGTTATTTCCTTGACTACATCTTTTTCACCCAAGTCATCATCCAACGAGCCTCCTATGTATATAAGTCCAAGTATACTTAGAAATCAACTAGGTAGTCAAGCACATTCTTCTTCCCTGAAGTAAAAATAATCCTCATGCACGTGTGACATCAACCATTGGTACAACCTATTAGGTTTACCAAAATATGGCAACTCATAGAGTTATAAGAGTCCAACCTTCTCCAATGTGGTTTTCACTGAGTCGTCATAAACAAGTTTATCATCTTGTGTCCTCTCTCCCATTAGGTGAACTAATTCCAACACCATTTCCTTCTCCATAGTGCTCATCCTATGGTTATAATCACTTACAGTCATCTTCGCACATGAGACACCCATTCCATCCCCAATAGAATGTCATTGGAGTATTGCATCTCCATGTACCACTCTTCATTAAAACTAGTTGATGTGACTGGTTTTCCCTTACCTTTTCCCTTCTTAGGTGAAGTGTTCAATCCCTTCCTTGGTGTCATTTTTCTCATCTCGGTCCTTGTTAGTTCTTCCTTTCTTCTTTCTTTAACTCTGCTTAATTCCTCAGCTTCACTCCTCTGTGAAATTCCTCCAAAACTTGTGCCCTAGCTCTACAAACCCTAACTTAGAAAACTTTCCTTCCACAAGACAATGTAAAACCCACAGGAATCCACCAAACTAACTCCTCTGCTCATGCTCGTGTACTCCCTTTCCACTCTAGTTCACAACTTTACTAAATCTTCCGCTACACATGTAAATCTCCACAAATTTCTTTTCACAAGGATGCCCTAGTTCGTAAGAGATCTTCAACAAAAATGTAAGGTAAAAAGAAATAACTTACCCCGACCTTCTATTTATAGCTTTTTTATTTTCCCACACAAAATCCCATGCCACCTACCAATATACAACTACATTAAATTCATATTTTTCCAACACCATCCTTCCACGCATTTTGTCTAATGCTTTTCCTCCAAATCCAATCTTGTGTGAAACTCCTGTAACCTTTCAGTGCGTAAGATTGCATCAATCAAACCTAGTCCTTGTCACCACCTACCTCATGTTTCTCGATATTTTATCCTTGTACGTGGTTTTTATAAGGTTTTTGACACCAATCTCCACCCATAATCACTTCTTCTATGCACACTCTTCTGACCTTACATGCTTTTGATTTTTCCACTTGGGCCGCCAATCCACATCATTTTCAACACTTGCTTCTTACCAGACTCTTCACAGAGACTCTCCTTTGACACCTTCCACCCCACACTAAATATATGTGTGGTCTCTCGTGCATAAAAACCCTTTCAAAAATTAATTGGCTACTAATGTGCACAAATACACCCACAACAAAATGAAAAGACAAGGCAAAGCGACGAAGAAGGGAAACACATAGAAAGGAAAATGCATTAAGGGAAATCCTAAGCTACATGGCAATATTGCCTTATTTATAAACACATTGAAGACTTATTTATAGTAGGGCTTCAACCTACTCCCATTAAAATGACCAGGAAACATTATTCCATCCAGCGCTTATAACTAGCAAGCACTTGAATCAAGTATGTAAGTGATAGTATATGGTCCCAACCAATGCACCTTGAGCTTCCCTGGGTGGCGCTAGAAACTTAGAATCATACAACAGGACCATCTGCCCAACCTCAAACTTCTTGTTTTTAATATGATGATCATGTCATGCCTTTTGTCATGATTTCTCCATCTTCTGAATCCATCTGGAAATGGCACGCCTCTCATCCAACTCCATAATTTTATCAATGCGCTCCTCTAATGCTTGTTCATCATCCAATCCTCCCTGCACATGCAATATGCAGAGATGACAACATGAATTCTACAGGAATAATTACCTCTATGCCAAAAACTAATTGAAAAGGTGTGGCCTTGTTCAAACTTTTATAAGTCATTCTATATGCCCATAGCACTACAGAGACTTTATCATCCCAGTCTCTTCTTCCGACATCACAAATATTTTTAATGTGTGGCTTAATATCTTGTTAAAATCCTTAGCAGTTCCATTAGCCTGAGGGTGATAAGGGGTAGTTTTGTGATGGGCCACCGTGAAATTTTATAATAAGATCCAAATACTCTCATTTAAGAAATTTATACCCCTATCGGTCATTAATCTCAATAGACATCCATACCTGTTGATTATATTCTCCCATAAGAATATAGTTGGTTTAGCCATCATGTAATCCTTTGTATGTGCCACTTATACCCACCTTGTAAGATAATATGTGCAAGTGATAATGCAGTGCAAACTTGTCCTACGTGTGGCTAGGGAAATAGGGCCCAAAAAGTCAATCGTCCATTTTTCAAATGGTTTTGCACTAACAATAGGTCTTAATGGCATTTTATATCTTTTTCCTAGTTTACCAAAGCACTTGCAATGATCACATGCCTTGTAATACTCAATGCATCCTTGTAAACCATCTCCAACCAAAATCCTTCCAATAGTATCTTGCACACGGTCACATTCCCAACATAGTGACCTCCTGCAATGCCACCATGAGCTTCTTCCATGATTGTAGCATGTTCATCCTCTAGCATGCATCGGTGTAAGACCTCATCTCGGCCTAACTTGTATAGGTCTCCTTCAATCAACATATATGGTGTGGTGCATACAACCAACTAATTTTTCTCCAAGGCCTTCATTCCTTCTGGTGCCACACCCATTTACAAGAAAACAAAAATATCCTCCAAGTCGGAGGATGCACGTTGCAATCTAAATAGTATGCATTTGGCATTATGTCATCAATGCTTTGTGCTTCCTCTCCTAAGTTAATCCGTGATAAATGGTCATGTCCTAAATTGCTCTTCCTTGGTTTCACCACAACCGTAAACTCAAATTAGTTTTAAAATAAGACCCATCGGCATATGTGCCCTTACAAAATGGGATTGTTCATCAAATACTTCATACAAGAAAAACACAAGTGATGGTCAACAATCCCCCCTCTAGGATGTGATAAGACCACTCCAATTGCCATACCTGACACATCTATGTGCACATGAAAGAGCTTATCCCAAGAGGGAAAGCACAAAATGGGCGCAGTAGTAAGTTTCTCCTTTAAGGTGTCAAAAGCTATTATTTTCACCTTTCCCCAATAGAACTTACTTTTATGTTTCAATAACTCTTCCAAGGGCATGGAAATTTGGGCATATCCCTTGATGAATTTCTTGTAGTACCTTATATGCCCTAGGAACCCACACATTGTGCTTTGACTAGTAGGATCCTCTAATCCCACTATAACAACAAATTTTTGGGGTCTACCAGTAAGCCTTCTTTACAAATAATGTGTCCCAACAACGTGCCAAAAGGAGTGGAAAAACACATTTCTTAATATTCAAGGAGATGCTCAACTACCTACATCTCTCAAACATCAACCGTAGATTATCACAATGATCTTTGACTAACCCATACATCGTCCAGTCATCCAGGTAAACTTGCAGAAATTTATGGATGAAATCTTGAAAGGCTTGCACAAAAATATGTGAAAACATAGTAGGCATGTTCTTCAATCCAAAAGGCATGACCATATAAGAAAAACTTCCCCATTCAGTGGTGAAATTTGTTTTCTCTGGTCTTCCTTTGTAATTCTCACCTGGTGATAACCCAAGAATCCATCTGTAAAAGAATAGATCTCTTTCCTAGCTATGCCTTCAGAATCTCTTTAATAAATGGGGTTGGGAAAGGGTCTATGACACATATAGAATTGATATCCCTATAGTCTACACATATCCTTATTCTTCCTTATTTTTTTATACTAATTACCATCGGGCTCACCCACTCAGATTCTTCAATTACCTCAATGATACCAGATTCTATCATCTTGTCAATTTCCTCCTTAACTTTGATGCGCAGATTCAGATTCATCCTATAAGGTCTCTTCCAAACTGGGCGTGCACCCTCTTTTAAATTAATCCTCATTTCTCCCAATGAGGGATGTACTCCTTTTAATTCATGGTACCCACATGGGAACAAATCTTGGAATTCACGTAGTAGATCAATGATTTTTGACACTTCTTTTTCAATCCAGTAATCTCGATAATGACTTCCTTTGGCTTTGTCTTTGTACCAATGTTAACTTTATTTGTTTTCAAGGGCTCATGGTATACGTGCACTATCTCATTTACTTTATCTAATACCTTGTGCATACCTTCTATATGGTTAGCATCCAATTTTTCCACCTCCTCATCATCTATCAAATAGACTAACTTTCCTTTTTCTTTGTCTAGGTAGGCGCACTCAAGTTGCACCTCCTCCATCTCTTCTTTTGGTTCTTCTTATATGAAAACACCCCAACTCAGGTTCTCCTAATAAATCCATAATTCGGTCCTCATCCATGGCACTATCTCCCATAGTAAGACGTTTGACTACCTACAACGCCTCATTCACCAATGGCTTCAAACTTTGATACCCAAAAGTTTGAATAATATCCATTGTTAGTTCTGTGAGTTTCTGTCTAATGACACATCTCGAATGGATACACCACGCATGCGCGTAGCCATGCAAGGTGGAATATAAATTATGCACCTAATTTTTCTCTTCTCTCTCACAAAATTTTTCTATAAATGTAAGCTAGAAGCTCATTTCAACGGAGTTAGACAAGTTAGATAGTTAATGTAATAACCCACCTCGCATGACATCGAAAACCACATGTAGTGGTAGTTAAAAATTTGGGTAATTTTTTTTTAAGTAAAAAATCTTATACTTATCTAGATTCCTATTATTAATTATTTTATACCAATTTAATTTACCCAATTCATTAACTACTTGTCCAATTTCAACTTTAATTGTTTATTTCTCATCATGGTTACTCTACTAAATAAGCTGTTAGGTTCATAATAGAAAATCTATACACCCCTTTTAATTTACTTAGTTCCTCCCTTATTATTATTTTTTACCCAACTCCCATAAAATTCCATGACTTAAAATGTGTAGGGAAAGATGTGGGCCATTGGATCCACTCAATATTAGCCCTTGATTTTAAGTTGCCCTATAAATTCCCTAATCCATCTTTATGTTTTCTTTTATGGTTGTTTTATTTTTCTTTTTCTTTTCCCTCTTTCTCTCTTGGTTTTATTTTATTTCTTCTTTGTGCAGGTTGTGGAGGAGCCATGGAGGTTTTGGATTCATGGGGTTGCATAAGATATTATCATTATTCTCTTTTTTTTGTATTTTTTACGAAGTATCTACGGCCTTAGGTATGTATTGTACCCCTTTTTTTTTAAATACATATTTTATATATATATATATATATATATATATATATATATATATTAATAAATAATATGTATTTTGAATTGCAGAAGGATCAGTATTAACTCGGCCAAGAGTTAAAAGGAAAGGCGGATGCAGTCATGAGAATGGTCAGTAGTGAGGGAGTGGTGGGTGGCGGTGGTATTGGGGTTTGGAGGGGGCACGGTGGTGTGGCTGTAGGCCACACCACCAAGATTTTCAACTCAAGTTTGGGGAGGGGGCTCGGCCCTCCCATATATATATATATATATATATATATATATATATATATATATATACTATATCAAAATAAATACAAAGTTGTAAAATGATATGTTCTCTGTTTTGTCATTTTTTTGTAAATTATGCAACTTCATTATTTCCAATATATCTATATTATAAATGATTTACTCATTTGTATGATAAAAGGGAATGTAGCAATGTATTACAAATAATAAGAGAGGGCTTGAAAATTGTTTAAAATTTAGCAAGGAAAAAGGTATATTCACATTTGATTTCAAAATGTAATCATTCTAAGCGCATTATAAGGACATCATTGCACATTCACCTATCCACATACTCAAGAGAATTAATTCAAAATCTAAAGGAAGCCATTAAAACAGATTTTTACTTTCACCCAAAATTTTACTATGTATGAATTAAGTGGATTTTCACTAGAAGTATTTTTTTCCTTTAAAGCAATAACTAGATTTTTAAATTTGTAAAGAAATAAACTTAAATCAAGTTTGTATCTAATCTTTTTCTCCTTATTAATTTTCCACACCAAGAAGAAATACAAGAGTAGTATTATTTATTTCAACATCAACTTCATATAGCAAGCAATGTTTAATTTTCAAAGGGGAATTTCAACCTTAAAATAAGATCTTAACAAAGGAATAACTCTTAACCAATTACTTGTATTTCCTTTCAAAGTTTAAGACTCTTACAACATTTACCATACAAGAATAGTTTACATCCCCATGAATCTTAAGCTCACAAATACAACATATTTCCAAGATACTTAAGATGCACAAAGCAAAACATTACAAGGCTTCATTCCAAGATTGAAGGAAGATTACACATACTAGTGTAACACTAGTTTACAAATCAATCCCAATCACAAAATGGGAACCTTACAAGGACATATAACTTCCAACATAGCCATATCCACATGATTACAATGAGAGTAGTGTTCACAAAATTTGAAGAAAACAATGAGAAGCCAAGATATCAAGGAAACTCCAACCATCTTCCAAACTTGAGCTCCACCTTTTGTGCTCTACATAAAATCCAACACATAGAGAAAGGATTGTTTTACCACCCAACCTATAGGCATCATTATTTTCCAAAGGTTGAAAGACATGATAGCCTCCCCCAAGCCCATGGGAGAGAGAGATATCTTCCACAAATGTGCACAAGAATAAAGGAGAAGTACACACAAGCATATCACATACAAGACTAACTCATACACTAAGGAAAAACACAACAATTAGCAATCAAATAAAAAGAGGAGAAAACCATATTCATCCTCAATAATGGGGAAGAGTAGATGAGACATCCAATAATGCCAAAGAGTGTGGTCCAACCATAGGATGCACACTTAAAAGTTCTTCAAAACCTCCTTATCCCTACAGTACAATCATCCCTCCTTATTGCTCCTCCCATTTTCCTAAATTCCTCCTTGGGAGGATTTTCTCTCCAAGGATGGGTAAAGGGGTTCAAACCATATGAGCCACCTTCCCTACCTCAAACCATATGATGGAATAAAAGAGAACCAACATGACTTTCCCATTAAGCCATGAAGTTTAAGATGGAAAATCCACCCCTCTTCCCCAATAAAAATCCCAAATCTATCAATCCATATGATGGATGGAGAAAATAAAAATAACAAAACCAAGTAACCTTACAACACATGCAACAAGATAAAAATTTCAGCCATAACCAAATCTAAAATCTAACATGTCAAATAACACAAAATAGGATCAAAGAGTCTACCTCCAGAAACTCTCCAAATCTCTAAGCCTTTCCCAATTCCTTTTCCAAGAAAAACTCTCACTCCAAAAGTCTTCAAGCATAAAGAAAAAACCAAAAAAGTCCTCTTTCTCCCCATGAGGGAGTATTTGAAGAAAAATAAATAAATTTCCTCACAAATGAGGGGGTGACATGTGTCACCCCTCTCTTCCCTCAAGTCAAGATTCCCAAAACAAAATAAAGAAAAGATAAACCCACATTTAAACACCCTCTCCCAAATTACCCAAAAAGAAAATGAGACAAGCTTATGCAACTTTTCACAACACATACATTCCAACCAATATTACATGGATGGTAAAAAAATAGAGGCTAAATGGGAGGAAAACTCCCTCCATGCCTTGGAATTAAGCCCCTACCTAATAGGTAGGGTCCAAGGGCTTATTTTTATGCTAAGTGAACCCCCAAAACCAAAAGGGGTCACTTAAAATGCCAAAAATAGCCCAATTTCAGGTTTGACACATTTGGACACATATGTAGAGGATGTGGGGCCCACTCAAGGGTGCTTATGTGACCCTAATCCTCTTTAATTAACACACACTTACAAAAATACATACTTAATGCAAGTGGGGACCATTAAGTCCCCCAACCTAGTTTACTAACAAAATTAAACAACCTAAACACAATTAATTTTACATGAAATACAACATTACAAATAAGGGTCACTCATGGTGCCCAAACAATACAAGAAACCAATAAGGCCTCATACAACTAACATGGTTAGGACTTAGCCCCGTGGGCCGCTTGTGCACAATTTGTGTAGCCACCCTGAAACCCACATTCTCATGTGCCATGTAACCTACACACATTAAATGCATTTGTCTAATACAAGTGTAAATCAACTACTCAGTAAACGATCAAGTCTAAACATGAAATCTATGATATCACAACATCAACATGGAATCGTAAATGAGAAACATGCATAATTCCACACAAATTCACCATGTGTTAGCCATTACAATACATATAAATGACATATATCCATGTTATCATGTGTTCTCATCAATAATCGAATAATCTATATCATCAAGACATGTGACTAAACTATGTATCCATCATATATCAATTAGGCCCAAATACCATAGCAATATGTTAGTATCCACAACATCTATTAAAATGTGCCAACATACTAATCAAAGCTAAATTGGCACTACGTGCCCAAATCACCATACATGTCCATAAAGATCAAATAACATAACATAATTTCTAAAATATGTCAAAATCCCTATCCAATAGTAACTATAAGTAACGAAGTCAACAAATAACTAAGGCTATAAAATGTGGGCACTACATTTAGAAATTTTCCACATTTTTCAAAGAATCCTCTCTCTTCTGCAAGATATTTGGTTGTGGATTGGGGAACTTTCAAGCCTCTCTTTCAAGATTATAATGGCAACCATTGCCTTTTCTGAATGTAATGATGCATTGTGCATGTTGTTGAAGTAATAAAATTATTTTTTTGTGACTAATATTGGTCTTTTCATCCTTCTATACTTATTTGTTCATTTTTCATGCTTGCAGATACACTATGCAAGTTCAAGTTTCTATAGTTGGTTCTTGGAGTTCTATGCTTATCAAGTGGTAGAGTATTGCATGTAGTTGAGTTTTGGTGTTTGTTCACCCTTCTCAAGTTCATCCTTCTTCACCTGGAAGATTGGTATATTGTTTTTCTGATTGAGTTTAATCAAGGGAATGCATCCTTCGTAGTCTTTGGTATTTTGTTACCCTCTCTAAGTTCGTAGAAGTGAAGTTGACTTGTGGTGAAAAACACCCTATTCAAATTAATCCTTCCGAGTATGGTAACACCCTTTATTTGGTGCATCACCATCCATGGTATAGTTTCATTTCTTGCAAATATATCTCCTAAAACCCATGAAAATGTTAGCATAGGTCTAGATAACCATTTTATTACACAAGGAGTAGTATAGTGATGAGGGTAATCAATTCTTGTCATTAATAATGTCAATCTGGGTTGGTGTCCAAAGGTTGTATGTATTAAGAGAAGAAAATATTAGAAAGAAACTCCTTTAAACACAAACCAAACTTGCATAAAATAAATCACACTTGCGGAAATTAAAAGGCACACTTGCAAAAATAAAGTTTGCATGAAAGAAACACACTTGCATGAATTGAAATGCACACTTGTAGAAATAAAGGCACACTTGCATAAATTGAAATTTCTAAATTGAAAATAAAGGAAAGAGGAAAGGACACCTGCAGGTTCACAAAAGAAATTACATAACATAAAAAATAGAAATTTACAACAAAAGGAAAACTGCAGAAATAAAGAAATTACATAACATAAAAAAATAGAAATTTAAAACAAAAGGAAAACCACGAAATAAAGAAATAAACATTAACACATTGATCCATCTTCCTTGGAATGAGTGGCCAGCTCATTCCTTGGAAGAGGATTTAATTCATACTTTTAATTCAGAACTTGCAGAAAAACTTTACTTCCAAATATTGGAAAGAAAGAACAGATCTTGATTACTTGGGAAAAGAAATTACATATCTAAGTGTGGAAGGTTGAATTTATAATTTATGCATCCAACCAACTCCTTATTTTAGGAAATACAATCTGATCTTATCATTATTCTTATCATTATTCTAATCCTAACAACTAAGATCTCCATCTCCACAAAATATGGAGAGAGATATATTATTGGCATCAAATCTTATCTCACTTATTTTAGGAAGATTTTCTCTTAAATATTCTCCTTGCTTTTCAGTAACAATAATTATAATGATTTTATTTCTCTACATTATTGGAAGGAGGATTTCCCTCAAAATATTATTTTGACTAAATATCTTTCTTAGATTTTCTATTTGACTTTGTTATTTTTGATTGTGGAACTTTTGACGGCTTGTCAAATACGCTTTTTCCTCAGACTGTAGTTCACTAAAAGTTATATTTCTCTTTATTAGTAAAACCTGTAGCAAATCTAAATGACATTTTTTTAACACATTGCTAGGAACAAAAACCTCTCTTATATTTTCCATTTGAATTTTTTTTTCTATTTATGGAACTTTTAGTGATTGTTTGATACACATTTCCTCGAACTACAGCTCACTAAAAGTTAGATATCTCTTGATTCGTAAATCCTGTAACACATCTAAATGATATTTTTGTTAAACACATTACTATGAACAAAAACCTCTCTCATATTTTCCATTTGAATTTTCTGTTTTTGTTTATGGAACTTTTAGTGATCGTCTAATACACGTTTCCTCGAACTGCAGCTCACTAAAAGTTATATCTCTCTTGATTGTTAAAAATTATAACAAATTTGAATGATTTTTTTGTTAAAAACATTACTATGAAAAAAACCTCTCTCATATTTTCCATTTGATTTTTTGTTTTGTTTATGGAAATTTTAGTGATCGTCGATACACGTTTCCTCGAACTACATTTCACTAAAAGTTAGATCTCTTTTGATTGGTAAAACCTGTAACAAATATAAATGAGGTTTTTTTAAAACATTACTATGAAAAAAACCTCTCTCATATTTTCCATTTGACTATTTTGTTTCTGTTTATGGAACTTTTAGTGCTCGTATGATACACGTTTCCTCAAACTGCAACTTACTAAAAGTTAGATCTCACTTGATTGGTAAAACCTGTAACAAATATGAATAAATTTTTTGTTAAACACATTTCTATGAACAAAAACTTCTCTCATATTTTCCATTTGAATTTTTCTGTTTTTGTTTATGGAACTTTTAGTGCTCGTCTGATACACGTTTCCTCGAATTACAGCTCATTAAAAGTCAGATCTCTCTTGATTGGTAAAACTGTAACAAATATGAATGAGGTTTTTTAAAACATACTGCTATGAAAAAATCTCTCATATTTTCCATTGGAATCTATGAGTTTTCACAATTCCTCTAAAACTATCATTTCATTGATGTAGGTTCCAAAACTAAAGTCATCATTCCTTTTATGCAAGTTCCGGAACTAAATCTGCAAGTTCGAAATTAAATATGCAAGTTCCAAAACTAAATCTAATTTTTCCATGAATTGAAAGTTTTGAAACTAACTGCCATTTAATTGATACAAGTTTTGGAACTAAATCTGTGAGTTCGAAACTTACTCTGAGAGTTCTGGAACTAACTCTGTGAGTTCCGCAGCTAACTCAAAACAACTATAACTTTTGTGTGCGACCTCAAATTGAGATGATTCTATTTTTGAACTTACATAATTTTTAGAGAGGAATCTAAATATGAAATCAGATTTTATTTTAAATATATTGTTCATGATAAATTCCACTTTTCCCAATACTAGCATTATCTTTCCTTTATGGCCTGCATACACAAGACTTTGCATCTTTTCCCAAATAATCAATAGGATTAGTCAACAAAATAGATAACAAAAGATTTATAAAGAATGAACAAGACATATATCCTATATTCTATCTTAAGCAAACTATAAATTTATAGATTACATTTAAATCCACTTTCAAAGGTAACTTGGAAGGACAAAATAATGGGAATTTATAGCAAATTTATGGCCTCATCATTGCCCCACACTTAATCTTATACATGTCCTTATGCATTACATTATTATCTCCTCTTATTATATTCTTCTCTATTGAGGACACTTTCTTATGGACTCCTTCGTTGCTTTTGATTTCTTTCTTTTACCATAGGTTTGTTAGGATAAAATTTATTATCCTAATATTTAATTATGCATAGTTGGATTATTTAATTAATTTTATTAATTAAATAATAAATGGTTATATTGTTACATGGTTAATCAACCATATTTGTCTGTATGCACATTGTTATATTGTTTTAAACAATATATTTGTTTTTATGTAATTGTTGCTTCCCGGGTGATTTGGAAGCTTGTTTATTCTGGTTTTTGGTTGCACCTGTGCAACTCATTTTCCCGGATGTATTTGGCTGTGCAATATCTATAAATATTGCAGCCCATCCTCTGTACTTTTTTACTTGATTGAGATTAATAAAATAACACAGGCTTCCGTCCCTGTTTCTCAATCTACATTTGGTACCAGAGCGAAATTCTGGCCCTGTGAAGGTGTGGAAGAGAGAGCAGCAGAGAGAGAGGAGATTGGAGACGTGTTTGTAGCATTTGAGAGCCTGTGCAGCCTCGTGCAAACTCCCAACCCCATCCCTGCCTCCCCCGCATCCTCCTGTTCCTTCCAGGAGCTTGGAAGGCAAATTTTTTGCAGACCTTTGGTGCACTCGGCACTGTGCAAAATTAGCTACAGGTATTGGAAATAATATTTTTTTTCCAATAAAGATTTTTTCTCTACATTATTTGGTCTCTAATGTATTTGGAATTTGCTTGGCTTGTTTTGGAGGTCTATTGAACACGCCAAGTTGGGGATATAGTAGATCGAGCTTTATTTTAAGCATTGGGCGAGCCATTGTTTGGGGTCGAGCCCACACACCAACCCCACGAGCATGCAACAGCAATAACAGTCGGCCAAGGCAATAACATTCGGCAAGGCAATAAACAACAGCAAAAATCTCCCTCGCCCGCGCCATTCTACATACCACGCGATTTTTCTTGATCCAGCAACCTGTACAAGGAGACAAAAACATTTTTTTGAGCATATGCGCCTTCTTTGTCCACCGCGGCCTGTGCAAGCAAACAAACACAAAAAAATGCGGCCCAGGCATTAAAAAACGCGGCCAAGCATGTAAGAACAGCGCCCAGGCAATAAAAACGTGGCCAAGGTAATTCAAAACGCGGCCAAAGGGAAAAAAATGCAGTCCAAGCAAGTAAAAAAGCGCCCAATCTCAGATCTGGACCTGTTCAGTGCGTGGCAAGACAAAAATACGCGCCCAAACACAAAACGCGCTGCGCTTGCTTGCAAATCGGTGTGAAGGAAGCTAAAAACGTAGCCATAGGAGAATACAAAGGCGTGGAGGTGAAAAGAAAAGCTTCAGATCCGTTTTTAGGCAAAGACAACCCTAAAAACGCCTCTTCACCAGCATGCGCCACGTGGCATTCATTTTCCAAGAGGTAAGTCAATTTATTTGTCAATAAATACAAATTCCTTCCTTTCATAGTCCAAGCGCCCCAAGTGGGCAAGTTGGTTAGTGCATGTGCCTTGGGAGTGAGAGGTTTGAGGATCAAATCCCACCAAAAACACTCAAAAACTCTCCTTTTGCATCTGGCGGAAATTTTGGCGGAACTGCTAAATTTAGCAGGCTTTTTTGAATTTAGTTACAACTAACTAAATTTAGCAGAGAAATCCCTAATTTAGGGTAAAAAAATTCTCCCATCTGGTCTGTTTTATCATTCCAGACATTTTTTGCAAAAGGAGACCCATCTAAAAATTGCATTTTCAGCTATTTTTTTGCAATTTTTAGCATTTTGGGTTCAGGAGGTCACGGGACCTCGAAACTGAAATTTTTTTGCACTGTCATTCAAATTTATCGTATATGTACTAATTTGCAGTTGCCATAGTCAATGTAAAACTTTGTAATCGCTTTCAAAGCTGGCGAATTGTAATAAAAACAAGTAAAATTGGTTCTGTAACACTCACGAGATCCTAGATCTCATTCGCAGCGTTCGGTATATACGGTGCCTCTGGGAAGTGCTTACGGGTAAAGCCGTCACGACTACTACTGCACTTAATGCCTAATATAGCTGCAACAACGTCGTCTAGGCATCATCCCTATAAATTGACGGGGAGTAATAAGGTCACAGTGCACACACTATGAACCATCCCATCCGTCTGTGAACGATTGCATGACATAAACCGACACGGGTGAGAAATTATCCGAGTATATAGCGAAGTTACGCGCGCGTATGAGGATATTTCTTTGAGCGATGTCGATAATCGCCGCAGACCCCATCATTATTGTCTTGGTACCACGTATCGAATTCTTTCACGACGTTAATGCCTCTTTCATGTACCATAGGGTATATAGAAAGGGTGAGCTTCTTCCACATCACCGACGGGTATATCGGAAGGGCACGTATATAAAAGGTTCGGTATATGGGATGATGGTATATAGATTGGGAGACCTTATACCGGAGTGATAAGAGCCAAACCTGTCGGTGATCTCTCGCAAAATGGGCACAATGCCCCCAAATTTTTCTTCCGATTCACAATTGCTCGAGAGGAAGCAACTATGCTTTGCTTGGAAGACAAAAATAAAAACACAACTTGAGTTTGAAGAAATGCCTATGTGGATTTGGTACTCTAACCAGATCACCAACGGATGCAACACAACAACGACAATTTGATAGAGTAGATCAGAAAGCAAAACTCATCATCTTGTTTGGAGTGTCCGATGATGTGCAAGCCCACATTCGAGATGCCACATCAGCAAAAGAAGCGTGGGATAAACTGAGCACAATATATGAGGCCAAGAACAAGAATGTCATACTCAATTTGCAGAGTCAGTTACATACATTGAAATTCAAACAGAATGAGAAAATTGAAGCCTTCCTAAGAAGAGTTGCAGAGTTGAGGGCTTCACTTCTAGCCCTAGGAGAAGAGGTCAAAGATGAATCTCTCATTCCAATTGTTCTGAGAGCTCTCCCCTCTTCTTACCGCATTTTTGTCACAACTCTAAACTTGTCAGATACAACAATTAGTTTTGACAAGCTAGTAAACCTACTGCAACAAGAGGAAGCAATGCACAACAAGGATGATGAAGAGGAGCAGGCACTATCTTCACATCAAAAATGGAAAGGAAAAGGTAAAGGAAAACCTAAATCCTATCAGAAGTCCCCACATCAGAATCAGTATCATGGGGACAATCAACAGAAGAAGCGATGTCCAATTTGCAAAAGAGGACATGACTTGCAAGAATGTTGGTTTAACACATATAAGAAAGGTTCATCAAGCAATTCTGGACCACAACAACAACAAACTTACAAGGGACATTCAAACAACTATCACGGGCAGAAAAAGGGGAACTGGAAAAGAAGACCCCACCAGCAAGGTAATATTGCTGAGCAACAAGAACAGTCAGACAATGAAGACTTCTTGTTCACTGCTCGATCAAGTGAACCATCCACGTCATCTAGTGACGTCTGGTATGTTGATTCGGGAGCCACTCGACACATGACCGGCCATAGAGACTGGTTTATTTCAATGAGGGACACGCCATCGAAAAATCATGTTTCGTTGGGAGATGATTCTTCATATACAGTTCAGGGGATTGGAAACATTTCTCTACCCCTTGGTTCACGAAAATGCAGACTATCAGATGTTCTATATGTCCCAGGTTGTGAAAGAATCTTCTTTGGTCAGTCAACTCCTAGATCACAACCTGAAAATTGACTTTGATAGTCAATCCGGCAAGAAAATGTGTTTGATTCGAGATAAATCCAGAGGCTCGAAAATAATTGCAAAAGCCTCAAATGTGGGACAAATGTTTCAACTTGATTTCATTCACAAAAATGATCAAGCACTCGTGGCTAAAAACTCCACCTCAGCTTAGTTGTGGCATCGGAGATTTGGTCATGTAAGTTTCAAATATCTCGACACACTTCGCCGGTGTAATATGGTACATGGGCTACCATCTCTTCAGAAGGATATAGACAAGTGTCCTCACTGCTTAGCAGGGAAACAACACAGAGTTTCATTCCAAAAGAGTACTTTTCGAGCTCATGGTAAACTTGACCTGGTTCATACCGATCTGTGCGGTCCAATGCAGCCAAGTCATTCAGGGTTCCAGTATTTCATGCTCTGTGTTGATGACTATTCACGGAAAATGTGGATTTTTTGTCTTCGCAAGAAAAGTGAAGCCTTTGAAACATTCAAAAAGTTCAAAGTGGCAGTTGAGAAAGAAACTGGTCGTCACATCAGAACTCTCCGCTCAGATCGAGGGGGGGAATTCACCAGTGATGAGTTCAGAGACTATCTACAAACTCACGGGATTCGTCAACAAATGCCTCCTCCACACACACCGCAGCAAAATGGTGTTGTCGAGAGAAGAAATCATACTATCATGGAAATGGTGCGATGCATGATCGATGATTCCGGACTTGCAAAGACATTTTGGGCAGAAGCAGCAAAAACAGCAGTGTATTTGTTAAACAGAGCACCCACAACTGCTCTTGATGGAATTACACCACAAGAAGCATGGTCAAAAAGGAAACCATCCATTGCACACCTCAGAGTATTCGGGTGCAAAGCCAGCATGCACATACCCAAACAGAACAGAAAGAAATTGGACATGAAGTCACAAAATCTCATCTTCATTGGATACAGTGAAGAGACTCTTGGGTCATTGATGGATCCTAAGACCAGAAAAGTCTACACAAGCAGAGATGTTGAGTTTTTCGAGAAGAAGGAAGCAGAGACTCCTCCTCCGGACTCGCAAGATGTAGATTTTTCACCAATTGTAAAACTGAAGCTAATGTTCCCTCAGAATATGAAAGTGATGATGGGGATGATGGTGTTGATCAGATAGAACCACAACCCATGGGAACAGGCCAACGTATGCCTAAATGGTGTACAAGCACATTACGAGATGCAAGATTGGATGCTCCACCGGATACATCCACCCCTAGACCACGGACTCACAGTAAAGCAAGAGAAGAAGTTAACTTTTCTTTGATGAGTAGAGTCATTGAATCAGACGAGCCCTCTACAGTCCAAGAAGCCCTATAGTCAAAAGCTTGGAAAGATGCCATGGATTCTGAATATCAATCAATGATGAAGAATAACACTTGGCAGCTTGTCAATCTTCCACCAGGGAAGAAACCCATTGGATGCAGATGGATATTCAAAACTAAGTACAAAGCAGATGGGACAGTGGACAAGTGCAAAGCAAGACTTGTAGCAAAGGGGTACGCATAGAAAGAAGGCATTGACTATGAGGAGACATTTGCTCCCATAGCCTAAGATCAAAATGATCGGGATGATCTTTGCTCTAATTTGCTCGATTTGGATGGAAAGTTCACCAAATGGACGTAAAAAGTGCCTTCCTGAATGGAGATTTACAAGAAGAAGTCTACATGACTCAACCTGAGGGATATGTTGTACCTGGTCAAGAAGAAAAGGTATGCAGACTCAGGAAATCTCTGTATGGCCTCAAACAGGCACCCCGGGCATGGTACATCAAGATTGATGAGCATCTCGTACAACATGGATTCATCAGAAATCCATATGATCCCAATCTCTACCTCAAAAAGCAAGGGGGGGAGATGGTGATTGTTGTAGTTTATGTCGATGATCTAGTCATCACTGGCAGTTCAATGAAGATGATTGATGAAACGAAGAAAGATCTTAAGCGATCATTCGACATGACAGATCTCGGGCTTATGCACTACTGTCTTGGACTAGAAGTATGGCAGAAAGAGAATCACATCTTTGTTTCTCAGATGAAATATACCAAGACAACGCTCGAGAAGTTTAGGATGATGGATTGCACACCAATTGCTACACCTATGGAGAACAGATTACAGTTATCTCGTTCAGATCCATCTCCTGAGGTAAGTGCCACTCTCTATCGGCAGCTGATTGGGAGTCTCATTTACCTGACCTACACTAGACCAGATATCAGCTTTGCAGTGAGCTATCTATCCAGGTTCATGCAGGAACCCAAAATTTGTCATTGGAAAGCAAAGAAAGTGCATTTTAAGATATCTCAAAGGATCAGTGGATCTTGGTCTAGAATACAAGAAGAACGAAAACTTCTTCTTGACTGGATATTCGGATTCAGATCATGCAGGTAACATTGATGATAGAAAATCCACTTCTGGATTTGTATTCTTTATGGGATCTGGACCAATATCATGGGGAAGTAAGAAACAACACTTTATTTCTCACTCTTCCACAGGCTTATCGTTCATCGCTCACAGAGAAGCTGTCTGTGAAGCGATTTGGCTACGTCGCATACTGGAAGGACTTGGAATACCACAGGACAAACCGACCACCATGTATGTTGACAATGAAGGTGTTCTCAAACTTGTTCGCAATCCAGTTTTTCACGAGAGAACAAAGCACATTGAAGTTCAGGTTCATTTCATACGCGAACATGTGTTGAAGCACAACATCCAACTTCAATTTTGTCCAACGGCTGAACAACGAGCAGATATTTTCACAAAGTCACTTGCACGTGACAAGTTCGAGTTGTTCAAAGCATTTCTCTCCTCATCTCTTCAGACAATGCACAATTAAGGGGGGGAATGTTAGGATAAAATTTATTATCCTAATATTTAATTATGCATAGTTAGATTATTTAATTAATTTTATTAATTAAATAATAAATGGTTATATTGTTACATGGTTAATCAACCATATTTGTCTGTATGCACATTGTTATATTGTTTTAAACAATATATTTGTTTTTATGTAATTGTTGCTTCCCGGGTGATTTGGAAGCTTGTTTATTCTGGTTTTTGGTTGCTTTGTGCAACTCATTTTCTGGATGTATTTGGGTGTGCAATATCTATAAATATTGCAGCCCATCCTCTCTGTACTTTTTACTTGATTGAGATTAATAAAATAACACAAGCCATCCTGTTTCTTAATCTACAAGGTTCTTGTGTGGATCTCCTTCGCTACTTTTGATTTTCTTCTTTTACAACAAAGTTCTTGTGTGGATCTCATCTCATTACTTTTGATATTATTTCTTTTACAACAAGTTCTTATGTGGATCTCCTTTTGTTTCTTTTGATATTCTTTCTTTTACAATAGATTCTTGTGTGGATCTTCTTCTATTGCTTTTGATATTCTTTCTTTTACAATAGGTTCTTGTGTGGATCTCCTTCTGCTGCTTTTGATTTCTTTTCTTTTACAACAGGTTCTTGTGTGGATCTCCTTCTATTGCTTTTGATTTCTTTTCTTTTACAACAAGTTCTTGTGTGGATCTCTTTCTGTTGCTTTTGATTTCTTTTCTTTTACAGCAGGTTCTTGTGTGGATCTCCTTCTGCTGCTTTTGATTTATTTTCTTTTACAGCAGGTTCTTGTGTGGATCTCCTTCTGTTGTGTCTCATATCAAAATGCATAGCTCATGCTTCTCCTTCTCTCCCACACCTAAACTCATGCATGTTGTTTATTTATGGCTGCCCATAAATTAGACTCAAAAAGTTTGATTGCAAAGAGGTGCACATATTTTTCATATAAGTAGGGGGATATGAATTTTATCTTGCCTTCATTGGAAAATCTTTAAAAGTGGATCTAGTTGTAATAAAAAAACTTGTAAGAAAACTTAAAAATAAAATAATACAACAAAATAACTTGATCATACATCTAGTTGTCTTTGTCATCTTATTGTTAACATGGTCAAATAGTGCCGAGAAGAAAGCCATCAGGTAACTATTGATTTCCTTTAAAGCTTTTTTATTTTTTTGTTTTTGATTCGCATTAGCAAGCTAGTTTTCTAATCAAAGCTTTTTTTTTTTTTTTTTTCTTTGATTGGCCAGCAAGTTGGTTTTCCAATCAAATCTTTTGAATTTTTTTTTGCTTTTGATTGGCCAGCAAGCTAGTTTTCCAATCAAAGCTTTTTTTTTTTTTTTCTTTTGCTGAAAATGATAGCATGAGAAGGATTAGAGAAAAATTTGATCCATCATCAGACTATATTCATCAAAGTACAACTTGTGTAAAATAGGAAGCAATGTCTGAGATCTCAAAAAAAAATTTACATACTTGGTAACTCCAAGAAGATTCTAAAAATTATGTAGACAATTTTTAGGTCTTCAAAGCCCAACTTGAATTGTGCAATATCAGAATCACCATAGTAATCTTCAAAGCCCGGACTAGTGATCTCAGGAGATGGAGAGTTGTTAAAAAAGAAAGTGAATGTATCCATGGGTCCCTCCAAAATCTGCATGCTCCTTGGTTGATACTATTGGTGCTCCAAAATTTGCATGCTGATATCAAGAACAACTCTAGAAATTCCTATAGATCTAGTCCTTAGATGTTAGTATGCAAAACTTTCTTTCCTTGATATTCACAAGTAATTGCTTCTTAATGTTATACAAGCATATACAAAAATGAAAAAATTGAAAGACATGAAAACAAATTTTTCTAATGGATCTGGTTCAGGGATTGAATTTTATTATGGGATGAAAAACTGATTTGGATGGGTGGATTTATTATGAGTGGGTTTTTATTTTGGCTCTAATGAAATCCTGAATATGGATGAAGTTAATTAGAAATGCTACCACTTCATTATTACAAACTGGATAAGCCAATTTTTTACTAAGGTTATGTGTAATAAGATCACTGAGTTATTAGTTGATACAAGGGGAAATGGTTGTGGTTATCAAAAATGGCATATGATATTTCATCAACTAGATCTACTTTGATTCAATATCATATTATACCATTTCTAGATCTGAATTATTTTTTCATACCATTATATCTCTTAATCAAACATCACAGTCATTTTTCCTACAAGATTTAGTTTGTGGGGAGATATTTACAATCTAATATTTCTAATTGCAGAAATGAAATTTTAATCTACTTACAAGAAATAAAAGTCTAAAGAAACTACTTACCAAATTCTTCCTATCACAGAATTGCTAAAAGGTATTCTACTATCACTAGAATATTCTTTTAGAGAACTCTGAATCTCCCAATAACATCGTGTTCCCTGCAGCAATGATGCCAAAATGATGAGGGTCGTCAATCCTTGCCATTAATAATGTCAATCTGGGTTGGTGTCTGAAGGTTGTATGCATTAAGAGAAGAAGATCTTGGAAAATAACTCCTTTAAACACAAACCAAACTTGCATAAAATAAATCACACTTGCAGAAATTAAAAGGCACACTTGTAGAAATAAAGTTTGCATGAAAGAAACACACTTGCATGAATTGAAATGCACACTTGTAGAAATAAAGGCACACTTGCATAAATTGAAATTGCTAAATTGAAAATAAAGGAAAGAGGAAAGGACACCTACAAGTTCACAAAAGAAATTACATAACATAAAAAATAGAAATTTACAACAAAAGGAAAACTACAGAAATAAAGAAATTACATAACATAAAAAAATAAAAATTTAAAACAAAAGGAAAACTGCAGAAATAAAGAAATAAACATTAACACATTGATCCATCTTCCTTGGAATGAGTGGTCAACTCATTCCTTGGAAGAGGATTTAATTCATACTTTTAATTCAAAACTTGTAGAAAAACTTTACTTCCAAAGATTGGAAAGAAAGAACAAATCTTGATTACTTGGGGAAAAGAAATTACATATCTAAGTGTGGAAGGTTGCATTTATAATTTATGCATCCAACCAACTCCTTATTTTAGGAAATACAATCTGATATTATCTTTATTCCAATCCTAACAACTAAGATCTCCATCTCCACAAAATATGGAGAGAGATATATTATTGAAGTCAAATCTTATCTCACTTATTTTAGGAAGATTTGCTCCCAAATATTCTCCTTGCTTTTCAGTAACAAGAATCATAATGATTTTATTCCTCTACATTATTGGAAGGAGGATTTTCCTCAAAATATTATTTTTACCAAATAACTTTCTTGGATTTTCCATTTGACTTTGTTGTTTTTGATTGTGGAACTTTTGATGCTTGTCAAATATGCTTTTTCCTCAGACTATAGTTCACTAAAAGTTAGATTTCTCTTTATTGGTAAAACCTATAGCAAATCTAAATGAGGTTTTCATTAAAAACATTTCTATGAACAAAAACCTCTCATATTTTCCATTTGAATTTTTTGTTTCTATTTATGGAACTTTTAGTGCTCAAATCTAATACATATTTATTCAAACTCCACTCACTAAAAGTTAGATCTCTCTTGATTGGTAAAACCTGTAACAAATCTGAATGAGGTTTTTGTTAAACACATTTCTATGAACAAAAACCTCTCTCATATTTTTCATTTGATTTTATTTTTTATGGAACCTTTAGTGCTCAAATCGATACACGTTTTCTCGAACTATGGCTCACTAAAAGTTAGATCTCTCTTGATTGATAAAACATATAACAAATCTAAATGAGGTTTTTGTTAAAAAAAATTCTATGAACAAAAACCTCTCAAATTTTTCATTTGACTTTTCTGTTTCTGTTTATGAAACTTTTAGTGCTCATCTGATAGACGTTTCCTCGAACTGCAGCTCATTAAAAGTCAGATCTCTCTTGATTGGTAAAACCTGTAACAAATATGAATGAGGTTTTTGTTAAACACATTGCTATGAACAAAAACCTCTTTCATATTTTTCATTGGAATCTCTGAGTTTTCAAAACCCTCAAAAACTATCATTCCATTGATGCAAGTTCGAACTAAAGTTGTCATTCCTTTTATGCAAGTTCCGGAACTAAATCTGCAGGAGTTCCGGAATTAAATCTGTAAGTTCCATAACTAAATATGATTTTTCCATGAATTGAAAGTTTTAGAACTAACTGTCATTCAATTGATACAAGTTCTGGAACTAAATCTGTGAGTTCGAAACTAAACCTACAAGTTCAGAACTAACTCTATGAGTTCAGAACTAACTCTGTGAGTTCCACAACTAACTCAAAACAACTATAACTTTTGCATGTGACCTCGGATTGAGATGATTTTTTTAACTTGCATAATTTTTTAGAGGAATCTAAATATAAAATCAGATTTAATTTTAAATGTATTGTTCATGATCAATTCTAGTTTTCCCAATACTAGCATTATCTTTCCTTTATGGCCTGCATACACAAGACTTTGCATCTTTTCCCAAATAATCAATAGGATTAGTCAAAAAAATAGATAACAAAAGATTTATAAAGAATGAACAAGATATATATCCTATATTCTATCTTAAGAAAACTATAAGTTCCTAGATTACATTTAAATCCACTTTCAAAGGTAACTTGGAAGGACAAAATAATGGTAATTTATGGCTAATTTATGGCCTCATCATATAACACTTACTTTCGGAAGAGGAAGTCGGCCTTCTCCTCCGAAAAAGAGGTTCACCTCAAGCCCAAGTCCCTCAACTTGAGAGGTGATCCCATGTTTCTCAATCACATCAAATGTTTGTTTCACATTCTGGCCATTCGAAGGGTGCGGTGATTTTGCAATAACACTCGTATTAAATAATTTTCATCTCTAATAGTTATTGTATATGCATTATGTAATTTTATATCTCCCATAGATTATATCATAAAATAAATATCAAAATTTAGAGATTTTAGAAAGTGTATGAAATCACCTTGAGGAGTTGGTCTTAGAACGGTTGGAATTTTGACCCATGTTTTCTGAAATATGAAGTTGAAATATTCCATGAGCTCATTGGGGGTCCTTTTAATGGTTGTTAGATATTCTAATAGAGAAATGTTGTTTTCCTTCTCTTTCAAATGTCTGCAAAGTACATCCCTAAGCTCATCATTGTTGGAAATTATGTTTATGGTGTTTTCATTGATGTCAAAGGTCATTGATGCAAAAATAGTTTAGGTTTCATAATTGTCTCTATGAGGTGTCAATCATGGCAACCATGAAGTTTGATTGGTAGTGTCCAATTTTGATGATTGCTATGGTGTCTTAGAGCATGGTGCAAGCTAGTATGGTCATAGTATGAGTGCTACCAAGGTGGTATAATATATTCATGAGTTCTAACATAGAGTGATGTCTAAGATGTGTTAATAATTCTATAAGATGTCATTATGGGAACTTCATGGGAAGTATGCGTTAACTTGAGGTTTTGCATGGTGACATGAGTTATGCAGAAGAGAAGTCTGATATGAGAATGGTAAGTTTTTTATGACACTTCATATGAAGTTTGTAAGACATCTCGTGTCGGTATTCATAGGTTTATTACATATTCAAGATCCATTGAAGCAAGTTTCTTGAGAACAAGGCTAGAAAGGCAAGGTAATTATTAGTTCCTAGAGAGATTCAAGTACACTTGAGTATGGATGAGATTTTTAAATCTTTTAGGAGGTCATCATGGTGCTTCAAGTCAAATTGTAGGTCAAAAATCAAAGAAAATGTAAGAAAATGAGATTTTGGTGAAATCATGCTTTTCAGAGCAAAATCCAGCTCAATAGGTCATCTTTTTTTCTCACCGACATGTGTGGGTTGTACATAGGAGCGTAAGGATTTGGGGATGTTTTTTCATTGAGATATCATCATATTGTAAAAAATAATGAGTTGATTTGGTCATCCTGTCTTTATGAACAATCGTTAAGAAGTCGGACTTGTTTAAAACCCTAGGTAAACCCTCATAGCAGAGTGATATGTAATAAATGAATTGTTTGAACTAAAAATGGTATAGAAAATAAAATTTGATGCATCAAGGTTGAAGAGGATTCTTTAGGGCTCATTTTGGGGGTGGTTTCATGTTCCAAATGTTTCAAGAAAAAAAGATAAAATACATAGTTTTGTGGAAATTTACGAGTTTTGGGATGAGATGCAAGCTTCATAAAGAAAAGTGATTTGTTCCAAAGTAATCTTGGGAGATTATATAGGTGGCCATGAAAATTTTCAGGCACGTAAAGTGGATAAATTTTGAGTTACTGAGTCCTCTAAGTCACCCCCTACATCTTTTGGCCTTAAGGGCTAAAACCTAGTCATGGAGGTTTGAGGTGTGTTTTTGATATAAATGCTTGTTATAGCTCTTGATGATCATGGATAGTTAATAAAGGCCTATCATGATGTGTTGGAGAGATTTATTTGATGGAGATGTTTTTCTTGTTGAATCCCTAATGGAAAAATTATTCCTATTAGGCTTTCTAAGGTAGGTGGCTGAAACGGATGTGCTAATATGTATTCCTCCACATGACATATGATTTTTATTGTTTGAGTATGTTGGTATAAGTTTCCTTGATATATTTCAAGTGGTGGATGATCTTGGAAGTGGATTTAAAGGTGATGGAGCATGGTTTCCTAAAGTGGTTCTTGAGCCCTTGTTGGTAGTTTTGAGTTGTTTTAGAGATGGAGTTGGTTGGAGGCCTTTTGGAAAGAAAATTTGTCGGGTGGACAAAATTGTGGATTTATTACCAATGCTCGGGAATATAAGTCCCTCTACTTAATACGGCGTGCTTCCATATATGCATGTGCGAGACAATGTGGATTTCTATGGTGGCCTTTCACGTGAGGAGGATCCAACAGGGCACTCCACCGACCTTGTGGCAAAGCTAGCAATCTCTTGCTAGGAAATAATTTGTCTCTAAATAAGGGAAAAGGAATGAGAAATGAGATAAGGGAACTAGTGTTGCACGTAGGAAATCATATTCTTACACACACACTAGTTAGAAGTATCATCACAAGCATTTATGAGAAGAAACAACTCGTAAATGGCAACGAGAGTAGATAAGATTGCAAACCCAAAGTTTCTAAAAATTCCTCATTTAGAGGCTGAAAAATCCTTATTAATGTATTGATGCTTAAACAGAAGTTGTACATAATGTGGGAATGGAAAAAATTTGAGAGTGGAGGAAAGTAAAAGAAAATAGCTCTCTTTTTCTTTCTCTAGGTACAATGCACTCTTGAGTTTACAAGATCAATCGCCAACCCTTTGAAATGGGAATGGTATTACAATTTATAGTATGAGAGGTGACTTATTGTCTTCCTCATGACCATCCATATGCCTTAATTCTAAATTTAGATATTCATATTCCTAAAAAAATTTAAGTCCCTTTTATAAACTCAAGGTGACTTAATTTATATTATGTTTCTAAAGTCACTTTTAAGTGACTTAAAGGCATATCAAAAAGTGTAAACCCCAATGAAGAATTAGAACATTTGAAGAGAGAAATTTGGGGAGAGGGAAGACAGAGAAGAGGAGAAGATGTTGCATGTGATGAAGTTTGATGGTCCTCGTTCATGGAAATCTCTGATGCGACAAAGTTCTGAATGTTCCATTGTGCCAAAACTGCTCTTTCTAATGTGACTTTCTATTTTTAGCAGTGTCCATGGGACCACTTACTATTTTTAGTAAGTGTCAAAAATGTTCGTTCTAGTGAATTCTCAATTGTAATGCACCTCCAATGTCTTCACCTCCTTTGTAGGTTCTTCTATCGATGACTTTCCTGAAATAGTAGTTCCTATGTAGTAGACCTGCTATTTTTAGAAAGTTCGCTTCGGGATTTGATTAACGTGGAGCGAATTTTTTTGATATGGATTTATTTACCAACATCACCCCTCTAAAATTTTAGGCCCACCGCTTAATAGTCCAGGAGATTTTAAAGTTTTAATTTTCGGACCTGACAGTGCTTCTAGACATGGCAGCCATTAATGGACCTCAAAATTGCAGGTATGGTTTTTCCTCCATTTGTGATGAAATAAATTTCATTATGATAGGTTTTTTCTTCTAGTGGTTCACACAAAATTCTACTTCGTTTCACCCAATGGTTTGACAGGAAATTAGATTTCTTCGTTATGGATGCTCTATTACATAAGAGGAGAGTTTAAAGGTGTCTTATTGATGGTCTTGGGTAGAGTAATGAACAAAAAAAAAAAATCATGCATCCATTTGAGATATTTCTTTAACTTTTAACTTTGTGGCCATGGATTTTTCCCTATTTTCTCCTCTTGTGTTCTATGCTTCTTTTGTGTTTTCTCCAATTTCCCTTTAGTACCTATGTGAAGTTTTGGAGTGGGTGGGGAGTACCTCTATGGAAGGTATGGTTCAAGGTTTAGCAATGGAGAAATGATGGTGAGCAATGTTATCGATGAGGAGATGGTGATTTCTGTGAACATGGATGTTAGAAGCGGTGAGAAGTAAAGAAGAAGCCACCAACATTTAGAAAATAATTCAAATTTTTGAGTTGGATTTGGGTGCACTTTTTTCTCCCTAATTTCCTTGACCTTAAGGATGTGAGGGACATCAATTTCCACAATGAGAAAGATGGCGACACGTGGCGGTGATCCCACAACAGGGAATGAGTGCTCCAAAATCAGCTTTAAATCACCGAGGGCTAGAAACTAGTCATACCGGTGACCATAACACTCTCCTACAAGGATGGGAACCTTTTTCCATGTTTTATGTCCCTCACTCAAGGACGTGAGGGACATGAGTTTCCACGGTGGTCCGAAGGCGACACATGTCGCTTGATCGCAGTAGGGAATGAATCCTCCAAAAATGCACTTGGGGGCTGAAAGTCGGTCATGTGGGTGACCAAAATACTACCCATAGGGGTTGGGATATTTTTCCATGATTTATGTCCCTGACCCTAGGTACATGAGGGAAATCAGTTTCCATGGTGGTCCTAGAGTTGACACATGGAACTTGATCCAAAAGTAGGAGTGGATGCTCAAAAATACACCTAGGGGTTGAACTGTCAAGTCTGGAGGTCACATGAGGGTCCCACAGGTCACATGGGGGCTAGGAACATTTTTAAGGGTTGGTTTACCTAACCTCAAGGACTTAGGAGACATGAAATACCACCCGGGCTCATGGTGTGACATGTGTCCTCCCAAAAATGAATAAGTCTTGACCTGCCTTTGAGAGGGTAACTTGGAACAATGATAACTTGAGCTCTCGGTGAGATTTATTGGTGAAATTTTATATGATACTGACTAGAAATGGAAATTTTAATTCAATGGTGTGGGTATCGTGTATCTATTCATCCAATTGATTCCTAAAGAAATACATTGTTGTTATTTGAGACTCCACTTGTTCCCGATAAAACATGCCTGTAAATCCTATGCACCAAGTTGTTGTGAAAAATATCATTTCACCATCATGTAGGTCTTGGAATCCTATTTCCATATATGTTTTTCTTACTTCTTACTCCATCTGAGCTCCCAGAATCTTCTTCGAAGCCCAAGTTGTTTTAGGCACTGTACTTGCCTAGGCTCGTGAACCCTGTTTTTACTCAAACTGCTCCAAGTCTTTCAAAAATTATCCAAAACTTCCAAAATCATTTTACTGATGTTATAAGGTCTTCAATTCACCTCCATGTTGATTTTTTCCTTCTTTTCAACTCCATGGGGGTTGATGCGATCTGGGAAGGCCAACGATAGCCCTTCCCAATACTGCCAGAAGATAGCATCTTTTCAGAACTTCCTAAAATCACCTGGGGGATTAAATTGACTTTCCTAAATCACATAAGGGAATAATTTGACATCAAATAGGGGGTGACCAAATTGACTGATTTGACTGGGGTATCTTGAAATGATATGACTTGAAAATTTTGACACTGGGGTATAGTTGTCATGCTCGAGAAATTGTTAATTTCCATGTTACACATTTACACGACAATAGATGGATCTAACTTGGGTACATAACATGGGTGAGCATAGAAAAGACATGACATGGGAAGCCAAAATCTCAATTTTAGACCATATAATTCATTAACCAGTGCCTTATCCATTGGGCCTTGTAGAGTCATGTACAACTTACTACAAGAGAGAGAGATAAGTGAAGAAGGAAAACACACACACACACACACAAACAAAAATAGTGAAAGGATACACACCACAAAAATTAAAACACACCTAACAATAACCTATGGTACATGGTAGGGGACAACCCGCTTTCCTTTGAAGCACTTTCTGTTTCTCAAAATTTATATGTGAGTGGGAAACACTAAGTGTTGTTTTTCTGAAAGCCACCTGACTTGTTCGAGAAAGTAAACCCCTTTCCTTAATTTTTATGGAAGCCAAGTGTTTCCATGATTGTCATTTCACTTTTTAGGAGTGAGTTCATGTGATTTTTTTGATCCTCGGGTCTTCTCTTAAAAATTCCATTGCCTTCATGTTCTTTGAAATCAATTTCATAGTGCAATTTCTTTACATGTTTATCTGTATAGATGATTTTCCATCTAGGATCTCATCTCTCGCCCCAAATCTGATTTTTGTTCCAATTCCTTCGATATTCTAATTTACTTTCTTCCCGAGTCTATGCTCATTGACATCTTCTCCATGAGAAACATTTGATTCATCTTTTATCTCTACTCCATTGTGAGGTATATGAGTAATGACAGAAGGATTGGACGCGACCTCATACTTGTCTTGTATGTCCATGACATGAGTGAAGAGATCAGAATCATCTTAGGTTCTTCCACAACTTCTTTACATCCAATATTTCTTACACGAGTTATGCTTCTTCATTTCCTACAGATCCTCTTTGTATGAATTTGAAGAATCTTTATTTTGTATCTCAAGGAAAATATCTAGAGGGATTACCTCATCATCTTGGGAATCATCACTCCTTTTTCCATAGGGGCTTTAGCTTCAAAGGCATAAAAATATCTTGCTTCTATTTCTTCATCGTGGAGAGAATATTTTTCTACAAATGGGAAAGAAAATATATCCATTCTTTCATCATATCCACCAACCATTTACTCAAGAGGGACATCATATTTCACATCTAGATTTATTTTACCATATCCCATCTTCACACTTGGTTGAGGTTTCAAGTCAGCGTCATGCTTATCTTCCAGATTCATGGCTTGCATTAAAAGTTCAAGACAGATCTCGTGGTCTTATGTTTCTTCTGCAGTTTTTGGATAGACATTTCTTTCAAACCTTTCACAGGCTCATCACAAAATGATTTTTTTTCTCCATAGATGGCATAAATTGATATCATCTTCATCCCCAAATGGGAATGAGAGTAACTCCTCATCTTGGATAAGTATATAGACTTATTTTTCTTCTTGAAAATAATCAAGAACCATCTCCTCTTCCTCATGGTTTACATCATCTAGCAATTTAGACCTGCCCTATTGTAACTTGAATCTCCTCAATGATTCTTCAAAGTCCAAATATCTCCAAGAATTCATGTCTAGACCTATCAAGATGGGGATATCCTCTTCTTCCTCGGTTTCCACAAAGTGATTCATATGCCTTCTACCTTGATACAATATGTTAGCTTTCGAGCTTCCAGACTTTCATACCGTGTACCTCATCTTCTTCTCAGGAAGAAATTTCTCCATGTATCCCTTCACTGGTATGGTTTCAAAAGACCCATTCATATGAATTTCACCTCCCAAGTCTCGGAAGAAACTTCTACTTAGTAACATTTTGAATCAGGTTGGGACGTCAACTACCAAAATCATCACTAAAACTTTCTTGTCTTGAAATCTTTGCAAGAGCCACCTATGCATATTTGAATTTCCCTTCAATTGAGACCTCCTTTGAGTCCAAAGAGTAAAAATAGCCACTATTTGGATTCATGATAAGTTTGAGATCCTTGGCGACCTTCAAAGGCATCATGTTGTCTAAGGCACCAAAATCTATTATGTAATTTTTCGTACATATTATCAACAAGAAGGAAGACGTAGAAAGGTTCAAATTTATCAGTCTTTGATGCACTTAGAGAAAGCATGTTATGTGAGGGAGGTGTAGGTGGGTTTTGTAGTATTCCTTTAGGATGATGAGCTACATCATTGGTTGTTAGACTACCATTCCTGATGTATTGAACAAACCTCTCAAACTGTTCAGGATGGGTTTGCAAATATTCGGTTTTGGTAATCTACACATTGGTCTTGTTTGCATATTCTATGAAGTCAAAGGGAGTAGATGCAGACAAGGGGGTGAAGGGACTGATTTTTGAGTCTGGATAGGCTTAGGAGCAGGATTTGATGTTTGAGGAATGGAAGGTATTTTGAATGGCACACTAGGAGCTTTCAAGGAATTAGATTTTGTAGGAGTAGATTTGGGTTTAGAATTAGAAGAGGTATCGGAAGACTTACTTGGAATAGCAGGAGCCTTCTTACTTGCTACAGGATCAAGCTCCAACAATGTAGAATTCATGGAAGGAGGAAGTGGTGATCCTTGACTGATTATTTTGTTTTGTGGAGTTGTCATAGGAGGATCATCAACCTTATTTTTCTTTACAGCAGTGGAGGGGGTGCTCCTTTCTTGGACTGAGAATGAGTGAATATTACACATGAGAAACTGCGTGCATCTTCTTCCTATTCTTCATAACCTCTAGAATACTCACGAGTTTCTGATTTGTGTATCATTCTCAAACTCGTCACTTTCTAGGAAACCACCACCTTCACTTTCTTTTTCAAACTCCTCTTCATTTTCTTTACTCCTAAAACTTTCATTGATAGGTGGGGCCTCTAAGGAAATCCTTCGGGTTTTCGCAATCTGATTTTTGTTGCTTCTTTGGGAAGAAACTAGTTCAAATAATTCCCTTTTCAAAGATGTTATCTCATTCACCAAATTTTCAGTGATGGATTGGTTCTCTCATCTCTAAGATGTTGGGTCTTTCCTCTTAATGGATTCTTGATCTTTCCAGAGAGGATGAGATCATCATCAAGTTTAATGGCCAATATTTGTGCTTTTGCAATATCCCTTGGTTGAACTCTTCATAGGAGAAATCCTACCTCTGGTGATTGAGCATTGATGAAGAATCTCTTGACATTGTTTTGAGATGGTGAATCCTCTTTAGGTATCTTGCGAAGCAACCATTCGAAATGAGCCATAAAGTCTCTCATGGTTTCATTTTCTCCTTTATTTATTTGAGCTACTGCACCAAGAGGTCTGACGGTCTTGATTGATTTAAACCTCTCTTTGAAGGCATTCTTGATGGAATTCCAACCCATGATGGACTAGGTAGGTAGGAGGTAAAACCATTCGATGTTTTTTTCTTGGAGGGACTCCACGAAAAATCTTACAACAACGTCTTCATGTTAGACACCAAGAATTCCACATGATGTTGTGAAAGCAAGTGATGTGTTCTTCAAGATGTTGTGTTTTGTCACCTTTGAACTTTGGAAAGTTCTTGTGGGAACTTGTTGGTAGATCGTGGAGAGGTGGTTCAAGAGAAAGCGGGCCCGTATTCCTTCCCCATGGAATAATGGGTTGAGGTATTTCTTCTTTGTCTTCCATTATCATTTCTACTTCTGCTTCATCCCTTGCTTCTACAAATTCTTCTTCTTCCATGAACTCGATGTTCAATGGTGGTTGAAAAATGGGAGGATTTGAAGGGGAAGTATCAACAAGAGTTTTGATAGTATTGCGGGTGAATTGTTTGAAGTGCAGATGGAGAGGAGGCTTGGGAGAAGAAGTATGGATTATTTCTAATTCATTCTTGTTGATTTTACAAGGCCTCAAAATTGGAATCAGAAACACCTCTCGACCTACTCAACCTAGTGTATCTTCCTTCAGCCAACTTTTGGAATATGAAAAGACACTGTGGAATATGAAAGGTCACTTGCAGGAATTGAGAGTGTATCTTTTAGCAATGGATTTTTGTGAACTATTTTTTTGTTTTTCAATATTTGATTTTTTAAAAAAATTGACCTTGCGGTTGTATTTTGGATGTAGATGCTGCTAAATCTACCCTACGATGGGTGCCAAAAACTGTTGCCAAGAAATTTTCTCAGGTAGAAAAACTTGTGGATTTCTTTCCAGCACTATGGGAATGTAATTCCCTCTACTTAACTAGTGTAACTTCCGTATATGCATGCGCGAGAAAATGTGGATTTATGTGGTGGCGTTTCGACTGAGGATCTAATAGGGGCACTCCACCGACCACCGTGGAAAAGCTGGAAATCTCTTGCTAGGGAATAATTTGTCTATAAAGCAAGAAAAGTGAGTGACAAATGAGATAGGGGAACTAGTGTTATAGGTAGGAAATTAGATTCATGCATACACACTAGTTAGAAGTATCATCTCATGCATTTATGAGAAGAAACAACTCTAAAAATGGAAATGAGATGAGATAATATTACAAACTCAAAGCTTCTAAAATTTCCTCATCAAAGAGGCTAAAATCCTTCTTCTTGTATTGATGCTTAAAAATAATTTGTACATAATGTGGGAATGGAAGAAATTTGAGAGTGGGGGAAAGTAGAAGAAAATGGCTATCTCCTTTTCTTTCTCTAGGTGCAATGTACTCTTGATTTTACAAGATCAATTACCAACCCTTTGAATGGGAATGGAATTAAAATTTATAGAATGAGATGTGACTTATCATCTTCCTCATGACCCTCCATATGCCTTAATTCTAACTTTAGACTATTCATATTCCTACAAAATATTTAAGTCCCTTTTATAAAATCAAGGCAACTTAATTTACATTATGTTTCTAAAGTCTCTTTTAAGTGACTTAATGACATATCAAAAGTGCAAACCCCAACAAAGAATTAGAACATTTGAATAAAGAGAAAGTTGGGGAGAGGGAAGAGAAAGAGGAGGAGAATATGTTTCCCACGATGAAGTTCTATGGTCCTCGTTCACGGAAATCTCGGATGTGACAAAGTTCGAATGTTCCATTATGCCAAAACTACTCTTTCAAGTGTGACTTTATTTTTGTAGTAGGTGTCAATGGGACTACTTACTATTTTTAGTAAGTGTCAAAAATTTCCATCCGGTGAATTCTCGGTTGTAATGCACCTCCAATGTCTTCACCTCCTTCACAAGTTCTTCTATCAATGACTTTCCTGAAATAGTAGTTCTATGTAGTAGACCTACTATTATTAGAAAGTTAGCTTCCGGGAGTCGATTAACGTGGAAAATTTTTTTTTTTTTATATGGGTTTTTTTCCCAATATCACCTATATGAAATTTCGGGCCCACCCACTTAATTGTCGGGAGATTTTAAAGTTTTAATTTTTAGACCTAGCAATGCTTGGATGTAAAGACCATTAATGGACCTCAAAAGTGCAGGTCTAGTTTTTTTCCTCTATTTTTGATGAAATAAATTGCATTGTGATAGGTTTTTGCTTATGGTGCTTCACGTGAAATTCTACTTCGTTTCACCGAACAAATTGATAGGAAATTAGATTTTTTCTTCGTTGAGCTAGAAGTGGGATTTCTTTGTTGTGGATGCTCTGTTGCACAAGAGGAGAGTTTGAAGGTGTCTTCTTGATTTCCTTGGGTAGAGGAATGAACATAAAAATATAACTTGTTGTTTCATGCATCTATTTGAGATATTTCTTCAACTTTTCACTTCGTGGCCATGGAGTTTTCTCTATTTTCTCCTTCTTTGTTTTGTGCTTCTCCTTTTGTGTTTGCTCCAATTTTCCTTTAGTACTTGTGTGAATTTGTGGAGTGGAAGGGGATTACCTATATGGAGTACCTAGATGAGGATATGGAGATGTATGTGCACACAAATGTTAGAAGAAGTAAGAAAGCAATGAGAAGCATCAAGAAATATCCAACGGTTAGAAAAAATTTAAAAATTTTCATTTGGAGTTGGGTGCAATTTTTTACCTGATGTCCCTGACCTCAGGGATATTAGGGACATCAATTTCCACATTGAGAAATATGGCAACACATGGTGGCGATCCGATGGCAGGGAATGAGTGCTCCAAAATTAGCTTTAAAGCATTGACGGGATGGAAACTGGTCATATGGGTTACCAAAACACTCTCCTAGAGGATTGGGCACCTTTCTCCATGTTTTATTTCCATCACCTTAGGGACATGAGGGACATCATTTTCCATGGTGGTCCTAGAGTTGACATGTGGTGCTTGATTCGACGACAGGGAATGAATGCTCCAAAAATGCACCTAGGGCATGAAAGTCAGTCACGTGAATGACCAAAAGACTCCCCATAGGGGTTGGGTGAATTTTTCCATGCTTGATTTCCCTCACCTTAGGGACATGAGGTCCATCATTTTCCATGGTGGTCTTAGAGCTGACACATGGCGCTTGATCTAATGGCAGGGAATGGATGCTCCAAAAATGCACCTGGGGGCTGAAATTTGTTATCAAGTCTAGAGGTCACATGAGGGTCCCAGAGATCACATGAGGGCTGGGAGAGTTTTTCAAGGGTTGGTGTACCTAACCTCAAGGACTTCAGGGACATGAACTCCAGCCAGGATCTTGGTGCTGACATGTGTCCTCCCAAAAAATGACTAAGTCATGAACTGCCTTTGAGAGGGTAACTTGGAACAATGATAACTTGAGCTACTGGTGTATTTTATTGGTGAAATTGTATATGATACAGAATGGAAATGGAATTTTTAATAAAATGGTGAGGGTGTCATTTCTTTATTCATCCATCTAATTCTGAAAAATCAGATTTGTAATTTGAGACTCCACTTGTGCTCGATAAATCATGCTCAGTAAATCCTATGCACCAAGGTGTTGTGAAAAATATGATTTCACCATCATGTAGGTCTTGAATCCTATTTTTGGATATGTTTTGTTTTAATTCTCACTCTATCTAGAGCTCCTAGAATCTTCTTACGAATCCCAACGAGTTTTTAGGCCTATGTCTGTCTAGGCTCATGAACCCTATTTTTACTCGATTTCTCCAAGTCTTTCAAAACTTCTCCAAACATTCAAAAGTCATTTCCCTGATGTTCTAAGGTCTTAAATTCACCTCCATGTTGAATTTTTCCCTTCCGTTCCACTCCAGGGGTTGATCCAATCCTGGGAAGGCCAATGATAGCCCTTCCCAATATTGCCAAAAGATAACATCTTTTCAGAACTCCCTAAAATCACCTAGGGGATTAGATTGACTTTCCTAAATCACCTAAGGGAGAAATTTTACATCAAGTAGGGGTGACCAAGCGTGATTTTACAGGGTATCTTGAAATGATAGAACTTGATAATTTTGACACTAGGGTATAGTTATCGTGCTTGAAAATTGTTAATTTCCCTATTGCACATTTGTTCGAAAACAAGGCCTTGTGCTATGTTTTGGAGGATGAAGTGAGTTATTTCAGAAATTATACTTAGAGATATTTCAATTTATATGCTACTTGAGCCTTTCTTATGATTTTTTCTATATGAACTCATTTGTTTTTCAAGACTATTGTCTAGTCCTTGAAGACCTTATTGGATATGTTTACTTCTTGGTGTGTTTCATGGTGGAGATAAATGATGCAGATGTTCTTGAACCATTTGGTGATGCTTATAGGTTATCCCTAGGTTTTTGAAGCTTTTGTATCCATCACAAATCTGAGGTGTTCTCTTCATGTTCATGATGCATTCATTAGAGATAGAAGACCTTGTTTTGAGATTATAAGAGGTATGTGCTAGTCCTTGATGGTATGACCCTTACCGACTTATTTGGGTCTTTTGGATATTTTTATATGATGATTTTTATATGTTTTTATTTTGAATTACTCACCTATATGGTCATGGCTGACATAGTAATGTTATGAGAAAGTGTCATGTATATAAGTGAGTTGTAATGACTCTTTTGTATTAGTAGTGACTAGAGGGATGTGAGTGAGCTATAAAAGGAATAATAAGAATAGAGGGGCCAAGGATAGAGTTGAAGATAGGTATTAAGGTCTGAAGAACATTTAGACTGGATATGCAATAGCAATAGACCTAATTGGCCAAAGGAGGAGAATATTTGAGCGATTAGGTGAAGAACTTGTTTTCGAGAGGGTTTAACAAGTGTGGAGCTAAAGTTGTTATCATAATCAGTTTAAAAGTAACATATCTTCCGTCGTCATCCACTTTAGGTGGTGAGTTGGTGTTTGGTCATCTTTGAGGGTTGTAGTCTTCTTATAGGATTGATGTCCTACTAAACTAAGGGTTGATGTTCCTTATGGATTTGGTGCCTCACTAAAAAAATCTTGCTTGATGTGTAATATTATTTCAATTCCTTTATTATGAGTAATATTAATAGAGGTTTTAGTGGGTTTTCTTCCCCTTGAGGGTTTCCTGAATACATATAATATTTAATATGTTCTCTATCGTGTTTCATGTTCTTATGATTAGATGTTTCACACCTAATAAGCTCACAATTGGTTATGTATGTTAAATGGCTGATTTGAATGTTAAATATATATTATGGTAAATAAATTAAAAATATATGTAAGATTTATTTACCCCTCCTCTTAGTATTTGTTATTTTAACATTTAGTATCAAATATTGGTCCATGTGAAGTAATTTTAGTAACTTGGAGGAGATACTTTAAGCACAATGGGAAAATCGGTTGATCTTTTAAAAAAGGAAGTATCAAATTTCGAGTCCTTGGTTTTGAAATGCAAGAACAAATAAGTGATATAGAGTTATAGAATGATAAATCCATTAAAGAGCTAAGATCCCAAATTAGGAGTATGATCAAAGCTCTAAAGGGAAAATAAGAAGAATTTTGCAATCTTAAAACTGAAGTAGAAACCCTAAGAGTTAGAGAAAAAGACTATATCAGATATGAAGATGAATTAAAGTCCTTGAAATCAGAATTGGAGCTAACATTTAGTAGGTTTCACACATATGAAAGGATGGAGAAGAGTTTTGTTGACAATATAACATGTCCTAGTGATATTGAAGACCTGAAAGAGACTAACAAGATAGATCTTAAGATGTCTAACTCTATTAGACAACCAAATACAATGAGGTATAGTTATTTTATTTGTTATTGTTATGTTTTTCATGATATTGGTTATAGAGATAGAGATTTTAAGAAAAGGCCCTCTAGGAATGGTTAGATATTCTTCAAAGGTGAGTGTTACTCATGTTGTGAATATTGTCATAAGATTGTGGCTTATGATTAGTGATGGTACAATAGTAGATCTTAACACAATCGATCTTCATTTATTCATTATGAATATCAAATACACATAAATCAGATATAACTTTCCTATAATTTAGGATCTAACCTTATTAACAAACTACCAACATTACTCACCTATTTCTATTCTATGTGAGTTGTTATAAACAACCTCACACACACTTGACAAAATATTAACCCACGTAACAATAAACTATGTGAGAACTATTAATAATTCCTAACATTCCCCCTTAGTGTGTAAACATGGGGAAAACATCCACACACTTAATTGTAGTATGCTCACCCCTGTGAAACATGTCTTATGATGTGACTCATGATCTTGATCAAAAGAAAGGCTCCCTCCTTCCATGGTTTTAAATAGGCTTACAACAAACCTTGTCGTGAATAGGCCCCGTCAACTGTCCACCTCACATGGTTTTCTGGATTCTCCCACAAACCCTTTCAAGATCCATGAACTGACTTACTCTAGTGCTTTTGTTTGCCACTATGCTTGTACATCAAGGAAGTATATAGGAATCACATCTCGCTTGTTACAAAACTGCACAATAGAACATAGACAGGAAAGGTATTTCACATTACTTCTTATAAGAATCACAATGTTCTTAATTGTAGCCCTTTGTTGTGGATCACTTTGCCACTCGATCTCAAAAACATAGGAAACTGCCACCTGCATTAGAATCTTCCCTTGACTTTATGCATTTTGGGCTCATAATGGAAATGGAACATTGGTGTCATGTTCCCCGCCAAAATGCAATTTTCCACACATCAACACTAAGAAAAAATGGTATCAAAGTAAATGATACCGATTTGATCTTACTAATTAGATCATGTTGCACATGGTTACCATTGCAAGTGAATGTATTCATAATAATACCATATTCTAATGAATTACAATAGTCATATGATCACGTTAGTCAGAGGATCACTAATAGTCATTTGCCTTGTAACATAATTATTTTTCCAACATCTAAAACAACACAAAACATGAACTCTGAAAAGAAAAACACTGAAAAAACTAAAATAAAATACTCACACCACAATAATGTCACCATATAAAAATGCGGCCCCATCGTTGACAAGCGAGGACGGAGTCATTGATCGACCTATAACCTTTAATGCCTATATCCTCTAGTGAAAGGATGCTAACTCAGATAGATTTGATAATGAGGTTCATTGAGAACTCAAGCGTCAGATTCCACCAAAAATGCATCCGTAAGGTAATTTTTTTCTGACTTTGATAATGACTCATTTTTTAGACTCTTTTCACGATAAACACTACTTTTACATTTTTGACACTCACACAATGACACAACTATAATACTTAATGCCTATTTTGACATTGACAATGATAATTGACATGTTCAACATTTTATGGGAATAATGACTCTTTTGATATATAAAGACAAAATTTGATTCAAAGACACAACTAATTTTAAAGAAAATCATTAAAACAAGATGACACTTGATTAATTATAAACTTAGCAAACATACTTTTTTTGTAGACTCAACTAGACTAAAAGACTAGTATCGTGGCAAAACAAAATGACACATTGACAACTAAAAATTTAAGATAAATAATCAGCTTATTAGGGAAATAAATATGGTCTCGAATAGACTTTACACTATTAAATAATAAATAATATAAAACTATCCACAACAAATTCGTCACCTTGGAGGAAAACAAAACGTGGATCCCATTGTCACTATGCCATATGTGCATGGATACTTGAATGTTTGAGTTGGAGGCATTGATTTTGGTTGGAGCTCATGGATCAGGAAAACGTGATGCACTAACTGTCTCAACAGATCTTCCACCACATTGAAGAAATTTGACTTAGCCTTGTGTGGAGAGAGTGAGCTCAAGCTCCAAATATGACTTATTGCAATTGAATTGATAATTTCAGTTATATATTAAACAATTCCAACCTAAAAAGTTATAATTTCCTTTGATAATTTTCTATATCAACCTATTTTCTTGCAATTAGTAAATATGATGATTATTTCAGACTTTGAAAGAGAATAAGCCAAGTCGACGGAAACGGCAGAGTGGAACCCTCAGTAGAAAATGGGCCTTATGATGATGTTTTAGAAAAGCTTGTACAACAGAAATCTCCTCTCAGTTTAATTGAAAACATGATAGAATTCCTATGGAGGAAACATGACCTCTTCAAAGATAACATGCCAAATCAAAACATTGAGGGTATGGTGTTCTTGTACAAGTCACGCAAGGATCTCAAAGAAAAGAAATGTAAATCAGGTCTGGAAATCGTAGGGCGCCTTTGCATAAAATATACAAAGTGTTGGAATGATTTTCAACAATCTGACATGGGCTTGCATGTATGGAATCCTAGTTGCAAAACTTTATTCTGTTGTCCAACTTTCACAATTAGAGATGTTCACACAGTCTGCAAATAAATGATATACACATATTTGGGGCAAATAAACCACATAGTAGAAAATACAATCAAACCTCCTTACACAAAAAGCCACATAGTTACTGATTATATAAACCGGTCTCATAAATCAATCTACCTAAAAAGACAAACTATTCATAGAGCTATCATCGATATGGGAAAATAGAAACATGTATGGCCCTAAAATAATTAATTAAGCTTCCATTAGATAGAGGATTAGACACATCTATGATAACAAATTATTGTACAATAGTAGATCTTAACACATTTAATCTTTGTTGATTCATTATGAATATCAAATACAAATATATAGGAAATAACTTTCCTATAATTTAGGATCTAACCTTATTAACAATTTACCAACATTCATCACCTATTTTTATTCTAAGTGAGTTGTTACAAACAACCTCACACACACACTTGACAAAAAATTAACCCACGTAATAACAAACTATGTGAGCGCTATTAATAATTTCAATGATTCAACCTAAATGCATATCATCCTAGGTGTAGGAATGGTATTTTGTGTTATAATGTTATCCCAAATACACCCCCAAGTTAATTTGGAAAACTTATTATAAATGGACTTATCCATTCACATTCTAGGGCGTGTAAAAAACCGATAAATTTCATAAATTTAGGGAAATCTACGTATGGATAGCCCTCTTCACATGTATAAGTTGCATCCTAAACCCCCTTGGTCATATCAACTATAGGTGCATTATTTATTTCATCCATGTTTTCCTTTGATCTTTGACATAACTAGCTATTATTTGTTATGTGTTAACACTTGTTATGGTCACATGTGCATTGTGTTACGTGGATCCCCTTCTCGTTTACCTCCACTACAGTTAGAGGGATCATTTCCCCATGTGTTCCTTGATACAATTTAGCATTGTTCGTACTCATAGCTCACCAATTAATAAGTTGCATTTTATTATAAGTTATCATACTTATTCTAATTTGTCATACCTATTTCTTTCTTATTATCCCAATCATCAACCACATCCATCATCTACATGTTATCTATCTAAATTTTCACATCTATCATTTAATTATTATCTATCCATAATTTCACATGTTTTAAACATCATCAATTATCCATCACATCCATTTTTAATCAACATTTTCCAATAATCATATATCATGTAAATAACATCTAGTCACATCTATACATTCTCATCATCATCAAGTAAATAAAAGCAAACACATTACCATCATCCACATCCACATAAACATCAACATAAATCAGATCATCACATCATACAATAGACACATGTTAAACCACAAAAAAATCATGTATATATATCATATATCACCAAAATAAGTGTCTCAATACATCATTGGCCTCTAAGGGCCCTCTCTCAAAGTAGAGATGTCATCAAAACCAGTGAAGTTAACATCAGAAAGCCTAAAGTCTTGCCCCTGCGAGGAAACTCCTATGTTTGTATCTCTCGACCTTGTATCCTCCACCCCGGCTCTCATCTCAATGTAGATGCACCACACTCGCCACACTCCCGGATGGCCCTAATCCACTTCCCCTTTTCTATAGGTACTCCTAGTATCTCAACATCCATGATAATTTCTTTATCACTATATGCTCATAGTACTTCACCTCTGTCATTAAGGCCCTATATCGATCCATCGGTAACATATAAGGAGGCACCATATGTCCTGCTCCCAGTGGTACCATTGGACCACCACTCACTGACTCCATTTTCAGTAAAGTATCAAGATATCTAAATCAGACCTTGTACACCTCCCTTTATCTCCAATATTAGTCCCAATCTTGCATGCCTTGGTCCCTCTCCCGAGTCACTACATATCTCTCTTTGTTAAAGGATTTACACTTCTGTTGAGTGGTATCTCATTCAATCCTCACTCAAGCCACTACACACAATTGTGCCACCTTTTCAGTCTCGCCACCATAACCATCCCCACCACCTCCAGGAGCTTCCTCCTCCTCTACCTCCATCTCCACCACATCATCATCATCTTTGTCTCCTACCCTCTCGACTACCCTAACCTCCCACATAGAATTCATCAAATCCAAAACCCAACGCCAACTCCCATGTCGTCATCATCATCCCCTGACATTGGAACCTCCTCTAATGGATCCATCATGATAGGACACAATAGATTCTTATCCCCTCCTCCCACCTATAAACAATAGACTCCTTGGGCACTATCTAGACGACACCAAAACATCATCAGACCCTATCAAAATGTATGGACTCAATAATCTTTGGACTGCATGATCCTATACCCACCTTGTCCTCCTCATCCTCGTCAACTCAATGTCTATTCCTAGCTATGCAGGGAAGTCTCAATATGGCCACCATCTAATCTGATCAACTTTTAACTCGAAAACATATCTACATACCGGTCTACATCCTGGCCTCCTCTCTTCCCATAGACGTGATCTACTCTTCATCTCGAAACCCCACATTAAGCTCAATGTGATCCATCGTGACCCATGGAAGCCTCGGTGGCCTTATAAGCTGCTATGGGCTCATAATCCTAGTAGTGGAGTATGAACCCTACATCCAATCCCATCGTCCACCCTAATTTTTAGGTCAATATCTCATGGTACACCTATGCCAACAACGTTGTCCCAAATAAAAACACAATCTACGGTGATCCACTATATCATCCGGAACCCCTACCAAGCATCCATAAAACCTCACACCCCCTTAATCTAGAAGTTCATAGCATGATATCACCATCATTAATAAACATATCAATCTGCTTTGTGTCACTCCACCATCATATATCATCTCATATCAAAATTCCTCCGAAGTGAATTTAATATGTTTTGCATCATCTCTAAACAGTTTTTTCAGCACTACCAATCTGTCATCCTTTGTAATGGGAAATATTTGTTCCCCTATATTAGAAACCTAAGGATGTGATACACATCCTCCAAAGTGATGGTCATCTCACCTATCCTCATCCAAAATGTGCATGTGCGCACATCCCACCTCTCCACTAGTGCAATCATCAAACCCAAATCTTATGGGATCCTTTGATAATGTCTAAAACCACCTAACACCACTTCCGCTAAGTGATCCCACTTAGCGTCGACTATGTCTCCCCTAATCGATCATAAAAGGAGGGGACTCTATCTCTCAAATAGAGCATCTCTCAAGCCTACAATCACAAAAAAATCATTCAAATATCAGTTTCTTCATCATTAATTTCATCACACCCTCATAAAAAATCAACATCTATCCTAAACCTACTTCCCTCATACCCATTCAATCTTGACCCAATCGGGTTGACACTTCCATAGTTGATTCACCACCTTTTTAGGTAATTTGGGTCGATGGTAAGCTGCCTCTAGTCGCCACCAAACACCCTGGAACTCATATAAACATTAAAATAATGTAAAAATATAAATTAAAACATTAAATAAATTTTTTTAAAAAGCTAAATTTTTCGTTGCTTACCATCTGGCGTGTCCTCTGCCTCTTCCTTGCCACTTCTCCAAGATCCATTTTTCTCACAAACTCAACCTCCTTTTATCAACCAGAGCTCTCAATCGTCATTTTCAGGCATGAAAATGACCACTATGGGCCGATCTGTGGGCTTATATAGCCACCTCATTGGTCTTTGTTGACCCTAATAGAGTCGCCACCGATTTATGTAGGTCTTCTCTGACCCACTTTGAGCATTGTCGACCCACTCTGTCTCGTATTCAAATTCCTCCATCTGTGTCATTTAGTAAACTCTCCCTCTTCCTTTATTAATAAGACATCCATACCACACCTTTGTACCCTTCACTGGGGCATCATCATCATTTGCATCATCATCCATGTCTTATTTAAAGATGCATGCTTTTCACTTGATTCATCATATATGAATGGTCTCACATTTTATTTACATTTGATTGCACATAATTGTGATGCATGCCTATGAGCCGTTGGTCCCCACCACTTGTATCTTTTCAAGTATTTTCCCATTGGATTCCCTCCATTTCATTGTGATTTTCACTAACTCACTAGCCTATCGGACATGGTTGTCATCTCCTACTGAGACCACACCCTTTGTTCCATACCAACATGATTCATAAAATCATTATAGTGTTCTAATCATTGTTATTATGAGATCCCCTTTTACGTGCAGACATCATATCTTGACTTCTCTTCTTCCCATCCTTCCCATCCCTCCCTTCTCATATATTTTCTTCAAACTCATGACCATTTCCACTCTTTCTCTTATCATCAATCCCTAGTTTGAGGGGATCACCTTAGCAATTCCTCTTCATCGTCTAACCCATCAATCACTTCATATTGTTGTCTCACAATTCACTATCGTAAAACCCTCAACAAAAGGGAAAAATATAGACACATATTTTCAGCACCTCCTCGTGCCTTCGTCCCGCGATCATTTTCCAATCTTGCTTAGCACACTCGCTTCCCTCTTATTTTCAAATCACACCCTTTTCCTCCTAAATTATTCTATTTTTCCCCTCATCCTATTTTATCATTATCCCCCTTTATCTAACTTAATTCCCATGTTCCCACCTTTAAATCCCTATTAATCCCATCAATCCTAAAATAATTTAATTAATCCTAAATTACATCCTAAATCATTTAATTATCCTAAGTCTACCCTAATTACCCTCATTTAATCATCCCCCATGGGATTCCACCCCTCTTCATTACTACCCTTCATTAATTCTCCTAGGATTCCCCCACTCACCTTATCCCTTCCTAAGATTCCTTCCACCTCCCTTACACCCATTTAACCCTCTTACACATGTGCAGTCCTAAAAATATCTTGCCACCCATTTGAAAATCTATTCTCGTCCTCATTTCTCATTCTAATGTTCAAATGGTAGTATTCTTACTCCAGTCACCGATGACTAACCAGGACACCATCGAACATGCCTAGGGTTATTTAATCACCCCTATCCCTCCTCTCAAATGGCTGGAAAATATTGAGATTTATATGTTCATTTGTGACATATTGCTTTCTGTGCTATCTTTGAATCCTTTTGATCAGTTGAGATATCTTGGTGTTTCTATTTTGCATTGAGATCTTGGAGTTAAAGATTATTATGGAGTTTTATTTCATTCATGTGCTTGTTTTTTTTTTGCAAGTGTTTGTAAAGTTATGCTTGACCTCAAGTCACTTCAATCATCCCGGGTCTAGCAACTTATCTCATCTTCTTGTTGTACCCACCTCTAGTCTGGTCTCCACCGATCACACCGAGTTATCATCGACCCATGGCTTGTGTTGTTTCCATATCATATTCATAACCCTCCTTATCCATTTTGAACACAACCTTGTCAAATACACCCTATATCTAATTCACCCATGCAAAGCATTCCACTATTCGGCAATATCCAGGTTATCATTTGTAGTATCTCAAAATCCACATTTTTCATGTTTTTATATACATGCATATTTCTATTTGGATCACCATTGACTCTGCGGGTCTTCTCTCGATGTCGTCATTAACTATCTTTGATACTATCGGGTTGCCATCAACCCTCATGGTTTGTTCAAGTTTTATATCATTTCCATATTTGATCATCATATCAGTTAGACTATCTTATCAAATTATGTTTTAAGTATTTCCTTTTTGTTATCATATTATCACTCTTTTTATCATCACATGGGTTAATACCCTATCAATAAATTTCATGCTTCTCAAAGTGACTTTTTTCGTGCAACCCACCATATCTTTTATTAATCCCTTTTCGTGTGTATTCTTTTTTTTATTGTGCAAGTTGGAGACTCGCTGCAAGGAGGATCATTTATTGTGCACCCATACCATATCATCCTATCCACATCAAGAGGTTCCCTAAACCCTCCCATACTTCAAGGTTTCTTGATTTCTCATTGGTTTTCACTAATTTGAAACAGGTAGCGTAAAATCTTGTTAAATAACAAGTTACATCTTAAACTCCTTGTTGTTTCTACATGTAGGTCCATAAGCATATTCCATCTTTCCCTTATACTCTTAAATATGGTGATTATTGTTATTTGTGTGGTAGCATCGGCCAAAGGCCATAAGTGCATTAATTTTTTTAATTCCCTTTTGCACTTTACGCCAATCTAGTCTAAAAGCATCTTTTCTACGTGCACTCCTTATTAGGATGAAGTGTACTATTATATTTAGGGTCACTCTATCTCGAGAGGAGAGGATATCATCTCTCTGCTAAGTAGGCCACACAAAGTAGAACATCAAGTAATCTTGATGTGACTATGCATTCATAGTAGCATGTCTCCTCACCTAGAGCATGTAGTCTTGCTCCATTGATATCCGTGCTCGGTGGAGCCATATTTCTTTCTCCATATGCCTCACCCCTTGTCTATTTAGATGTGGAACTTAGATCTCCATATCTAGGTGATAGCCTCTCTCTATCTCATGTATCGATCTCATTCTTGTATCACCAAGTCCCTCTCCCTGGTGCATCCCCTCCTGACCCCCTGTAGTGGGGTATCTCACTCTCGATGAATAGCATCTAGCTCCTCCTATAGTCGGCTATCTCTAAATCCACCCCTCAATCTCCACCCTCTCCACCCATTATAATGGTTACCTCTCCTCGTGTAAGCACATCCACCTCTCCTCCTACCTCTGACACCTCCTCGGTGTCCTGGATGCCCACTACTACATCCACCACTCCACATACCCCTCCCCCACTCCCACATCATCATCATTAATTTCCCATGGTTCCCCCTCCTCACCAGGTGGATCCACCATTGTATGGGTAGGGAGGTCCCTCTCACTTTCATCACATTTATATCTAATAGGTACCCCATGCACCATCTATACTAAGCTAAAATAACACATCACATGTGTAAATTATACTACCTCTATCATCTTGGTCCTTTGTCCTTACACCCATTTGACTCTCCACATACCCACAAGATGTACATCTATGATTATAAATTTAGGGAAGCCTCTATAAGGCCTATATCTCACATCATCTAACTCCATGTTTCCCAACCTCTCCTTATACTATTCATCACCCCTATTACCCCCTGTCTTTGTGAACTGTTCGGCTTACCATCTGAAAAAACCAATGACATCTCATTATGGTCTCCAGGTCATCCTGAAGCCACTGGTGTCCTCACTATAGCTATGTGCTCCTAGCCCTTGTAGTGTAATAGGAAGCCCACATCCATGTTTTCCTTCCTCACGAGATACATACAACCATAGCTCATAATAAACACGATCTAGTAGAGTTGTTCTAGAAGAAAACATTTTTCTGTGCTCAACTATATCTGCTATTACCCTGTTAGTGCCCATAGAAGCTAGGATCCACACGAGTCGGAAAGTCATAGCAAGAAATCATTATCATAATCAAACATATCAACTACATCCCCAACATCTCCGATCGATCAGGGTATCAATATGGAATGCCTCAATAAAAATACAATATGTGGTGCATATATTCCAAATAATCGGGTCAATACGGTCATCCTACCCTCTCGTGTGATAGGCACTATTAGCATCTCTTGGATTGGTAATCTCAAAATATGATACATGTCCTCTAATGTGATCATCATCTCTCCATTCCTCGGCTAGAAGGTATTGGTCCTCGGATCCCATATCTCAATCAATGTAATAATGAGGCATGTGTCTCTTAATGTACACACAAAATCATGCGTTTGGGTACAGTGTTAGGTCCTAAGCACATACTATCATTCATATGATTCCTAAGCAAGAAAAATATTAATTGAGAGTTATCTTTGGCATATTTTCTTTCTTTTATGTCTTCTTTTGAGTATTTCACACCCTATATCCCAAACCTTCCTTTCAGGACACCAACACTCAAGTGCCTTCATCCCCTCTAGGTGCCCTAACCCTTTTCTATCTTACTCACTTCTTTTGGGTCTCTTTTATCATTTTGGCATCTTATTTTTTATGGGTCAGCATTGAGTTGTCAATAATTAAATTCAACCAAGGGAATCATATAAATACAAATCTATGTGAACAAAATAAGGGGCCTATCTCTAAGCATATATTATCATCACCTAAGCTTGCATCCAAAGGAATGTAAGAGCACTAAAGGCATCCATCTAGCATCCATTTAAGGGACAAGGAGTGCATTTTTGCATACACTTTATAAGAAGGGGAAGTCCATTTTTCCATCTACACATTCTACCTACATTGCTACATATAATTACCCCAATATCAAGTACAATTTACACTAGGGCATCCGGAACACCATTTTCACACACTCACAAGAACTACATGGAGTATGAGATGTAGTGCAATGCTCAATCATAATTTCACTTTGAGTCGAGTGACCATTGGGGTCAGTCCAACTCCCCATATTGCATCTTTCTTTTTGGTATTTGATATAGTTTGAGGGTTTTATAGGTGAACATCTCTTTTGTAGGTTACGAAATATCCAACAATCAATGTGCAACATACTGGTGACTAACAGCAACTACTTGATACTTGTACGACACTATCAAAATCAAATTCGGACTATTTACGTGATCTTTGGTGCCTTGTAAAAATATCCGGCATCTAGGAACTCATGCCCTAATAAAAGTGCTCATTTCCATCTCGGTTTGTGGGTTCTGAGAATTTATCGTAGCATTTACAATGGTCTTCCCTTCATGTTCATCAAGTATTCCTAGTTGAGAACACTTCACGATTAAATGGAAATCAACTATTTTTATCTCACTCTCTCTTGCACTTAGGGTTTCTACTTTACTTTCTTATTGTTTTGTGTCATATCATACCTAGAAGTTGTATCTCATAGTTTACAATTAGTTACTCTACAATTAGGGGTTTACAAAATAATAATTTATTAAATCAATTGGCACCCTCTGGTAGTGGTAGAATCTTCCCAATCCCATTACATCTAAATTATCCCACTGCATCACTACATCACCCCTCATAATCCCGACAAATTCGTGACTCTGTCTCTCAAGTATAACATGTATTGAGCCTGTAAAAATCAACCAAAAAATATCTCATCAAGCATCAAGTAAACCAAAACTCATCATTTTTAATCAAAAGCAGTTTTTATTCTAACTTGATCAATGCTAACCTAATATGCTTGACATCGGTTGGCCTTCGCACCCAACAATTTATAAAAATTCAAAATAAAAAATCAAACAAAAAATCATATACTAATCTAAGTTTCCGGACTCCTTACTCGAGTCCTCAATTGGCTTCCATCATGCTTAATTCTCGCACTCTTATTTCACTCAAAGCTCTCGATTGCCAAAATCATGTAGTACAAATGAGCTTAGTCAAAATCTCGAGTTTCTTATCTAGTCACGTCAACCCGATCAATGGAGACCCACCGGTCATCATCAATATCAATTGAATCATCGTCAAACCCACCCGGTCACCATCAATCCAACCCTATCTTTACATATTTTTTCATCCCATCCCATATATTAGTCTAAATTATCTTTTCTTTAATTTTTTCCTTTTTGTTACTCCTCACCTTTATTTTTGTTGTTGAACTCGTCTAGCTATTTTTAGCACATCTTATCTTATCACACTTCCATCACATCCAAATGAACCTGCTCTATGGTCCTCTTTATGTCCCTCCCGAGGCACCATTTTTTCATCATAATCCCACCTTCATGGCCATATTTTATCCTCGTCCCACCTAGACACATATTTTTAATTCCTCATGTATGAAGGATATTGCATTTTTCCCCACATCTTGTCATACTATTATCTTGATCATCCTTGCATTTGTTTTCACATATTTTAATGTTTGCATTGGACCCATTAGTCCCACGTTTTTCACATCCATCTAAGTGGATTCCCATTGGATTCCCTCCATCTTACAGGTTTTTTCCAACTCATGGAGTCTGTAGGACATTACCATCATCTCTGTTGAGGCCACACTTTTTTCCCTACCAAGTTGGTTCCAAAATTACCGCCATAGTTTTGTTTTTATTTTTACCTTTTTTATCCCTTTCTATTTGGGGCATCTTATCTCATCTTCACTTTTTCATCCCTTCCATCCCTTCTCTTTCTCGTATATATATTTCAAACTCGTGATTGATTCCCTTTACATCATCGATCCCAAGTTTGAGGGGATCACCTCAACCATCATTTTCATCACTTTTGGTTTTTTCTTGCGGTTTCCTTAACACAAACCACTTGACAAAAAAGGGGCGAATGTAGACACCGGTTTTTAGTATCATCTATCCCTCACCCCAAATTCAATCTCCTCTATCGTCATTTCTCACATACATACCTATCTTCCCATTCAAGTCCCCCTTTCCCTCCTAAAATCCCATTTATCCTTATAATTATTATTTTCCCCATCTTGATCATATCATTAATCTATCTTCCCTAATCATCTCTAATCACCCTTAACTATCCCTAAACCCATCCATTAATATTTTTATCCTCCCTAAACATTTTTTTACCATCCCTAGGTTCCCATCTACCCTCATTTAATGAATTCTTATCCTCTAACCACCTTTTATCCTCCCAAAGTAACCCTAACCCACCTTAATCATTTAAAACCCTAATTTAACACCTTTTGGACTCGTTAAATCAAGCTAATCAAATCTCCACCACCCAAATCAACAATCTATCATAGTCACCAATAACCCATGTGGTTCATCATTTACCCTCGAAATACACCCATACCCTCTCTCCTCATGATACAATTTTGAGATCTCGAGCCTTCTTACAAGTTTTGTTGTGTTTCTTTCTCTTCTTTGGAGTTGCAACTATCAACTTGCAGTTGTTTTGAAGATCTTACATGTCATCCTTAGAAATTTTGGATAGTTAGAGCTTGTTTGGATCCCCATTTTCATCTCATTACCATTTTTCATCAGCCTTGTAGGTTCACGAGTTATCTTAAAGCTCTTCTCTTGCATCACTCATCATTAATCCTTCTTCATGACCATATATCCATCCATTTTGCCTCATCAAACTCTATATCCCTTTCCAATTTCTTTCAACTCTACACAGTCACCTTCAACCCAACCTACATCTATTTTATTATTTTCCTCTCATCCATTTAGATACCATTTTTCTAACCTGTTATGCCCCGAGATCTTCCAAAATTTTTTGTTTTGCACACTTGTTACCTCATATCTCATATGCATTATCAACAATCACCATCGATCCAGCCTAGTCATCTTCGACCTTGTCTTCATCTTCCTTATTTTTGTCTTTACCATCATCTACCACCTATCTTGATATTTCTTCATTATTCAAACCCCTAAGCCTCTCTCGATCCACCCGTGAAGGAGCTCGGATTCTATTTTTAATCATTGGTTGTTGTTGATCCATTATCATCAAATTTATCAATTTTATTTCATCCTTTCTTTTCCATGAGCATCCCAATATCATAACTAGGCCTTCTACAACATCCTAGCACCATATCAACATCTCATATCATCATTTCAGAGTATTCTTCAAATCTACATAATTTATTGCATAGTTGTTGTCAATTATGTCGGTCATTCTCGGGTCACCATCAACCCAACGAGGTTTGGTTTAGTTTATCATTTATTGTTATCAAATCTACTTTTTATTTCTTCTAGCATATCTTAGATCTCTATCTTACTTGAGTTATCTCTGCATCCTGTCATCCATCATTTTCATTTTATGAGCGTGGTAACCTACCATCCTAACATTTTCGGGTAACCTACCATCCTATCTACTAATCATTTTCATGTTTAATTTATCTTTGTTGTGCACATCATCAAGTTGATCATGAAGATAATATTTTGTGCTTGCATCTTCACCACCACCATCATATCAAGAGGTATCCTTAAACCCTCTCATAATTGGATTTTCTTATTTTCTTTTATTCCTTTCCACTAATCCAAAATAGGAGTGAGAAACATATATCAAAACTCTATACTCTAAAGTAGTTTCGGAAAGAAAATACAAGGAAGTATGAAAATGTGTTCAAGAAGTGTGAATGAGGTCTTAATAGTGTGGTGATTATAAGTGGATTAAAGTGGATTTAATGAAAAATTACAATCTATCTCGTGATAATTAAGAAGGTCAAAAAGTTGTCCTAAGACTATAACATAGGTTAGATCCCCATCGAAGTAGGTAAAAGTGTTAAATATTTCTTCATGATTAAGAGTTGATTGTCGAGGGGAGCTAATTTGGTTATGAGACAAGAAAAACATGATTGATGATGAATTTTTTTATTGGTTTGCTTGAGCTCCATAAGCAAGTACTCTAGGCCAAAGAGTTGAGACCGAAGAAGGTTCTTGAATATTTAAATGGTAGAGATTGTAGGAGTAAATCCTTGTAGTTTGTGTCGAATTTCTTGAAGAGGTTTACAGGTCATATGGTGGCACATCGAGTTGATTGTTGTATAGCAACGATTTAAGGGAGTTAGCATGTTGTCAAGAGTATAAGAGGTATTCTCTAATATACGTAGTGATGCTTGCTTTGTGATGGTAGAAGAATGATAATAAGAATGCTATTCCTAATCGTGGTCGATTCGAGTTGTAAGTTTATATGGATCCTAAATAAAGGAATAATGAGAATTGTGAGTAAACAATTACAAGTTGATGAAGTTAGGACTGAAACAGGGGTAGATATCACTAAAATAATACTTGGATTGTGGTATTAGACTTGACCCTTATTTATGACATGTGTTCAAGGTATGAGCACCCATATTTGCATAGGTAATTAGAAAATTATGATATGATGTTAGGGGATCATTTAGATTTATTTTATGTGCTTAGTATTCTTATATTGCGTTGAAAAGTTTGGTAAATTTGGGTGAAGGAGTTCTTTAGGGCTCATGATCCTAAATGTTGGTATCTTTAGTGTTTGGAGGTAGAACTTTTTGATTTAGCATGGTACGGACATATAAGATGGTGTACAACAAGTATGAGATAATTTTTAAGAATATACTCTCTTGGGGAGTTGTGTGCATGTTGATATCAATTCCATGGATCTTTTATTGTTTTTGTTGAAGTCAAGGAAATAAATTACGGTCAGAGGCGAGCTTGTAACCAAGTAAGTTTGTCATGTGCATTATTTTCTTTGTGTACTTTAATTTTTTTCATGTTGAAATGTCATAGTTCCTTTTTCATAGATTTTAAAGGGGGAGAGTAGGATCAAAAACATGAAAAAGGGAGTCTTGTAAGTGTTTGGTCTTGTGGTTTCCATCAATGTTTTTGAAGGTGGTTGCCATCAATAACAAAGGGGGAGATTGTTGGCCATTGTGTCTATGGCATTTTCATTGATGTCAAATTTAATTAATGGAAAAGGGAGTCTATGTGTCATAATTATCTCTATGAGGTGTCAATCATAGTCAAACATGAAGGTTGATTGGTAGTGTCAGGTTTTGATGATTGTTATGGTGTCTTGAAGCATGTTGTAAGTTAGCATGGTCATAGTATGAGTAATTTCAAGGTGGTATAAGATCTTCATGACATCTACCATATTGAGTTATTTCTAAGAGGTGTTAATGAGTCTATAAGATGCCATCATGGTCAATTCATGGGAAGTATGTGTTGATTCGATTCAATTTAAGCATAGTCCTAGACCTAGTGTGTGGGGTTTTGCATGGTCAAATGAGATATTGAGTAGGTAATTTTGATATGATCATGGTAGCTTTGTTCTTACACTACATATGAAGTTTGGAAGGCATCCCAAGTTAGTATTCGGAGGTTTAGTGTATGTTCAAGATCCAAGAGATAAATTTTCTTGAGAACAAGGCTAGAAAGGAAAGCTAAGTCTTAGTGTCTTGAGAGATTCAAGTACATTTGAGTATGGATGAGAGTTTTCAAGATTGGAGGAGGTCATCATGCTTCTTCAAATAAAATTTTAGATCAAGAAACAAACAAAAAGAAATAAAATGAGTTTTTTGAAAAACTGAGCTCTTGAGGAGCAAAATCCAGCTCAATAGCTCATCTTGTTTTGCTCACCCACACATGTGGGTTCTACATAGGATATTGAGGCTTTTGGGGATATTTTTTAATTGATATAACATCATTTTTCAAAAATAATTATTTGATTTTTTCCTCCCATATTTATGAACAATCGTTAATAAGTCGGAATGTTTTGAAACCCCAATTAAACCATCATAGTAGACCGATATAGAATAAATAAATTATTTAAGATCCAAATGTTCTCGCAAGTAAATTGTTGGGCCTAAAAATATTGGCTAAGTACCAAATGTTGCGCACACACGTGGGTCCGAGTAAAGAAGAAGGGCACATGGGGGAAAAGTTCGTAAGACAGGGGTTTTAGAAGGGTTTAGTAGAAACCACGGCGTGCGCGCAAGGCAGAAAAAAGGATCTTAGGACTTAGCCATATTTGGCTCTCTAAGAAGCACTTGAGGAAAAACATGACCCAACTAGGTGTGCTAAGTGGATAAGGTGCCAACTTAATGACTTGGTGGTCAAGGAAATAATATCCCATGCATAGAACATTCCCAAAAGACATCATTGTAGAAAGTGGAGAGCTCGGATCAAAAGAAGCATGCTCCATTGGAGGACCACATGGACACTTGGCAAGCAATCTGATCCTAGAGGAAGGCATGGCAATGGGTGCTAAACCTATTTATAGAGATGCTCTAGAGTGAGGAGAGACACATACACACACAGAGCAGAGAGAGGTTGATAAGGGGAAGCTTCAAGATCATCTCAGAGAAGATGAAAGGTGAAGCCCTGTAGAAAAGAGTAGGAGGTTTTAAGGGCTGGGGTTACCATTAGAAGGTTGTAGGAATGATATCATATCTAGAGGGATGGGTCTGTGAAAATTTATGTAATATGGGAAGCATAGCTAGGGTCTCTGATACATGAGTCATGTATGTCTTGATACATTTGGTCTGTTATGACCCCTTGGATGTAATGTGGTTACTGGAACTATGATCAATATAAATATATGTTCTAAATATATTGTTCATGGGTGTAAACCCTAGTATATTTTCTTTATGTCATGACTCAAATCTACTCTTTGTATGATGTTTCTCTTATCTAAATGGGTATATTGATATAATAACTCATCCTATGCCTTTAGAATGTATGCATTATCATTTACTTTTCTACATTTAATTTGTTATCAATGGCATCATCTTCTCACAATTCTCACATAAAGGAGGGGCTCGGCACCCGCGCATGCCTCGGTGAGTGCCCAGCACCCGTTGGGTGATAGGCCAGTGTGCATGGGATTAGATTGTTGTTATAAGGGCACATAAAAATGACTACACAAATGTGATGCACTAGTGTTGAATAGGATTCTCTGGGGCTCATTTTGGTGGTGGTTTCATGTTCTAGATGTTTCCCGAAAAAAAAAGTAGGATAAATTCCCTAGTTTTTTGGAAATTTGTAGTTTTAGGGTTTATATGGAAGCTTCATGAATAAAAGAAATTTGTTCCAAGAATCTTGGGAAATTCTCTAGGTGGCCATGAAAAGTTTTAGGTGGGTAAAGTGGAGATAAATTGAGTTACTGAGTCCTCCAAATCAACCTACCACTTTTGGCCTTAAGGGTGAAACCTAGTCATATATTTTTGAGTTTTGTTTGAAAGAAATGCTTGTTATTGTAGTTCTTGATGGTCATGGATAGTTGATAGAGGCATATCATGATGTGTTGGAGTGCTTGATTTTTTCTAGAGATTTGGTTTCTTCCTGAATTCCTAATGGCCTAATTGGTCCTATTAGGTTTTCCAAGATAGGTGACTGAAACAGATGTGTGAATATGTATTCCTCCATGTGACATATTTTGTTAGTGTTTGATCATGTTCATATAAGTTCCCTTGATATTTTCCAAGTGGTGGTTAATATTCGAATTTTATTTGAAGGTGATGGAGTATGGTTTCCTCAAGACTGGTTCTTGAGCCCTTTTTGGCATTTTTGACCTATTTTAGAAATAGAACTAGTTGGAGGCCTTGTGTTTTGTTTTGAAGGATAAAGTGATTCATTTTAGAAATTACACTCGGTGATATTTCCATTGATATGGTATTGGATCCTTGATGATGAGTTTTTCTATATGAACTCATTTTTTTTTCAAGACTATTTTCTGGATGCTTGAAGACCTTATGGAGTTGTTTGTTTCTTGGTGTATTTCATGGTTGAGATAGCTTATGTAGATGTTCCTGATCTATTTGGTGATGCTTAGAGGTTTTCCTTGGGTTTTGTAAATATTTTGGAGCCATGACATAGTTGGATTGTGCCCTTGATATTCATGATGCATTCTTTGGAGCTAGAAGACCTTTTTGAGCCTAGAAGAGATGTGTGTGTTAGTCCTTGATGGTGTGAAATTTTTTGACCTATATGATTCTTTTGGAGATTTTTATATGTTTTTGAGTTAGAATTACTGGCCTATATGATCATGTCTAACCTAGGATTATTATGATAACATGTCATTGTAGTCTTGTTTTATTGACAACATCCCAAGCGCGTTAGCACATCACTCAACCGCAGAATAGAACACTCACTCAAAGCATGCAAGGATACTATGTCCCTCTTTTATGGTAGCTTGCTCAAGGTGTTATCATGATCATACAAATATTCTAGATCCATAATAGATAATCAATTATATTGTAGAACATAAACTAGATCTAGATCTTAACCATGTAGATTAACTCATACAATAATCAAGATTAAGTTCAACATGCAAGAATTAATCATAGTTGTTTCTACAATCAATATCCAACCACAAAGATCCATTATATTAAGTACTATATAACACAGAAGTTTAATACATACATGATAATGTCACCATATGTTACACACGCCCATAAATTAATAGCGTAACTCTATAAAACATGGATCCTTAAACCGTGCAAATCAATACATATTTATAGGGATGGAGATTTTTATTCACCACCTAAGCACCCTCAAAATAGACTACATGCTAAGAATAGCCATGTGCCCTTACAAAATCATCCAAGCTCAATTAATATGAATGCGGTCTAATCCTATTAATAGCTCCAAAACTATGCATGTCGATTGATCTTCCCTTTGGTCCAAAATAGCCTTTGCATTCTTTGAAGTCTACTACAAAATGTGCTCTGCACTCCACATCAATATTTAGCCTTATCTTGGAAAACAACTAAGTCCTGAATTTATGCTTTCTTGGGTGTGCCTTATTTCCCTACAATTCTATGCTCACCTACGTGCCCTATGTCCACATGTACAATCCTTATGCACTTTCAATACTAAGGCTAAAATTCATCCACCTAATATTATCCCATGTTAATTTCATTAGCATTCTGAATATGGGTAATCCGATCCATCTCTCCATGAATAAATAAGTAAAAAAAAGAAAGAATATCAAGTAAAAAATACTTTGAAGGAATACTTGGGTACTCTATCCTTCCGTAGGTAAAATTAACTCCGGATATTCAGTTTTAATCTCTACCTCTAAGTCATTCCAATTGTTGAGCACCTTATTTGTTTTTTCTAGAATTTCTACAAGTATTACTTCCATTTCATCAAGATTCATGTTCTCACCTTCATTTTGTAATACTCTAAGAACATTATCCAGGCTTGAGACCATCCGTCCATAACATCCATCCATCGCACTATCAATTTTCCAATGTCCTTGATCTTCTCCTTGTGAGGGTCTGGGCTGCTGCAAGCGCATCACACTTCTCTTCTATCAAAGTGAGCCTCTCCTCACACCCAAGTGTCTCATTATTTACTACTTTGAGGACCTCATCCTCCTCTACCATATTTCTTGTCTTTATTATTACATCAGGGGTCGCACACATATTCAATGCCAAATATTCCTTTTTCAATTCATCCTTCAAGGTCTACAGTAAATATTTATAGCTAGTAATATTGTGCACTATTTTTTCCTTAGCCTTCTCTGCTTGTGATGCAGTTCCTTCGATTTTGGCATGTGCACATGTGTATCATCCAAAACCATATGAACTAATGTGCATAAATAATGTAAAGTAGATGAAAATTTTAGTGTGACTTTCTCCTCCAAATCCGGCCATTCTTCTTCAAAATTTCTTCACCAAATTATTCTCGCCATACTCTTGAGTATCAAACACGTAGTCACCTCATTTGTCTCTCTTTCCTCTTTCGGGTGCTTTCTTTTATTATCTTTTTCCTTCTTATCATCAATAATCACATAAATATTTGTCACCTTGTCTATGTTTCTACATGTAAATTTTGTAGATACCTTCGTTAGTGCATTGCTCATATTTTTCGACATCTAAGTAGGCTTAACCATTACATGGCGCAAGTGTGGTGCTTTCCTCAGTCTTTGTGAGACACATGATTCTTCACACATATCAAAATCAGGCTCATCCATATGAGTCTACATACTCCATGAAAATTTCTTCTCGTGTGCACGTGGTCACCATCTCTGAATCCATCAACTCCCAGCCATATAGCTCCTTAAGTTCCAATGTACTTTGGAACCTAGCGTGAATAATATTTGTAGGATCATTTATGTATCTGGTTGTAGGAGTCTCATATGTCCCTTCATCATTTTCCTTCCTAGAGCACCTTTCTCTCATAATATGTACACTGAATCTAGTACTTGCCCTCCATTAGTTTGTGTTTCAATAGGATCACCAAATGGTTCACCCTTATCTTTACCTATTTCTATCTCAGGGGCTCCATTACCTATCTCTTTCAACTCTTCTTGTTGAGGCTCCTCTAAATCCTCAACATGAACCGGGGTACTCTAAGCGTTATCTTCATATTGCTTGCCTTCATCATCCTTTCGGGGAACATATTTGCATCTTTTCTTCTTTTCCAGTTCTAATTTGACTAGAGAAGTCCTAGGAAACCTTCTAAGGGTTTGTGATGGCCTCGTGCCTTGATTCCTTATTTTCCATAGCACTCTTCTATACTGCTACTCCTTAGTGCCTTATTCTAAGTCTATCTCCATAGTGTTGGTTCTAACTACTTCTTCTTTTCGGGGGTAGGCTCATGCGCTCTTTTATCACCTACAGTTGGTTATTTCTTGCGCCCATGATCTAATATGCTCATGTATTTTTATAACTCCTCCTCCTCTTCTTCACCAACAAGGGGTGAAATGGGCTCCTCATCATGTAGGGTACCCACTGTATGTTTTCCCTTGGGTGGTCCCAGGAGTGCAAATTCATTCTCCAGATACTTCCCATTCTCCAGCTTGGGCTTTAGGTAATGGTATATAAGGTCTTCCCAGACTTCCCAAATACCAGGCTCATATCTTTCATGCTAATATCATTTGAAATCAATTGCTCAATATATGTAGACTTACTCGGGTAGACATATGTCTTTCAGAGTGTATGATAGTCACAATCCACCTTTTCTATATTAAAGATCAACCTTCGTGCATTGGAGAACCTGTGTACTGATGCCTTAAAATAGTGCACGTTTAAATCATATGGAATTTTACACCAAGGGCTCCATTTCCCATCCTTCATTCTAAACTTCCCTATGTAAAAATTCTGATAGATGAAAATTGTATATTTTTTCTAATACCAAAGGAATATCCTTAGGTATTATCCATTCTTCCTCAAACATAGCATGTAGGTGTGTGTACCAAATTTCTACTCTTTACTTGAAGGGTCCGCTCATGGATCCATCACATGTATACTTTACAAACCTCTCCGCAAGTGATCACTTCTCCTTAGGGTATTTCTAGATATTGTCCTTTGGCTCGTCGGGCACTCCAATCTCCACAAACACAATAAATAGGAGGATTGCACCAAAACTTATCTTTTCTCCTTCATGTGCCTCTACAATAATGGTCTCAAAGCAATGTAGTTGGATAAATTATACACGACACCTTTTTCATCTTTTTAGCAATGTGCAGCCACATCGTGTTTACTTGTGACCACTTTGCTCCTGGTTATTTAGCTAGGGGAGGAGGTGTGATGTTTTCTAAACAACATGGTACTTCTCCAACTTACCAATATCCATTCCACACTCTCCCTTCGTGTAACCCAGTGCTTTTCTTGTTGTTTCTATACTCACTTTATTAGTGAGTTCGTTGTTAACTTAAGTTCCTAAACTCCTTAAACATGTAAGTCTCCCAATCAGGGGCACGGTAATCCTCATTCGTCGCCCAGAAAAGTAGAAAAAGTCCTCATGGAATCTTCTCATCAACCATTGATACAACTTATCTAGTTTTCCAAAATAAGGGAGTTCATAAAGTTGTAAAACTCCCACCTTTGTCAACATTTTTTCACCTACATCATCATAGACAACCATATCATTCTTTATTTGTAACGTTGTTTTTACCACCAACAACTTATCCAATTCATCTTTGTTATCCTTGGTTCTATGGTTATAATCACTTACTTTGTAGTGTTGAACATGTGATTCCCAATCATGGCCCATAAAAACCCCTTCTAGATATTGCATCTCAAAAAAATAGCTCTCGGGGGTGTCTTCAACTTCTATTTCGACTTCCTTCTTATTTATGCCCTTTGTATTCACTCCAGGTGCTCACTTAGGTGCCATAAAGAACTAAAAAATGTGTTCTTTCGGTTGATTCAAGCGCTAACTCAAAACTCATGTGCCCTAGCTCGAAATCCCCGTGCCCTAGCTCAAACTCTAACCCTAACTATTGATGTGTCCTTCCCGCATGATTTTTCTTCACTCAAAACCTCTTCTAATGGAGTGCCAACCAATCCCTTACACAAATTTGTCTAGTTCAGTTTGTAATATAGCTCTTCATACTTCTTTCATAACTCGGCCTTGGCTCACTTTTCAACTTGCTTGAATACTTCTCAATCATAAGGTAAAAATGATTTCATAACACCACCTTTTATAACCTTCACAAAAATTTCCACATTTATTTCTCTCCACCTACCACCATACTCAACATTAAATTGGCATTTTATTCCTTTTTTTTGGTGCCCCGATTCTAACCTTCTAGCGTGCCTACTACTTCTCAACCACAGACCTCCTTTTGCATGCCTTCATGCGCTAAAGTACCTATCCACTACACCTTCCACCAAGTATTTTCACATGCCATAGATTACCTTACGATGCATTGTGTTTCCATTCATTCACATGTGGTCTCCATTTATGAGCATTCTTTTTGTATTTGCACCATTACTTCAAGCACCTGCACAATATGTTACTATGCATACCCATCTTCCATAGAATGTTCAAACTTCACCCATTTATATTTTATACACTCCACCCCACACTAAAGGTATGTGCGGTCCTCTCGCACATAAATGCAATAGATAGTTATCAACTTCTTGCATAGTAAATGCACTTATTACACAAAACACGAACTAAATTGAAAAATCATAGCAAGGATGAAAGAAACGCATATAAAGGAAATGCATGAAGGAAATTTAATCTAATGGAAACATGGCCTTATTATAAACACCAAGAAGACTTAATTATAGTAGGGATTTAGCCTACTCCCATTGAAATAATTGGGAAAACATGTTCCATCCAGCGCCTATAACTGGCAAGCACCTAAATCAAGTATGTAGGTTACAATATATAGTCCCCACCAATGCACTTTGAGCTTTCTAGGGTGGTGCATGAACTTAGAGTCATAAAGAAGAACCATCTGTCTAACTTCAAGCTTCTTATCCTTAATATTCCTCTCGTGTCATGCCTTTCGTTAGGCCTTTTCTATATTTTGAGTCTAACATGTTATAGCATGACTTTCATCTAACTTGCATCGAGTTAATCAATGTGCTCTTCAAGTGCTTGTTCATTAGCCAAACCTCTTGTGTACTCAATATGCAATGAATGTAATATGAATTCTACAAGTAAAACAACCTCCACGCCAAACATCAACTGAAAGGGTGTGGCTTTGTTCAATATTTTATATGTTTTCTTGTATTCCCAAAGTAAAGAAGAGACTTTATCATCCCAATATTTCCTTATAACATCACAAATCTTAGTCAATGTTTGGCTCACTATATTATTGAAAGCCTCGGTAGTTCCATTTTCCTATGGGTGATAGGGTGTAGTTTTATTGTGTGCCACCACCATAAATTCTTCCAATAGTATCTTGATGGTCCCATTAAAAAAAGATTACCCTTATCACTTTTCAAACTCAATGGGCATCCATACCTGCTGAAAATGTTTTTCCACAAAAACATTGTTCTCATAGCTATCGTGCAATCCTTTGTAGACACCACTTCTTCCCACCTTGTAAGATAATTTGTACATGTTATAATGTAGCACAACCCATTATTTACACGGGTGGGGAAATAGGACCCAAAATGTTAATTTCCCACTTTTCAAAAAGGTTGTGCACTAGCAATAGGCCTCAAAGGCATGTAATCTCAATGCCTGGCTTTCCAATGCACTAACAATGAGCACGGGCCTTATAATATTCTTTAGAATCCTTATACAATGTTTCCCACCACAAACCAGCCAATAAAATCTTGTGTACAGTAACATCTCCTGCATAACATCTACTTGTAATACCATCATGAGCTTCCTCCATCATGACTTCACACTCATGTTCACGTACACACCGATGCAAAACTTCATCTCAGTCTAGTTTGTATAAATCTCCACCGATTAACATGTAAAGTACACGGTGTGTATGGTAAGTTGCTTCTTCTCTATACTCTTCATTCCCTCACGTGCCACACCAGTTCGTAAAAAGATAACAATATATTATAATTCAAAGGGTGTGCGGTTTAATCTAAACATTTGTGCATCCGGCATGGTGTCCTCAATTTTCTACATGTCCTCACCTAAATTAATCCTTGATAAATGATATAGTCTAGAATTTTTCTTGCTTAGCTTAACCATCACTGTAAAGTCAAATTCCTAAAACAACTTAATCCAATGGAAAATTCACCATTGTTAAATAGGATTATTCACCAAATACTTAAGTGTCATGTGAGTTGTGTTGAAGATAAAGAGTATTTTCAAGAACTATTATCGAAACTTATGCGGGCGTAAATCATGGACAAGGTCTCACACTCTGTAGTTGTATAATTCTATTCAGTGGGGTTGATTTCCTCCTTGCAAAAAAATTAGGATGATCAATAATACCTTCTCTGGGTTGGGCTAATATCTCACCAATGGCCATGCCAAAGGTGTCCACATGTAGAAGAAAAGGTTTGGTCCATAAAGGAAAGTGCGAGTAATGGGTGTTGTAGTAATCCTTTCCTTCGATGCCTCAAACGCGTGTTGTTACACTTCACCCAAAAGGAACTTGCCTTTACTTTTCAATAATTCTTCTAAGGGCACAAAAATCTTAGCATAACCTTTGTTAAACTTCATGTAATAGCTAGTGTTCCCTAAGAATCCTCACACTAGTTAGTAGGTTCCTCTAATCCCAAAATAACAACAACCTTAGCAGGATCTACCAACAAGCCTTCTTTACAAATAATGTGTCCTAGCAAAGTTCCAAAAGGTGTAGCAAAAATAAACTTCTTAATGTTTAAGGAGATGCTCAACTGTCGGAACCTCTCAAACATAAGCCTTAAATTATCACAATGATCTTTCACTAGCCCATAAACTATCCAATCATCTAAGTAGACCTACAAGAACTTATGAGTAAAGTCCTGGAATGCTTGCACAACAATGCGTGAAAATAATGTAGGTGTGTTCTTCAATCCAAAGGGCATAACTGTGTATGCAAAATGTCCTCAATTTTTGGTAATAAATTTCTTCTCTTGATCCTCTTTAGCAATCCTCACCTGATGATATCCAGAAAATCTATCAGTGAAGGAGTAGATCTCGCACTCTGCAACACCTTCCATAATTTCTTCAGTAAAAGGTGTGGGAAAGGGATCTATCACACATGCAACATTAAACTCCCTATAATCCACACAAATTCTTATTCTTCCATCTTTATTTATACTAATCACCATAGGGCTAACCCATTCTAACTCCTCGATGGGCTTAAAGATCCCTGATTTCAATATCTTATCAATTTCCTCCTTAACTTTGATACACATATTAGGATTCATCCTGTAAGGCCTCTTCCTAACTAGGTGTGCATCTTCCTTTAGATTAATCATAATCTCTCCCAACGAGTGATGTACCCCTTTCAACTCATGATAGCCTCTAGGAAATAAGTTTTGAAATTCATGCACTAACTCAATTATCTTTGAAACCTCGAGTCAAACCAATAATCACCTATGATGGCCTCCTTGAGTTCATCATTTATCCCAATGTTGGCCTTCTTCATTTTCATAGGCTTATTATATGTGTGCACCTTCTCATCTACACTATCTAAGACCTCACGTGTACCTTCGGTATGCTCAAGCATCTAGATTCTCCACTTCTTCATTATCAATTACATATATCGTCTTACCTTTTTCTTTTCCTAGGTAGGTGTGCCCTAGTTGTTCTACATCTGTTTCTTCTTCAAAACCCACCTCCAGATCTGACTCACCTGGTAACTCTTAAATGTGTTCCTCAGCCTTTGCGTTATCTCCCAGCGTTAAGCACTTCATAACCTATAATTCCTAATTTACTAGAGGTTTAGTGGAAAAATAGTCAAAGGTCTAAATCATACCTGTAGTTAGTTCTTGCCAATTTCTGGTTTCTCTATTTAACTCTACATAAACATACCATGCATGTGCACATCCTCGTAAGGTTTTGTATAACTTGTGTACATGCGGTGAAGGTGGTAAGGCCTCTTGTCCCTCTATCTAGATTCTCTCACACTCATCGAACATGGTGTTGAGCATCCTTCCCATGAAATTCACATGTCTTGGTAGGCACATTGCTCGAAGAAATGTACCAAAGAAGATGATTCTCACTTCTCGCCACTCTAAAAACCATCTTTGTCTACCATCCACCGGTGCTGGGGATTGTCCCATATAGGGTATAGACTAGCATATCTCTCCTTTCCACTGGGCTTCCATAACACGCAACAATACTTCATGATTTCCCTCGCTAGTGTACCTTGGTACCTGGTTACTTCCCAAATGCATAACACAACACAAGTATAATTATGTGAGTGATTGCACTCTTTATCTCATGCCCAATCATTTCATAAGTTCCATGTGCCAAGTTGTCACATGCAACACTTGTAGTATCACTCATAGAATGTGCATCATCCCATTGAATAAATCCTTCTTTTGATGGCTCAAGTACCTTAGGATCCCTAATGGTGCACACATAGATTCTTTTCAAATCCTCTTCACTCAAAGGTTCTATATAAGGTGTAGATTTTTCATCTCTCAGAGGAATGATGGCGTGCTCTTCCTTGTTCTCAAAACTTATATATCTTTTGTTTAAGCGAAAAGAATCATTATTTTCATAACACTAAGGGCACCCAAGCAATGTTGGAAAATTTTCTTCCTCTGCTAGTACCAAGACCTCAAAGTCCCCAGTAAACTTGGCCCCTTGTATATTAATAGTAGCGTCTTTCAAGAATCCAACGGGATGGCCTTAGTCATGTTTACCATGAACAACACATTTGAATATGGTTGTAATGGTGGCCTTCCCATATGATTCCACACATCCAAAGTGAGTACATTTACTTCCACACCTGTATCAATCAAAATATTACTTTTCAACCATCCATCAACAATGCATTCGAGTGATCTCTTTGTAATAATATAGACTATGAGGAGGTAGGTTAGAATGCAAAATTTGTCTTTCGTGTGCAACTCTAGTGCATGTAATCTTCCCCCTTAACCATTCCCCCACTAAAATAATGATGTTTTATTATCGCAAACATCTTTCAAACCTCCTTTAAATCATAAAGATCCTTGTGAGGAAGCTCATATGTTTTTTCGTTCTCTAATTTCCATGACTCCTCTTTTTAACATTGTATATCACCATGTAGGTTTCTATTCACCTCCATAGTTTCTTGATAAACTTCCTTCTGATGCGTAGGGTCTAGATACTTTACATGCAAGACATCCTCTTTTGTAATAATAGGCTTCTTCTTTGGAACTTCCTTGCGTGCGCAGACCTCAACGTACATAATGACCAACATAGGTACCAACTCGTGGTCATGTGCTAACTTCGTCATCCAATGGTCTTCCACAACACATTTTACTCTAGCCATTCTCGCGCCCTTATCCTACATGTGATCGAACTCGACAAACCATTGAGCATGCTAATTTGGGTGGATGTCATAAGATAACTCGATAATAAAGTTTTAAAGAGGTCATCATACTCCCTTATGCTCTCATTCATGCCATGTTTGATGTCCTTCAAGATAATGATTATCTTTTGTTCAAACACGGGTATGTGGAACTCTACCAAGAAAGCAACACGTAGCATGGTATAATCTACACAATTTTGATTTGGATCATATTTCTTGTACCAACTATGTGAGAACCCTTGCAAAATAGTTACAATATGGCTTTCCTTACACTTTGGATTTGTAATCCACTTCATGTGCCATAGTATCTCACACATATGCACATGTTAGCTACATCTTCAATTCCTCTATACTTTTGGATACAAAGATATATCTCCAAATAGACTTTTTGGGGTTTATACGCACCATGCCCACCAGATCTAAAACCTATATTACCTCTTAAGTTTCCTCGGCCTCAAGAACCACTAGATCCTGAGCAACATGATCCTCCTCCTCTAGTGGGAAATGAACCGAGAAGATGTATTTCCTTTTATTCCAATAGTTTTGCTAAACCGAACTCCCACACTCTGTTAAATTTTATTACTTACAAGTGTGATACCAACATTATGTGTGCCCACGTTTGTGTTGATGATGTGCCAGAAAATATACCTCCAACTGGACCTCCAAATAACATAGAAGATGATTTTTCCTCCATAGATGAATAAGCTACTTGATTAACTCTTGAACTTGATGGTAAATTAAATCTATCTGTCACTACTCTACCACCCACACTAGCTTGCTTACTGATGATTGTCGTAGAAACTAGAAAACCAAGCGTAAGGGCTAGGTTTCTAGGAGGGATCAAATGTGTGCTCTTGGTTCTTGAAATTTCTACCACGCACTCTCATATAAGTTCAAAGAGGGCTCTTTGTCATGCTTACCCAAATGGGGAAGTTCTATATGATTTGGCTCCATGTGGTCCTCTACATGAGCTCTAAATATTTCATGAGTCATCTCTCTCCACAAAGCCATTCATTCCACAACTTCACGTTGCTTCTCCAAATCCTTCTTGTGCACCTCATTAAACTTAATCCACCTTTCTTCTCTCTACCTTTTTCCACCAAGACTGTCATATTTCACCAAACCTTTTCCTTCCCCGTGCATGGTGGGATCTAGCTAGCCATAGGAATTTGTTTTAAATTGAGGGTCACAATCAAGATCTTAATCGCTAATCTGGATACCAAGTGAATACGATCCTCTAGGTTTGCACAAGAACTAGAACATAGAAAGCTCGAATAGGAATAAGTAGAAACTATGTACTCCAAAATATAGCTATTTAGAACACCACTCCACCAATGATCTACATCATTTGTCCAAGTCGATCAACATCATGTAAATCCTAGAATTATTCCTACATCCAAACAAGTGTTTGAAACCTCTAATTTCTCTTTGATGCATAAGCTACTAGCCACTCATAAAACTATATGGGAAAATAGGAAAAAAATCATCTCATATATCTCATGATATAGATTTCATTCAACCCACCGCGTGCATCAAAATTAGGTCCAGTGCTAAATATGTGAGCGTAATCTTCCTCTAAATTTTCTAATAACTCTTCAATACTAGCTAAGGTCAACCGGTACATCTTCATCATGCAACATCTCGGAAAACAACTGGGAAAGAGGTCCCAAAAATGGAACCAAATTATAGTCTTGTTTTACCCACAACAACCCAAGTCGCGTTGGCACATCACTCAGCTAGAACTAAGCTCTCACTAGAAGCACACAAGGTTACTAGGTCCCTCTTTTATGGTAGATTTCTCAAGGATTTAGCATGATCATACAAATATTCTAGATCCATAACAAATAATCAAGTATATTGTAGAACATAAAATAGATCTAGATCTTAACCATGTGTAAGAATAACTCATACAAGAATCAAGATTAAGTTTAACATGAAATAATCAGTCATAGATGTGTCTACAATCAATATACAGCCACAAAGATCCATTATATTAAGTACAGTAAAACACAGAAGTTGAATACATACATAATAATGTCACCATATGTTACATGTGCCTATAAATTGGCAATGTAATCTGCATAAAACATAGATCCTAAACCATGCAATATATATTTATAGGGGTGGGGATTTCCTTCATCGCCTAAGCACCCTTGAAATATATTACATGCTAAGAATAGCCATACACCCTTACAAATCATGTAAGCTTGCTAATAATAGATTATCTAATAATATGACTAAAATCTAATCCTATTAATAGCTCCAAAACTATGCATGTCGATTGATCTTCCACTTGTCCAAAATAGCCTTTGCATGCTTTCCAAGTCTTCTAAAAAATGTGCTCCACACTCCACATCTATATTTAGCCTTATACTAGAAAATAGCTAAGTCTTGACTTTATGCTTTACTAGGCATGTCATGTTTCCCTACAATTTCTGCTCACCTATGCACCCTATGACCGCACGCCCAATCCTTATGCACCTTCAATACTTAGGCTACATTCATCTACCCAATGATCATGTATATAATTCAGTTAGACTTGACTCATTTATATTGGTAGTGATTATAGGGATGTGAGCAAGATACGAAGGAAGAAGAAGAAGAGAGAGGGGTCAAGGAGAGAGCCGAGGAGACCTATGAAGCACTAAGGAATATTTAGGATTATATATGTAAGGTCGATCAACCTAATCACACAAAAGAGGAGAAAATTTGATCGAGTAGGAGAAGATCTTATTTAGAGAGTGTTTGAAGGGTGTGGAGCTGAAATTTTATCACAATCAGTTATAGGATCAACATATCTTTAGTGGTCATCAACTTTAGATGATTGAGTTGGTCTTTGGTCATCTTGGGGGGTTGTATCCTCCTTGTAAGATTGGTGTCCTACTAAACTAGGGGTTGGTGCTCCTCATGGGGTCGGTGCCTCACTAAACATGTAGCCATTTCTTCATATACATATTATCCAAATAACTCTCCTAGTTATTTGTATAACTTATATTTTATTCGAACTCTAATGTTTCATATTTCAGGTTGCGCGCACTCAAGCTTGCTCCCTTGGCATGATTTTCTTAGCTACAACTCTTTCATTTTCCTTGCATGCCTTGCTTCCTTCCTTCTTCTCCCTCTGCATCCTTTCATCTCCTTCCATTTTCCCTTTGAACCTCCTTCCTAGGCACCCACTTTCTTTCCTATCCTATCGTGCACTCCATGTGCATACCTCTACATACTTGCCTTCCAAAATGGCTAAGTCCCTGGCATTCCTCTTGCACGCTTACATACACTAAACTATTTCATGTGTCCCTTCTCTATTTGTCATTCGTTACCTTCCTCATTTGAATGCTCACACCCTACTTCTATACTTTCCTTTTGCAATAATGCCTTATTTCCTACCGCACGCGTTATGTGTGCACCTTCCCTTTATTTCCCCTCCATGTGCCTTCCTTTTGTAGTCTTACACCTTTTTCTTCTATACCTTATGCCTTCTTATGCACATGTCACTTTTCCACATCATCTTTTAGAATTGAGTGTGTTATACACAACCTATCATAGCACTCTAACAGGTGCCAAATCAGACAACCAACCAATACATGACATGTGGCAGAAAAGACAAAACAAATCAACAATTGGCCTATTTCTTCATTTAATTTGTGTGCACCAAAAGTCTTACGTGACTAGATGGCTCTAACATCTTCTAAAAACCATATCTTTTGCTACAAAGCTTTGATCGGTGTGCACCTAGACTTGTCAAAGAGCTACTGACACAAGCTACATGTTGGACTATTCAAATTCAAATGTAGGCAGGATTTGGTAGGCAAAAACATGGAAACATATCTCAGCTCATCAATGCACACATCTAATCGACCTCAACCATTAGATTTCAATCAGATCTTGCTTACTTCCTTCTTCTACATGCAAAACAAACATGGGGAAGTGCATCTGATAGCCTTACATGTGAATTTGTAGGAATTTATCATCTGGCTATTGGTGGTTGAAGATTTGAATCCGAGTTTCCCTCTCTTTATCCTTCTCTTCTCTCCTTCTTCTTCTATAAATAGTAGAGTTATACTTTGTAAAAAGATCCCTCTTTGTTGTAACGACACCATGCCAAAATGGTGGTCGACTTCCCATGGGTCTCAGACCTTGGCATGGTATCTACAATGTAATCTATCATCTTGTCGTAAATGTAAATGATTGTGCATCCCTTAAGCAATAAAATTATGTTTTGTGGAACTCTTGTCTTCCCTTTCACATTTTTATTGCATCTCACCTCTCTGTTTGCATTTTCAGACATGGTGTGTGTACTCATGTGCTTGCATTCCACATGTTCATGTGTTTCACACAGTGGAAGGTTGCACTGCATGTTGATCTATGGCGTGCACCATTGGCTCTCTTCTCCAGCCTCCTCTCTATTTCCTTCGCCACTTGTGGAGAGAGATTGACCCTTTCCCTATTTTTATCACCTTCCCTAGCTTGGGTTTTCCCCTTTCTACACATCCTTCTATCCCTAGTCCCTTGGCATTTTTAGTCTAGGATTTGTATTTAGCATTAGGAGTAGCAGTAGCATTAGAGGTAGGTAGAGGAACCGACCTTATCCAGATATTTTTCTCAAGCGTGCAAGGTCCCACAACTTAGAGACGGTTCCATTTTGGTCTCAAACATCTTGGCCCTTCGGATCCAAGATGTAAGTGCACTTTTAAACAACCAACAATACCTTCTTTCTACCCTAAGCATGTCTTCTTATCACCCAACATGCACTCGAGTACTCACCGAGGCATGCGCATGCATCAAGCCCCTCCTTTATGTGATCTTCGTGACAATGGTCCACCATTGAGGGAGAATGAGTTGCAAGAATGGAAACATAGACATTCACTTAAAAACAGAAGATAAAAATAACATATTTGTGCACATATGCATCATAAATTGAAATGAACATTGTAAATAAGCATAATAAAACTAGATTTGACCTAGAATAATATGAAGAATACAAGGTTTTACACTTAAGAAAATGAATAACTAGAATCACACACATATATTAATTTACAAACATTTACAGTGGCCTCATTACATCATAATGGTCATATAGACCGAATACATCAAGGAATATTATCTTAAACCCTCTAAAAATACTCTGCAGAGAGAGTTCTTAACTATTCTACACATTATAACCATTGTTCATACCCAAACCCATTCATATATGCTCAATAGTATCCTTGTAAGTATTTCGCAGCACCTTGTTACTACTTAAATCCCTCTTTAACCCTTCATATCCTTAGCACTTCGTTGTTACTCCCCTCCTCATGTATTTCGTACCCAATCACTCCTTAAAATAGAATTGTGATACACCGCCTTGATTTCCTTCATGAGCAGATTACATGCCAAGTGGAAGTGTGGTCCTCCATGGTCGAATGCCTATGTCATCTTACAAATTCCTCCACTACTTGTAATGATCATCATGGGAATATCCCTTACATGGAATATTCTTTTCTCAACCTCCAAGGCTCCAAGTTAGCACCTTATCCATTCAGACTCCTACTCAGGTTTTTTACATTTTTCTCCTACAACAACTCCTTAAAAATATGGCTAAGTCCTTAAACCTTCCTACTCCCATGTGCGCTGACCTTTTCTACCACATGCCTTTCCCTTGCGTGATTTTTCCTAAGCACCTTCCTATTTTATTACCTCATGCGCATGTTGAATTCTTCATTGGGATGTAGTCAATTTCAGGGCCCAACATTACCCCACACTATGCATGTTTTCCATCCTTAGAAATACTCTGCCCTTCCACCAAAGAATAAAGAATATGGAAAATGACGGTATATGTGATTGAATAAAGAATGGAAGAATGGAAGAATGAAAGAATGGAAGAATCCTACTACTATTGCATGAGAAGTGGGAAATATTTATTCACAAGGGCTTCAATCTTAACCCAAACATCCACCTCACTCTACACCTATGAAGTAATTCACCCACCATCACGCTAACTTCACAAAACTCATCTCATCCCCTTAGCCTTTAGTGTATCTTCAATGCTTTCCATCTACTTGCTAAGGTCTCCTAATGCATCCATCCTATGAGTGACTTGGGGGTACAACTCTTTTAGTTTAATTTTAATCAAAACCCTTAAGGTTTTGATCACCTTTGATTTCTTGTCCCTCTCCACCCTATTGCCCTTATTTCCCTTATTTTTCTCTTGAAATTCTTTCAAATCCACTTCATGGCTGAAAAAAATATGTTTGCTACTTTGTCCCTATTGCCACAATTGTCATATAAAACTTTTACCATTTACATCGTGGTCTTTACTAAGGCAAGGAGCTCGGAGTATCGAGTTAATATCTCCCCAGTCTTCAACTTTTCTTCCTTCTTCAGTGCACCATTATTTCTTCCGCTAATTCTAATACAAGTGGTTTCCTCTCCATGGTGAGTATGCACGCTAAGTCTTCCAATAAATTCATGGTTGACTTGTATTTCTACTCTAAAGGGGCCATGTCTAGGTTATTTAAGGTAATGGCATCTGAAATGGCCTATATCTTCTTGTGGAATTCATGCACCTTCACTTTTTCATCCCTCAGTTCAAGCCTTAAGCTGTGCACTAATCATTTCCTTCTATTTTTTCTCCCTATCCTTCTCAATGATCTCCTCATTCTTTTCTCAAGATCTTCCTCTCAAGACCCTTATTCTATCATTTCTATTGAAGAGTCTTACTTCCACCTCCATTGATACTTTATTGAGCACATTGCAAAATTACTCATCCGATTGACCTTTCGGGAATTTACAAGAGGGTTTATTCCCTTGAATTCAAGTGTCTTCATCAATGCATCAAGATTTACCTTGAATTTGGGCTCATCAACATGGGACTCAAAATCCCAAGATATAATTTTCCTCATGCATGCAGGTACACACCCTCTTCATTAAAAAAAAAAAAAGACCAAGCAAGGAGTTATTCGGCGGGCATGGTACTTCAGAAGTGTGCACGTAGTACCTTGCTTGGATCATTAATATAAGTCATAACGTGTTCTCTGCACACTATTGTGCCCTTCCCACCTATGTGTGTTGTCGTTGGGAAGCTTACTACTAAGCTGGGGTCTCTTCCCATGCTCCCATACTCCTTTCCTACACTTGTGCTCTCTTCATTTTCCTTCAACACTTCTTCATCGTTTCTCTCTACTTCATAATCCACCAACTGTTGGATAATACTCACCACCTCCCTCTCTATAGTGTTATCTATCTGCTCCTTGGTTGGGGTTAGGGTCTTCTAATCACGTATGTTTACCTCCTCACTTCCTCCTTTGGTATGGGCACCCTCCTCATACTCTTCTTTAACCCCCTTCTTCACTGAGACCCATGTACATTATACACATGAGGATTCTAAACTCCCTCACACTCTTCATTGTCTCCTTCATTTTCCTCCTCAGAATCATCATCCTTGATGATCTCTATCTTCTTCGAGTCTAAACCTTGTGCCACATTTTGCTTTTTCTTCACTGGTGACTCAAACATAAGGGACTCCTCCTTCTCGGGTGAATCTTTTATCCTAGGAGACTGTTCTTTCTCTGGTAACTTCTTCCTAATGGGAAACTTATTATGTCAAATTTAGGTGCTTGTACCCACGCTTGACTCTTACACCCCTACAGTTTGCTTGTACCGTACGTGCACTTGGCACCTTCTCTACAGGAGTCTCTTCCCATTCTCTCTTCTTAATTACTACCTTCTTCTTCCTCCTGGTGGGGTCCTCAGGGATTGAGATGTCATCCTCAACATAAGCACCCTTCTCAAACTTGGGCCTTAGCCACACATACACCCTTACCGTCGTCCTACCTGCAATAGGAAATGTCACCAATTTTACCATGTGTATGTCATGAGATATGTACTTTTCTACATAGGCACACTTTTTGGGATACACCAAGGTCTAACGCATCTCATGGTGATCTTGATCTACAACACTTAGATCAAATCTCATCTTCTTTGCCTCCTTAAACTTGTTTACCGCACCTTAAAAATACTACATTGTGAAGGAGAAGGGTAACTTACACCAAGGACCCTTGGTGTCATCGACAAGGTAAACTTATTGATACAAAAGTGTTGGTATACGGTGAATTCAACTTCTCCATCCACTAGTGTAGGTAGTTGTTTTGGTATCCTCCATTCATCTCTAAATGTGTTGCGCATCCATTTATACCATTTCTCCAAGTGCGCCTTATGATCGGTCATCATGGTGTCACAAGTGTAAGCTTCAAACCTCTTCACGGAAGAAGGGTTATCATTCGGGTACTCCCAAACAAACTTATCTAGCCCATCGGGCACTCTAATATTTGAAAAGACAATGGTAAGGAGGAAATTATTGAACATGATCTTCTCCCCGTCACATGCGGCATCAATAATCTCCTTCATAATAAAATTTGAAAGGTTATAAACGGTACCCTCGAGATCTTGCGGTAAAAATTCAACCAACTTTTGTTTATCTGCATCTATATCTCCTACCCATTCAGATTTTTCACCAAGCGAATGGACATCCTCATAATAGGGTTAGTGATTGTAGTGATGTCAAAGTACCGTGAACCTTTCTTGTAATCATATTTCTCAACATTTTTCTTGATGGAATCCTTATCGAACAAGTCCTTATCCAATGTCTCTCCCTTACAGATCAGGCCACTAAACTTAGAAATCAACTATGGGGTTATGCACATTCGCCTTCCTACGAAATATAAGTATTCCTCATGTACATGTGACATTAACCACTAGTATAGTCACTCTAGTTTTCCAAAATAGGGCAACTCATAAAGTTGTAGAAGTCCCAGCCTTTTCTAACTTCACTTTTACTTCATCATCATAGATGGGTTTCCATATGGCATCCTCTTTTCCATTGGGTGAACCAACTCTAGGGTCATCTCCTTTTCTGTGGTGCTTGTGCGATGATTGTAATCACTCATGACCATCTTCCTTATATGTGACACCCACTCTTTCCCTAGTAGCACACCATCTAGGTACTACATCTCTGCATACCATTCTTCATTGAAACTTGTGGAAACGGTTGGTTTTCCTTTTCCTTTACCCTTGCCCTTTCCCTTCTTTGGTGAATTGTTCACTCCTTTCTTTGGTGTCATTTTTCTCTTCATCGGTGCTTTGTAGTTTCTCCCTTGTGTCAAGTTCTATTACTGCTCAAACCCTCGGCTCTACTTCTATGAAAAAATCATGAAAACATGTGCCCTAGCTTGTAAACCCTAACCTGGAGTAGTTCCTTTACACAAGAAAGTGTATCCACCCACGGAAACCAACAATCAAACTCCTCCATGTACGCATGTGTACTTTTCTTCCACACTGGTTCACAAGTCCTTTGATTTCTTCAACTCCACACACTAATCTTTCTAATTTCTTTGCAAGAATCACCTTAGATCACAAGAAATTCTTCAATAACAAAACGCAAGGTGAAATAATAATTCTCCCCTAACCTTATATTTATAGATTTTTACTTTTTCCACAAAAACTCGATGCCACCTACTAACATAAAAATTCATTAAAGTCAACTTTTTCCAACACTATCCTTCTACGCATTCTATCCAACGCTTTTCCTCCACGTGCAAACCTACACAAACACTTCCATAACTTTTGGCATACAACTGTTGCCTTGACCATAGAGCTCTTCATGTTTTCCCCGTGCCAAACTCAATATTCCTCTATGTCTTGGACCAAGTTCTTTCCACTTCCTACCTCATGTTGCTCCTACACTTTTTACCCTTGTACATGGTTTTCTCAAAGCCTTTTGACACCAATCTCCTCTAATGATCACCTCTGCTACACACACTTTTAACTTTACAACCTAGGAAACTACTTCAACATTGCTCCACACACTTCCTCCAACTCTTACCATGTCCTACTTGCTTCCCTTTATGTTCCACCCCACACTAAAAATATGTGCAATCCTCTATGCATAACACCTTGATGATGTAATTAGCCACCAACGCACACACGCACCCAAAACAAACCAAAAGGAACAAAACAATGAGAAAGGGAAACACAAAGAAAGGAGAATGCATTAAGGGAAATCCTAAGCTAACTGAAAATATTGCCTTATTTACAAACACCTGAAGCCTTATTTATAGTAGGGCTTCAGCCTACTTCCATTGAAATACCCTAGAATTCACGTTTCATCTAGTGCTGTGTTTGGAAAGTGCTGAATCAAGTATATGGGTAATATAATATGGTCCCAACCAATGGACCTTGAGCTTCCTAGGATGGCGTAGGAACTTAGAATCATAAAGTAAAACCATCATTCTAACCTCAAATTGTTAATTCTTTATGTGACAATCATGTCATGCATACTGCCTGGATTTTTCCATTTTGACTCCATCGTGTTATGGCATGTCACTCGTCCAACTGCATTAACTTGTCAATTCTTTCCTCAAGTGCTTGTTCATCAACTAAACATCTTGTGTACATGATACACAATGAGGGTAGCATGAATTCTACCAGAAAAATAGCTTTCGCGTTAAACACCAATTGGAATGGTGTGGATTTTTTCAATCTCTTGTAAGTTGTTCTATACACCCATAGCATGGTTGAGACTTTTTCATCCCAATCCTTCCTCCCAACATCACAAATCTTGGTAAGTGTATGACTCAATATCTTGTTAAATGCCTCAATAGTCCCATTAGCCTGAGGGTGATAAGGAGTAGTCTTGTGATGAGCCACCATGAACTCTACCAACAAAATCTTGATGGTCTCATTCAAAAATGAGTACCTCGCTCACTATTAAAACTTAGAGGACACCCATACCTACTGATTATATTTTCCCATACGAATCTCAATGTTTTGGTCATCATACAATCCTTTGTAGGTGCTACCTCCACCCACTGTGTTAGATAATCAGTGTAAGTAATGATGTACCGTGAACTTGTCCTTCACGCGACAGTGCAATAGGGCTGTAAAGTCAATTGTCCATTTCTCGAATGGTTTGGCACTAGTTATTGGTCTCAATGGAATTTCATCCCTTTTTGTTGGCTTACTAAGGCACTGGAAATGATCACAGGCCTTGCAATATTCAATACAATCCTTGTAAATTTTCTCCCACCAAAGGCCGGTAAGAGCATCTTGCACTCAATCACATTCCCCACATAGTGTCCTCTTGTATTCCCACCATGATTCTCTTCCATGATTATAATGCACTTATGCTCTAGCACGAACCGGCACAAAACCTCATCACGATCCGGAACTTGTATAAGTCTTCACCAATTAACATATAGGCACTTTGTAATTATTGCTTTCTTTCCAAAGTCTTCATTCCTTCGGTGCCACACCGATTTTAAGAAACACTGACAATATATTCCAAGGTAGAGCGTACTGTAATATAAAAATTTGTGCATCCGGCATTGTATCCTCAATACTTTACGCATCCTCTCTGAGTAAATCCTTGACAAGTGGTTAGGCCCTAAATTCCTCTTACTCGGCTTTACAACAACTATAAACGAAACTCCTGAAATAATGGGACCCACCTGCATATGCGCCCTTGTAAGATGGGCTTGTTCACTCAGTACTTTAATGTCATGTGGTCTGTGTAAAAGATAAAAGGTGTCCCTATAAAATACTGTCTAAATTTTTGTAGCACGTAGATCATTGATAATGCCTCGCGCTCCGTGGTAGTATAATTTTTTTCTATTGGGGTTAGCTTCCTACTAGAAAAGCACAAGGGATGATCAATAATTCCCTCTCCAAGTTGTGCTAATACTACTCCAATCGACATCCCAAATGCATCAACATGCACATGAAAATTCTTATCCTAAGAGTGAAAGCATAATATGGGCACAGTGATAATCCTATTCTTTAATGTGTCAAACACCATCTATTTTACCTTTCCCCAATGAAATGTACTTTCATGCTCTAGCAAATCTTCCAATGGCGTAGTGATCTTGGCATACCCCTTAATAAATTTCCAGTAATACCGTATGCCCAAGGAATCCATGCACCATGCTCTAGCTGGTAGGCTCCCCCAATCCCACAATAATGGAAACTTTGGTAGGATCCACTAGCAAGCCTTCTTTACATATTATATGTCCCAATAGGGTGCCAAATGAAGTAGCGAAAAACACATTTCTTAATGTTGAGAAATATACTCAATTGTCGGAATCTATCAAACATCAGCCTCATATTGTCATAATGGTCCCTCACCAATCCATATACTATCTATTCATCTAAGTAGACTTGTATAAATTTATAGATGAAGTCTGAAACACCGAACCACAATGCTTGAAAAACACAACATGCATGTTCTTTAGTCCAAAAGGCATGACTGTATAGGAAAAACTTCCCCATTCATTGGTGAAGGTTGTCTTTTCTTGGTCATCCTTTGCAATTCTAACCTCGTGATATTATAGACACCTATTTTTGGTATAGCACCCCTCTGTCATCTCACATTCATCCAATTTCCATTCTCACATCTCTTTCTCTTAAATTAAATAAAATCCTATCTATTTTCTCACATTATTTGATTAATTATCAAATGGGCTCCATATAGACCCATTTGATAATTCAACTTTTGGCATATCCCCATCCTTCACAAATTATTTAATTCATGGGTATTAATACACCCATCCGACACCCTTTTTAAAAAATGGAATCTTTATCCCACCTACCAGTCCCACATGTTCCCAACAAAGTCAAAATCAGTTCCAACCTAAAAATCAATCTCCACCTAAAAATTCAATTCCCTGAAATTATTAAATTATTAACCCCACCCATGAAGTCAATAATTCAAAATCTCCCTATCCGACAACAAATCCAAAAATCAATAGTGTAAAGTGAGCACATGACTTCACTATTACACCTAACCATGTCCCCACTCCACATCACACCTTTTCCTTTTCTCACATCATGAACCCCACCATCAAATCAACTCTTCATCATGTCCTCTTAATCAGGATTTATTTTGTAAATTATAATTATTTGTTAATCCTTTATTTTAATCCCAATTCAAGTTATAAATAGAACTCTTTCTCCCCCTCTAAAAAAGGGAAGAAAATTCTTGAAATTCTCAAGCTTAAAATTCATAATATTTTGTCAAAATTGTTTGTGAAGCTTTGAATCATATTGTGGAGTGTTTGGAGGCGAAGCTCTATCGGTCTCATATTGTCACTCTAACGATCAATTTGTTGTTATATTGAAACATTGGCTTGGTATCATATTTATATTGTTTATTCAACATATTGTAAATCTCTGTAGTTTTGGCATGTCATCTTATCATTGGATATTCATTCTTTTCTTGTGAACATGGGGGTTGATAGCCACCGAGGAAGTTAACACTTCTTGGATTAATTTTTGGTGCAATTCCCGCATATCATTATCTAATCTTATCTATTTCCATCTTACAGATCTATTTTCTTTCTCACAGATCTATTTTCTCTGCGCTCGTATCTAGAATCCATATCTACATCTGAGGTCCTAAGCCCTCTATCATTCAAATTTGTTGGTGGCTTGCAGTCTCGGTGTTCACCCGCGCGAGAACAAGTTTTCCAGATCAACATTTGGCATGCCTGGTGGGACCAGATCCAAGGTCTGGTCATTTTTGTTTGTTTTGTCCTTTTATTTACCTCGTGCAGGTTTGGTGTTATCTTTGTCCGTAGCAGAGGTTTGTGTCATCTTCAAGGTAATTACTCTTCTTGTGTTTAACCAAACTGGTATTTAGTTTCAAGTTTAGTTTTATTATTAAATACATAATCATACCCAAATAAAAATAACAAATTCATATGTTAGGTTCTACTCGCATGGGGAACAAATCCATAAACTAATCTTATTGTCTTGATTTTGTTTTGCGATCTTCTTTTTGTATAATAGATATAAAAAAATCCTTTCAATGGCCTTTTCTAAGACATAACAAAATATGTCTATATATTCATCTAGATCTTAAGTCCTAATTATGTATAGATCTCGCATTTCAAAGCATACTAATATATATTTACTTGTTTAAAATATAATGATCTATAGTTATTTATTTTAAATACATAATAGACAATATTGATTCATTCAAATCAACACAAAAAAATCAAATTAAAAACAAAACAATAATAATACTTATAAAAAATAAATAACTAAAAAATAATTTCCTCAATTATCCCATCTCCTATCTATTCCTACCTCTTTCCTCCCAGCTCCTCGGCCATCTCGACGAGCCATTTCCTCACTCCCCTCAACCCACATGACCTCCCACCTACCCATCTATCCCCACAACTTGTTCTCTACCCAAGCTCCCATCTCCTATTCACCACGCAGATCCCTACTGCATCCACACACTCAACTTGCCATCCCCCTCTTCTCGAGCTCCCATTTGACTTCTCTCCCTCATGAGCTCTTCGACCAACTCCCCTTGGCTCACCTACCTATCCACTAAGTTACCATCCTCTCCTCCCTGAACCCACCTCCTTTTTCTTACGAGCCCCTACTTCTACCCACATCCCGTGTTCTTTGCCCAACTATAATTTTGCATGCCTGTAATTTCTTGTTGTCACCACATCGATCGCATGAATTTGTTGAAAATATTTGGAATATCTTGGGGATTGATCCCCACGCTAATGTCTTCCACCTACGCGCATAGATAGAAATGAAGTTTCAAAGAGAGAAATATAGGCACAAAGCCATGATTTGTAAAAATGTAAAACAAAATTGGCTAGAAACTGTAACGTAATAATGAATTCATGAAGGATATATACAGTCGATCACAAAACAAAGCAGGAAGATTAAATTTCTGGATTGTCCTAGATGCCTGTCCTCAAAGATCTAAACCATCATTCATAAGTAAGATACGCGGAGATTACTATTCTTCAATATTGGTTTGCGGTATCTCGATGCTTGATGCATCCAACTATTTTCAGTTCCATATCAAATTCACACAACTTTGTGGGTAGTGATTGTACAGTCACTTCATAGGCTCGCAATTCTCTACAACACAATTTTAAATGATACAGTCATAAACAGTGCACTATAGCCAATTATATATTCACATTTTTGTTTTTCTGTGATTATCTTTTTGACATTGTACATGTGAAAAGCTACATCCATTTATAATATGACCAACATGCATTCACCTTACATAAAGTGAGATTCGAATCTGCCATCGATTTGAATTGATCCACCATTGATAAAGCTCCCCCCATTCTCCCACGTGGAATGTTTCTTAGTGCTTGGTTGGTCGCATAAGGTCTAGTTTCTGATCCACACATCCGTGAGCATATAAATTGAATAATCCTTTTAATATTTGGTTGGCCATAAAAATTTTGGTTGGGCCATGGTTAGATCGTTTTGGTCGATTCTCTCCAAGCCCTTCGAGCTCGTCACCTATGACCAGCCTACCCCGAGTCACTCAACTCCCTACCCTCAATGTATCAACTTCCCATTTTTGAGACATGAACCTATTTCCCAATGATCTTCAACCATTTATATATGACAATATATTATGAGGGAATCAGCATAGAGTGTGTATTCAATGAAGCACTAAAATTACTTTCAAGGTATAATCCAAAGCTTCTTTCCTCTTGACATCGAACAAAAAAACAAAACAAATAATAATAATAAAAAAATCGAGAATCAAAACATTTTGTGTTATTATCATCCTTCGTCATAGATTAAATTAAAATCAACAAAATAGATCAACAATCATTATTATTGTTATTTAGCGCATTTTAATTTGATCCATTGTTTAGATAAGTTTTATTATTACTTTTCTCTTTAATCCGTAAATAGCTCGATGTCCTTACATAATTTTTCGTATGCTCCTCATTTCATTAACTCATGTTATCAAGTTGATAATAGGTTTTGTGCTTATATTTATATCAACTTTAATAAAGTATTAACCATCGTTTGGTTGTTTCTATTCTTTTTTTGTCATACGATCACTTTCACCAGATCTTCGTTCACAACTCATTAGGCCTTAGTTTGATATACAATAATTTTTAGATTAGTTATTTTTCTAATCAATTTACTTTGAAAATCAACCAACAAATTTACGATCTTTCCATTTCTTTATCTTATTTTCCAACTAAAATGGCTAATTGTGTTCTTAAATTTTGCAGGTGAAGTATAAAAACTCAAGACAACAACATTGTGCTATCAAAGATAACCATTGAAACATAAACACGCCACCAATCTCCTTTCACCGACCTTTCCGAGATTGTAAACGGTGTCATTTTAGGGTACCTGGGCATTTCGGGCCACTAACTAGCACTTTCAAAATACATCATTATCACGTACAATCAAATCACACCGATAAGCGATTCTCCAGGTATTTCTCATTTTTCTCTATTTTCTCTTTTCTGCATCAAACTTTCCCTTTCCTAAGTGTCTATATACATCGAACGTCACATTTCATTTTGGTCTAAAATGAACCTTCTACATCCTGCCTAATCACATAGCTTAAGTAAATAATTTAACTCTCTACATTTCACTTATCACACACTTCCTGAGACTGCACAAACATAATTAATGCATCTAAACATTCCTCTCACCTGGTTAACTGATTGGGACCTAAACACCCAATAGGCAACTATCTCAGACATCTCCCAATCCATAACTGCCTGAAACCAGCCTTAGACTCCTTTAGGCACCTTCATTACTTATTTTTCTTTTATGTTCACATCCTCTAAATTAATCATGATGCTAAAAAATATTCTTCTTGATTTGTTTGTCAACAACATACATAAATAGATGTTTCTTTATTTCATACCTATTATCGCCCTCTCCCAAATTGAGACAAAACAATAATCTACTCTATCCAATAAAGTTACTTCCTTCGATGATCTCACTCAACAGATTCTAAACTCAAAGCCACGTCATCAGTCACCCAACCTCCAGTCTCCATGGTCTTGCCTCATGAGAACCATGTCATACAAAATTGTCCCTACCTTGACACCAACCCTCATATCCCTCGTCAAGCCAGTCTTCCTAAATCAATTACACCACCATCTCCTGCTCCTCTAGATACACTCGAATCTCCTCCTAACCCCATATATGACTTCTTACTCCAAAATCTCCTATAATCTCTCAATCCTCCCAATCTCCAAAATTGGTGGATCGCATTCCACCCACATCCCATTTTGACAATTCCATTAATAGGCCTGCCCAGCCATCTCCAATTCTTAACACACATATCCCCACTTATTGTCATGCCCCTATTGCTCAACACCAACTTATGCAGCAATCCCAACCTGTGACACATGTTAGTCTTTTCCAAGTAGTCCCTCCAACACCTACATATCCATAAATTAATCAATTGTCTTATCAAACCATTCCATGCAAACATCCTATCCACAAACTTATCAACCACCTTATCAGACGCTTCACCAAACACCCACACACCCACAAACACATCATTCACCTTATCAAACTACTTTTCAAACCACACAGTCGATCCAATATCAACCTTACAACACCTCGAGTGATTCAATTCATGCCTTAATGAATCAATTAGCTAGTTTAGAAACCCTTACCGTACCACCCAAGAACACCTTATCCTATGAGCACATATGTAATGAACCCATTCATCCATCGGTTCCAATCAAACCCTACCCTCTTCATTGGAAACTTCTTGCATTTAATAATTTCAACAATAAAGAATATCCCCAACAACATCTCCTCACATTTAAACATGCATGTTGTCTTATTGCACATGATCACGATCTACTTCTTCACACTTTCTCCGTGACTTTATCTGGTCCCGAGCTGGAGTGGAATAACTGTATCCCACGACATTCCTTATTCTCTTTCACCAAACTTGCATAGTTTTTCTTATAACACTTTTCTATCAATATTGCATGCAAGACCACTATCACGATCTATATACCATTCGACAATATGAAGATTTGCAGCCCATCACCGACTTTTTTCGCACGATGGCATGATGTTATAAACCAACTATCCTTCACTATCCCACAAACCGAACTCATTGACTTATTCTCACATTCATGTGCCAAACATATATCATCCACTTTGTAGATCCAATCATTCCAAACCTTTAATGAAGCTTTCACAATGGCTTGCAAGCTTGAAACCCATGCCATTGAAAGTGGTCATCTTAAATTATGTTTAACTAAATCAAAAATTGAATCCACTAAACCATTCACACATAATGACAAGTTCAAGGATGTGGCCAACACTGTGGTCATTGAACCCTCATCCCCATCTACACCAAGCACATGGTCTCAACAACAATCTCCTCAATCAATAGCCAACTACACTCCCTTAGGAGAATCATATAGTTCTGTATTTTATAAGTTGATGAGCGTAAACTCTATCAAACTGCCTCCCATATGACCCATAGAAAACTCGCAAACCAAACCTATTTGGTATCACGAGGCCCACTTTTGTAAATATCATCGAGTCAAAGGTCATGACATTGAGAGATTTTGTTCCTTCAAATATCGTGTCCAACAACTTGTAAATCAAGGGGATATCCAAATTGATACTTCCAATGTGTAAACTAATCAACCACCAACAAATTATGTCACCCCCTTTACATCTCAACTATCAAACGCTTGTATGGTTGACACTGTCAATCAAGATCTTATTTTATCACCAACTCCACATGTTCCCACAGTGGACATTATTCTCACCTCTTATTCAAAACTTGTCACACCTACATCAACTTTTACTACTTGTGCTTAGACCTACACCTTCTCATGTCCTTATCATGTCTACATCAAATTCAGCTATATCATCCATTTCCACCATTTCAAATACACCCCAATATACCACATTAGATTCATCCTTAGCACTTATTTCAGCCTCACGATATCCACACACATCCCTACAATTCTCACATCTATCCCTTCACTCACATCTTCATCAAATACACCTTTTACTACACCTACATTACTCACAACCATCCCAACAAAACTTAGTTCTACTACATGCACCCTTACAACCCTACCTTCAACATCAACCCCATTAGCTAACATATCATTCTTACCCCTCGAAACATTTATGAAAAAAACTAGTCCCTTCTACTTCTACATTCAAAAATTCCCCTACATTTGCTACATTATTCATACCTATAAGGTCTACTCCATCGGTTATCACACTACCCACATCTCCAAATATTCCAAAAGTGCCTACATCTTTATCTATCCCTAGTGACCCCTATACCTATCATATCAACAAGTCCACCTATCTCTACCATGACAACCTTGCTTGTGGCCACATCACCCAGTCTACCCCAATATTCTTTACCTAATCCTTCTATCACACCAACCCAATCCTCTCGATCTGTAACCCTATCAAATATACCTCTTGAATCACCTATTGTACCAACACATCCACCTAAATCAAATAAATATGCTTTACCTTCTCCCTCTAAAAATCATCTCTTTCCATGCCCAAATCAAAACAATCCACATCTCACATAGATATCATTAATCGCATCATACAAACACCTATCTCTTCATTAACATCTTCGTCTTGTTTTAGGACATTTTCTCCATTAATAACCACACCACCGCTATCAGATCCTCCAGTTGAAATTATTTTCATCCCTGCTAGAGGTAAATCTTCTCGGTCAAAGTCTAAGGCTCGAGGAAAACATCCCCGACATCCCTGTGCCTCCTTGGAAACATTCAGGTTTTTCCTCTTCTCAACAATCTAATGCCACAACATCCATGTTAGGATCAGTTTTTCCATCTACGACATCTTGCAATAATCAATCCACATCCAAACAATATCATCCTTCAACCAAATTTGATTTGTCCTCCAAAACACAAAATTCACACATCCAATCTACATCCACATTTTCTCCTAACTCCAAGTTGAGACATCCTATCAAAACCCATAAGAGTTACCTTCCCCATGACACTTCAATGGGGTCATACGTAGATATCTTTTGACATTTAACTCAAACATCTACCATTAAAATTCCTCCTATTAAATCCTTCAATCCATATGGTCCCAAGCCATCATGGTTCAATCCTAATTGTAGTTGTGCTTATCATCGTACCCCAGGTCATGACATCGAACATTGTAAGGCATTTCAGTCAATCGTCCACAATCTTATTGAGAAAGATGACTTCCTCATTCAGGGAAAGTTCCTTCTCCATCTACCTTGAATCCAATCCATATCTCATCTGTCAGATCTCCCATGATCCCTTCATCCACATCATCCCTTAATATCCATCCATCCCATGTCATTCCTCCTAAGTAATGCCCTCCATTGTTTATCAATTTCGCTTATCTTACTAAGCAAACTTGTGGTCTCCAATTGTTTACCCCGTCCAAATCTAAAATAATCTCATCTAAGCTCTTTCGACATCCTTTACCTCCTTCACATTCAACTCGGTGGGGAACAACATTCCTCGCCCTTGAGCATCTCATCCGTATAAGCCCTTTGTTACTTAGAGGACTTTGCTCTTTGAAATTATTTTATCTACCTCCTTCACATCCATCCAATCTAACTTAATTATATCCAGATCCTCGTCTCATTCTAAGTCTTCCTTTGAGGTCATATTTGTTCTTTTATGTTTGTGCTCCTTTTAGGAGTATCATCTTTTTCATTGAAGCCCTCCTTTGAGGCCATGATTTGTCTCTCCATTGAGGGACCTTTTTCTCTAAGTCCACCTTTGTGGCTATATTTGTGTCTCTTTTGGGGCACCATCTATTTCAAATTCCACCATTGTGGCTATATGTGTGTCTCTTTTGGTACACCGTTTATTTCAGCAAGCCCTCCTTTGAGGCCATGTTTTTTTTTCTATGTTTATATATCTCTTAGGGCATCATCATTCATTTTCATTTAAATCCACCATAGTGGTCATATGTTAGTTTTATTTCCTACTTGTCTATCATCTCATCTTATTGCAACTTCATTGTCTTCCCTCTCGTGGTGGTAAACTAGAGACATAACCTCTTAATGCATTGCACTTGTGACCAGTCTATTGTTAGCATATCTACCAATGAGAACTTAGTTACATCCTTAGATTGTTCTACCATCTTTATCCCCTTCCATTTTTCATTGTAATAATTTTAATTATGTGGTCGTCCTTCATTACTTTGATGCGATCCCGTAACCATTACATCCATTACCTTCTCATTCTCCTATTGCAGCCATGCAAAGGGTCTATGGTGTCTCTTGTACATTCCTTATCCCCTCTTAAGTGGTTTACTTAGCTATTCCTAGCTCTCCCCCATGTGAAACTCAAATTCATGTATGTAAAAGGAAAAATCAAAGTTATCAAAAACAGACTGATCCCTCGAAGGACAGTTGTTCATACAAAAAAAAAGTATACAAATCAAAATCAAAAGAAATAGACCAATCCCTTGAAGGACGGCTATCACATTATTCTTGTCATCCATATTATGTATAAAGTAGACCATACCCTTGAAGGATGGATACTCTGTTATTATGGCATCTGGAAGGTTTTCCGCATTGATTAGCCTTCCTTTATCAACATTTTTCAAAGCTTCCACATTGATCAGCTTTCTGTTATTTTTCTTTCCCTTTCCCAGAGTTGGGGCATAGACTTAAGAAACACCACCTTTGGAGATCCCTCTTCCCACGTACGAGCCACATTTTTTATCCCTTTGTCATGTCAAAATTAGGACTATGATCATCTTTCATACATATTTCCCTCATGATATTTTGGTATAACTAACTATCGTTGGTTATGTGTTAACACCTGCTATTGGCTACAAGTGTAATGCCTTGAGTGGTAACCTTTCTTATTTATCTCTAGTTCGAAACATAGTTTCCTGTATACCCTTGATACAACTATGTTCCATTCATCTCATCCAAATTATCTTTTATAAAAATCACATCAAATTTCACACTATGAATTTTATATCTATCCATGAATGTGTTTGCAAATACACTTTTCGGTTTGTGAATTCTACTTTATCGTTGTTGTAGTTTGCGAATCCTACTTGAGGATCCTTCTCAAGGAAATTTTGTTATCTTGTAACTTCTTATCTCTCAACATGTTCAACACCATCTTGTATCCATCGCTCCTCGATCTCTATGTCCATTCATCACCATTTGTTTCCACATCATCCATCTCACCTTTTTGTCCCCTTGCATGATGCCAAATATCTTACTTGTCTTTCCTCTTGAGTTTCTCTTTTATTCTTCCAATTTCAGTTTGAAAATCTTGCTTAACCATCCATATAGCCAGAGAACCTTAGTTAAGGTATATCTTCTTCCTTGGATCCTCCCACTATAGAAGCTTCTCCACCATTTCCTCTTTTAATAGACAACAATCACCACCACAAATGTATTTCCACTCCTCCTTTTCCACTTAACACTCTTGCATCATCACTACCACCACATGGGCATCCCAGTTATGGACTGCCCTTACACTCTCCATCTACACTGCATATGTTCTTCCATCCATTCATTTCACACTCCTCGTTTCCTTGTTATCACTTTAATATCACCTCATTTCATCTCTTGTTCCATTTTGGTATACATTGCTCAGTCTTTTCATCGTTCTTCTTCTTCTTCGGTTTGGTGATCCTACTTAACCATATCTCGTAGGGAAATCTTATGTAAGAGTTTCTCTTAAGAATGGTTTTCCATCATATCCTTCCATCTCCCATCATCTCAAACTCATCTTCTATCTTCCTCCTCTCATCTTACTCATCCATTCCAACCAACCCTTCCACGCCTACATCCAATACAATGTTTTCTTTCTCCTTCCATATTTTCACCGTTCAATGATCTTATTTAAATCCTCCCGCAGCATGGCAATCTTACTTAAGAGTCCCTCTTAAGCATAATTTGGCATCCTGCACTCCCCACTACCCCACATTTTCTCTATCTACATTTTCTTGTCATTCCCCATCATCACATCCTCTCACCTCCTCTTCCATTCACGCAAACACCACTTCTTATTGGTCCCTTTTTCATCTCCATCATCTGTTGTTGGGTAATCTTACTTAACCGTTTCTTCTCCATTCATTTCATGTCTTGTTTCTTCATTTCTCTCTCATTCATTCTCATCCACTGCATCCTCTCCTTGTCTTCATCTTCCTACACATTGTTATCCCTCATTTCTTTACTCTTTCCACTCTATCTTCTATAGTTCTCCCACATATCTACTCCCATGTTTACCCATCATTATCATTGATCTTCCAATTCTTTCATCATCATCTTCCGTTTCCGTGCTAGAATTATTGGTGGACTTCTCCTAAAAATCACTCATCCCCATTCTACACAGCCTGAATCCTTTTCTTTGACCTCCTCCATTATATCTTCATCCATTCCTTCCTCTGTGTTCTCGATCATTATCGGAGGAATTCTTCTAACGTCCCTTCATTGGCATTCCCCTCCCATTCTTCCTTTACTTTCTATATTTTCTTATCTTTGGTCTCATCTTTTCCTATCGATCATTATCAATGGATTTCTCCTAACATCCATTCACTAGAATTTCCTTTCCTATCCCTTCATTTATTTTTCCTCGCCACCTCTCTATCTTCCATTCTTCCTTTCCAAGTTCTTCATTTTCTTCATCATACACCTTCTCTCTATTTTCTCGTCATCAACATATCCTCATCTCATGCATCTCTGTTTCTTTTCCAATCAATGTCATTCCTTCCCTAAAGTTTCTCTTTACGTTCCTTATGCTTCTCACTCTTTACCAAATATCTTCATTCTTGGTTCCCTTCCATCTACATAATTTTCTTCGTTGTCTTCTCCTCCTTTCTGATCTTCGTCTTATTTTACTTCCTCTATATCGTCCTTCTCCCCATTTTACCTCGCACTTCCTCCTTACTTCCCCATTGAAAACCTAACTCTTCAGTGTTATCCCATTTCCTTTATCATCTCATCATCCACATGCATTTCCATGCGGTCAATTCCATATTCTTTTCCTTGGATTTCCTCACTATGATTTGTTTCCTTCAATTTTATTTGCTCTATCATCTCTTTCATTTTCCATTACCTCTCTGTTTTCCTCTGCTCCATCCTTCATCATGCCTTTCATCTTGAATAACTCTCTCCCTTTTTCATAATTTCATCCTCTACTCTTTTCTTGTCTTCTCTTTGTTTTTCCTTCATTTCCCCCTTTCTCTATAATCCTTCTTTGTTATCTTCTTCCTCCCCTTTCATTCCTTATTTTCTCCTCCTTCATCTCCATCCCTCTATTCCATACCCATGTCGCCTTCATATTCAATCTTTCTTTCTCTTCTCATAATCAACCAATCCTCCTATCTATTCCCTTTTCTCTTTCTCAACATCCCTTACATCTAGCATTCACATTCAATGCCAATGTTTCTCCGTTTATGTATCGCCATCTATCCATTTCATTACCGTTCTTGTTCTTCTCTTTGCAACATTGACCTCTTCTCTTTTTTAGAACCCTGTCACATCTTTTATCTTCATCACTCCTCTCATAGGGACATCATCATATCCATTTCTAAGAATCTCTTCCCATATTATTTTGACATTTTTGTCTTGGAAGATACCATAATGGCTGTCACCTATCTAATCTTGTTCTCTTCCTTGAATATTTGCTCGCTTTTGTTTTTTTGCAAAAGTATCTCTATCTGTGACCAAAGAAATAAGACTTCTTTGTCTTCTTCACCTACTAATTTTCTAACACTTATGCATATTTTCTATGAAACATGATTTTCATTATATTTATCACCCATTTAGAAACTTTTATCTCACCTTTCTATCATATCTCGCTCATCTTGTCCACATTTATGAGTATTCTAACTATGTCTTATGTAGGGGAAATTTTTCATCCTTGTACTTTTCAACACATATAACTCACTTTTGTCTTTCTCATGCCCTATGTTGGGGCATCATTATCTTCATCCACATCCCTTTTGTGGACGCATGATTTTTCACACGATTCCTCGCAAACAAAGGATTGTCCACATCTTTTACATTCAGTTGCACATTTTGATGTTTTCCTATGACCCATTGGTCATCTTGGTTTACATCCATACTGCAGTGGTCTTCACCCACTCACTAGTCTATAGAACGTTGTCATCTGTCTCCGTTGAGACCACAATTTTCCTCTACGATGTGATATTGGAGTCACCACCATACTTTTTTATTTATTGCAATCCTTTTTTTTTGCTTGGGTCATCTTGTCTTTGGTCATGTCTTCATCCATCCTCAGACATATCTTTCATCTAACCCTTTTTGTTTTTGTCTCATGGCTTGCTATCGCAAACCACTCAACAAAAAGGGGCAAATGTAGACACCTATTTTTGGTATAGTGCCCCTCCATCATCTCACATTCATCCAATTTCCATTCTCGCATCTCTTTCTCTTAAATTAAATAAAATCCTATCTATTTTCTCACATTATTTGATTAATTATCAAATGGGCTCCATGTAGACCCATTTGATAATTCAAATTTTTGGAATATCCCCATCCTTCACAAATTATTTAATTCATGGGTATTAATACACCCATCCGACACCCTTTTTAAAAATGGAATCTTTATCCCACCTACCCAGTCCCACATGTTCCCCACTTAAGTCAAAATCAGTTCCCACCTAAAACTCAATCTCCACCTAAAAATTCAATTCCCTCAAATTATTAAATTATCAACCCCACCCATGAAGTCAATAATTCAAAAATCTCCCTATCTGACAACAAATCCAAAAAATCAATAGTGTAAAGTGAGCACATGACTTCACTATTACACCTAACCATGTCCCCACCCCACATCACACATTTTATTTTTCTCACATTATGAACCCCACTATCATTTCAAATCTTCATCATGTCCTCTTAATGAGGATTTATTTTACAAATTGTAATTATATATTATTCCTTTATTTTAATCCCAATTCAAGTTATAAATAGAACTCTTTCTCCCCCTCTAAAAAGGGAAAAATTCTTGAAATTCTCAAGCTTAAAATTCATAATATTTTGTCAAAATTGTTTGTGAAGCTTTGAATCATATTGTGGAGTGTTTGGAGGCGAAGCTCTATCGGTCTCATATTGTCACTCTAACAATCAATTTGTTGTTATATCGAAACACTGGCTTGGTATCATATTTATATTATTTATTCAACATATTGCAAATCTTTGTAGTTTTGGCATGTCATCTTATCGTTGGATATTCATTCTTTTCTTATGAACACGGGGTTGATAGCCACCAAGGAAGTTAACACTTCTCAGATCTGCTTTGTTAGGTAGCCCCGCATATCGTTATCTAATCTTATATGTTTCCATATTGCAAATCTATCTTCTTTCTCACATATCTATTTTCTCTGTGCCTATATCTAGAATCCATATTTTCATCTAAGGTCCTAAGCCCTTTATCATTTGAATTTTCTTGTGGCTTGTAGTCTCGGTGTTCACTCATGTGAGAAAGAGTTTTCCATATCAACAAATATCCACGATAATCCATCTATGAATGAATAGATCTCACGCCCAACTACTCCTTCCGGGATCTCTTGGTGAAGGGGGTTGGAAAAGTATCAATGATACACACTGTAATTGAATCCCTATAATCAATGCAAATCCTTATCCTCCCCTCCTTAATGTTGATGATCATCGGACTTATCCATTATGATTCCTCAATAGCCTCAATGATGTCTGATGCGATCATCTTGTCAATCTCCTCCTTGAAATAGACATGTAAAATCATATTCATTCCATAAGGTCTCTTCCAAATTGGGCATGTGCCCTCCTTTAGTTTGATCCACATCTCTCCTAAATAGTGGTGAACTTCCTTGAGTTTGTGGTACCTTCGTGGTACCCACGTGAAAATAAATCTTTAAATTTGCGTAATAGATCAATAATCTTTGAAATCTCCCTTTCATTCCTAGTAATATCCAATAGTAGCTTCCTTAGGTTCCACCTTCAAAACAATGTTAACCTTATTGGTTTTTAGGTGTTCATGATAGGTGCACACTTTCTCATCAACATTATCCATAACCTCGCATGTACCGACAGTATGGTTAACATCCAATTTTTCCACCTCTTCATCATCTATCACGTAGACCAACTTTCCTTTTTCTTTTTCCATACATGCATGCTCAAGTTGTACCTCCTATGATTCTTCCTCATCAAAGCACGCTTCCAAGATAAGTTCAACCAAAAGCTCTAGTACTTTTTCCTCTACCATGGTACTATATCCCATAGATAGGTGCTTAACAACCTGTAATGCCTTATCCACCGATGACTTAGTACTCCGATACTCAAAATCTTGAAGGAGATAAGTTGTCAACTCCTGCCAATTTTTTTTCGACATTGCAGCTCTGAATGAATGTACCATGCATGCACGTATCCTTGTAAGGTGGAGTAAATCTTATGCACCCATAAAGATGGAGGTAAGGCTTTTGTAACTTCCATCCAGGCTCTCTCACATGTCTGGACATAAAATGAGGCAGGTTCCTTCCCATGATAGTCTTGTATAGTAGTAGGTGCATTATTTTGGAGAAACCTTATAGAGAACATGATTCTCACCTCCCATCATTCTAGAGGGTTATCTTGATGGGTCGTCCACCAATGTGGTGCAGTCCCAAGAAAATTATAGCTAAGCATACTTCTCCTTTCGATCTCACATCTTCATTGGGTATCCATTTCTCATAGAAAAACATCAAGTTTGGATCCTCTAGTGTAACTTGGAAACTATTTTCCTCCCAAGCACTGATTGGGTGTGCCTTTGTTACTCTTATCACAAATAATATTAACTATCTTCCGACTAACTCATATGACTCGTGCATCCAATTGTCACATTCCATACTAGTTGTATCACTTACTGATTGAGTATATTCCCATTGAATAATGCCTTCTTTTATTGGATGCACAACCTCGGGGTCTCGATTATGCACAATCGATCAGGTCCAGTCTTCTTCTCCTAAGGGCTTAGTATATGGTGTTGACTTTCCATCCATTAGAGGAATAAAAACATGGTCCTCCTTGTTCTCAAAACTTATATACCCCTTATTGAAACATAAGTCAGCATTGTTCTTATAGTACCAAGGACACCTAAGTAACATTGGAAAAATTTTTGCCTTAGTAAGCTCCAAGACCTCAAAATCTCCAAAGAAATTTCATCTCTTGGATAGTTATAGCAGCATCCTTTAAAACACCAATGGGCATTGCCTTTATCTTATTAGCCATATACAACACATTTGAAGATGGCTATAATGGAGGTCTTCCCATTTGATTCCATGTGTCCAAGGTGAGAACATTAACTTCCACACCCATGTCAATTAGAATATTACTTAGGATCCATCCATCAACAACTACATTCAAGGTAATCTCCTTATCATAGTCAAGGTTGTGAGGAGGTAGATTAGCATGCAAAACCTTCCTCTCATGCTCTCTCCAATGCTTGGTACTTTTCCCCTCAGCCACTATCCTAATAGAGGGATGATATTCTCATATCTCAAAGCATCTTACATACTTCCTTGACTTCATCTATATCCTTTTATGGAGCCTTAGTGCTCTTCTTCTACTCTAACTGTCAGATTGCTCCTTCATGAATTGGATCTCTCCTTGTAGGATTTGAATAACATCCATGGTTTCTTGATACACTTCCTTCGATGCGTAGGGTCTAGATACTTCCCATGTACCAATTCTTCTCTTGTAATTAGTTGTCTCTGCTTTGGTATCTCCCTGGCGTGTGTAGCCTCGGTTCACATCGTCACCATTACAAGTTCCAACTTTGACTCACGTGCCACCCTTGGTATCCACTGCAGATAATATCACTTCACACTTACCATCTCGATGCCTTTATCCTTCCATTAATTTTGTCTCATGTGTTCAAATAATTCTAGGCATTCCTCATACTTGTGATTTTTCCCACATTAAGAAACCTTTGTAATAAATCGGGACACTCAAGCTTGAAATTTTCTATAGATCCACAGTTATAGCAAGCTCCATAAGGGAATTCACTCCTTTCACCTCTGTGATTTCCATAGCCTCTAAATCCTCCTCGAAATCCTCTACCTTGACCTCCTCCATCTCGCACACCCTTCATAATGATGGCCCTCATCCTTATAACTACTGGAAACACTAGCTTGGCACACCCAAAGTGTCAATAGCATCATGTATCTAGTCAATCAATCTACAATCCTTTGTGTCATGAGTAGTAGAGGTACAAATCTTGTAGTAGTAAGATACATTCTTACGGATCACACGTTAGTAGCATACACCTAATTGCATCATGATCTCTATGGTAAATCTCATTGTCCACTAATATGGCACGAACTGACCTTCGCAAGAAACTATCCTTTGTATAATCCTCTACTTCACAATCTATACACGATAACCTGATGCGAGTCTCATGAGCTGAGTTTGCAGACAATTTCTCTAATTTTTTAGCCATTGCAGAAATTTGGGCTTCTAGGAACTGACTAACTCCTATATCAACACTTCATACTACTTCATCGTGTAATGCAGCCTCCAAGGCATCACATAGACCTATGAAATTCTTCTAGAAAAGTTCCCTCCGAACGGTGTGATCGGGTCCTCCGACGAGCCATTGAGCATATTGCAAAGGGTGAATTTCATAAGACAACTTGGATAGGAGATTCTTGAAACATGCATCATACTCCCGCACACTCGCCACCATTCCCTATTGAATCTCCTTTAATGCATTGATTCTTTTCTATTCAAACTCAGGTATGTGGAACTCCACCAAAATTTCATTGTGCAAAGCACAATGTAATCCACTGTACTGTCTGGTGTGGATCATACTTTCTATACCAGCTATGCGTGTACCCTTTCAACATGGTTCCAAAATAACTAGGCTTCCATTTTGAGGTAGTGATACCCTTCACGTGCCATAGTAACTCACATTTTTACACATGCTTTACAGTGTCTTCCACACCCTTGTAATCAAGTAAATGTAAATACATCTAAGAAAATTCCTATTGAGGTTGTTGAGGCCCTTGCCCACCGATCAGAACCTTGGCCTCCTCCAATATTTCTAGCACCATTAGATCCACTAGTGCCAACTCCTCTAGATCCACCAGATCCTCCTCCTATCATAGGTAAGGGACCTAACACTGTTGCGTCCCGTAATCCCACCATCATGCTAAACTATGCGCCAACATTTCGTGATACCTAACCTTTCCCAAATGTGTTTCCCATGTCACTTCTAGATGTAATACTCAAACCTTGTGAACCCACACCTTACCTAAATTATGTGCTAGACAAAATACCCCCAACATAGGAGATGATTGCACATCCATAGATGTACCAAATGAAAAATTATACCTTCTAGGTATTGCTCGAATACCAATACTAATAAGAATGGATTATCAAAACTTATCTCAGGAACTAGAAAACTAAGTGCAAGGGTCTGTTTGTCATGTGGGTTAAGATGCATGCCTATGGCTCTCCTCCTTTCTTCATATGACGAGATCTCTCTAGAATATGAGGGGGTTTATCTTCCACAATTTCCAAAATGGGGTATCTCAAACTGCTCAGGTTTCACATCCTCAGTGCAAACCTCAAATCCTTCTAGCAATGTCTTCCTCCATAAATCCATCACTCTTGCAACTTCATGTTGTCTTCCCAACTCCCTCTTCTGAGCTTCATTATACTTGACATGCTTCTCCTCTCTCTCCATTTCCGCCGCAAGGTCTACCATCCTCTACCATGCTAGCTTCCATGCCCCGCGCCTAGCAGGAGTCTATCCAGCCATGGAAAAGGCTTCCACACTCAAAGTAATAACCAGGATCTTGATATCCATTGGAATAACACACAAGAATGATCCTTTAGGCTCCCTCAAGAACTCAAACTTAGTAATTTTTAGGAAAGAATACGTAGAAATAGTGTATTCCAAGGTATAACTAGTCAGACTCTACTCCACCAGTGATCAATAGCATGGGTCCATGTCAGATTAGCATCCTGCAGCCTCTAATATTCCTCTTAGGTCCAAACATGAGGTCTATAGTACCAAATTTTCCTTGATGCATATGCTGAGATCCATTCATACAACTCTACTGGGAAACAATAAAATAATGTCTCATAGAGTTCATGATACAGGTTATCCTCCACCCATTTTCATGCATCAAACTCATAGCAGCTTATTGAACCTCTCGAAAACCCATCCTCCATTATTTTAAACCAGGTCTCGATGTTGTCCAAGGTCAGATGCTTCGTCATCACACATCATTCTCACAACATCTTTAAAAGAGGTCCTGCAATGAACCAAGTATGTTAGCCTATCACCCAATATTCGTTGGGTGCTCACCCAAGGAATTCGTGAGGTGTCGATATCGTCCTTTATGTGAGCTTCGCAAGAATGGTTTTCCATTGATGGATAATGAGTTACAACAATTGAAACATGGACATTCACTCAAAAACAAAAGATACAAACAACAGATCCATGCACAAATGCATCATAAATGGAAATGAACATTGTAAATAAGCATAATGAAACTAGATCTGACCCAGAATAATATGAAGAACACAAGGGTTTACACTTAAGAACATGAATAACCATAATCACACACATATATTGATTTATAAACATTTACAGTGGTTTCATTACATCATAAGGGTCATATAGACTAAATACATCAAGGAATATTATCTTAAACCCTCCAAAAATACTCTATAGAGAGATTTTTAGCTATTCTACCCATTACAACCCTTGTTCATACCCAAACCCATGCATATATGCTCAATAGAATCCTTGCAAGTATTTTTGCAACACCTTGTTACTACTTAAAACCCTCTTTAACCCTTCATTTCCTCAACACTTCATTGTTACCCCCTCCTCTATTTTGGACCTAAGCACTCCTTTAAATAGGATTTGGATGCATCACCTTAGTTTCCTTCATGAATAGATCGCATGTTAAGTGGAAGTGTGGTCCTCCATGGTTGAATGCCTATGCCAGCTTGCAAATGCCTCCACTACCTATAATGATCATCCTGGGAATATCCCTTACATGGAATATTCTTTTCTTGACCTCCAAGGCTCCATGTTGGCACCTTATCCATTCAAGTATGCCTACTCGGGCTTTTCACATGTTTCTCTGTGACAAATCCTTCAAAATATGGCTAAGTCCCTAAACCTTCCTGCTCCCGCACATGCCAACCTCTTATACCATGCGCCTTTCCATTGTGCACTTTTTCCTGGGCACCTTCCTTCTATACTGAATTCTCCTTGGGACTTAGTCAATTTCAAGGCCCAAAAAAACAAATCTTTCTTGATGTGTAATATTCTTGCAAGTCCTTTTATATGAGTAATATTAGTAGAGGTTTCAGTGGGTTTTCTTCTCCTTGAGGGTTTCCCACTTATATATGATTTTCTTGTGTTCTCTATTTTATTTCATGTTCTTGTAATCACAAAATCATGTACTTGGGTACATTTCTAGGTCCTAAGCACATACTAGCATTCATATGATTTCTAAGCTAGAAAACTAGTAATTAATAGCTATTTTTGGCTTCTTTACTTTGTTTCTTGTCTTCTTTCTTGTCTTTCACACCCTACAACCCAGTTAGTAATCTACCGCTTTATCTTTTATGACTCTAGATGTAGTGCCCACTTCCCTTTGACACCTGTTGATGCTTATTTTGATATTGTTGATTTCATTATGGACATTATTATGTTTTGATTTAGTATGTTGTTAGACATTTGATCATGGATTATTGTTGATCTTGATTTGGTTATGATGTATGATGATCATTAGAGACACCTCATATGTGGATGATGATATACTATTTGACATGGATGTTTTATGGATATTGTTTGGACATGTGATTTTGAATATTATGGGTAGATCTAGAAAATGGATATTATATGGTGATGATATAGTTATTGATATAAATTATATGTGATAGTGTTAAATTGCCTTGATGTTGTTGTGATTCACATATTTAGATGATTTTGTGATTTTATTTATATGCATTTTGGATGTTCTGATATGGCCATGAGGCCAAAGGAGGTATTTGTGTTTTGTAGGTTAAAAATCACAACAAACATCGGGGATTGGAGACCAACCATAATGGAATTCTAGGTGAATTCGACAAGGTCACCATGGCAACTTGTTTTATTGTGTTGTGTTTGTTGTTATTAGGGATTCCCATGGGGGGGATCACCTTTATATGTGACCATGGGTTTTTGTAGTTATTAATGTGGTTTCTTTTAATTATTGTTGTATGTATTTTATTAGTAAAGTGTCCCTTTATTTTATTTAATTAATTGTGATAGATTAATGTGAGAAATCATATGGTTAAAATTTAAATAAATCAAATTGGGATATGGGAAAGTAATAATGGAAGTTGTTGGCTCTTTGTATTAAATATGTAAGGGATGTGTAAGTTTGTGTAAGAGTTGTGTAAGTCAGATTTTGGAGTATGAAATACTCCACCTCCTTGGAAATTCGAATTTGTCCTTGGGGTTGTTTTGGAGGCTTGTGGGACAAGTAAAACTTTTCCCATACCTCTCAATTTAATTTACCAACCATACTTATGGTTGGAGGGGTGATTTTAGACTTTTATAATGCATTTTATTAATCATGTTGCAAGTTTTGATTGCAATCTCTTACATTTTATTTATTTGCAGTCCTTTGGGGTGTGGGATTTTTGGAGTGTGCAAGTAATTTTTCATATTTTCACCCACCTCTTTATTGTGCTTGGGAGAATGAAATTTTGTCTTTTGTGTTTGGAGTTGAGGATGTGTGATGTGGCATCCTACATGGATCCACATCATCCGAGCTTCTCTTCCTCTTCTATAAAATTCAAACTCTTTGTTTGTTTTGGGTTGTTGAATCATTTTACAAACTTCTTTAGGGTGCATTTTCTTGTGTTGGGAGCTCTTGCTTTTGGAAGGAGTTTGGAGAAACTTTGCATGCTTGGAGATTGTTGTTTTGGGACTATGTTTTGGGCATTGAAGCTTGTTATTTGGAAACAAAAGCTACCATGGAGAGGTAGGAGTTTAACTCTTCTTTTATGTTGTTATTTTCTTGTTGTGTTATGTGAATGATGAATGTTGTTATGTTTTGTTGGTTATATGGGTAGAATACCATAGGGCTGGTGTAGCGAGAAGGCTAAGGCTATGGGAATCCATGTGCGGGCATAAGGGAATGCCGGTGGCATCATATTTTGTGGAGAGAGTTTGGGTTTGGGATCCACCTAGAAAAGTTGTGGGGGCCTAAGGAGGGATTTATGGGGGCACAAGTATATATGTGTGATAAATTATTTTGGTGGTTTGTTACAAGTGGATGCCCAATTCCCATTGGGAGGCATAAGTAGCTTTCCCCATAGACCTTGTTCATTTGGCCTGCATGATCAAGCTTGAGTTTTGTTTGAATGTTTGCAAATGTAGATTTCAATCTGTTGTTTTTGTTTTGACTCGTGTTTATATTAAATTATGCATGATAGAAACAATGTTGTGTGTTGTGGAAGCCATTGTTGCCATGGGTTAAATCACACCTCTTATTGTATTATAGTTGGGGCTCATGGGCCAATGATGAAGGACGGCTTCTCCTTTCATTGGATGTCTTGGTTGGGTGGAGAACGTTGCATTTCCCCACTTTGGTTGTGCTCAACTTGGAGAAAAATAAAATTTGCATGTTGTTGTTCTAGAGCAAAGGAAATGTAGTTTTATTTGTCCTTGTGAAACAAATTCATTTGTAACCTTTCCCACTTTAAGTGGATGAAATTGTAATGTATTTTGTGAAGGAGAGATGTTGTAATTGGTTATGAAAGTTTCATATATTCAAATTTGAAAGATATTTATATTCTATTTTATACATTTGAAAGAAAGAGATTGAAATGTGTTATTTGCATTCAAACATGGAAAGATGTAAAGTTATATAATTGAAGCCAATAAAGAATTGCAAGATTTTCCCTCAATTGCATCATTGTGTTGAATTGGAATATCAAATTGTGATTTGAAATCCTGTTTTGGAAAAAGGAAAAAGGAAGAAACATGTAAGATGTAAGCTGTATCGGTTTGCCTTGTTTTAAAATATATATTTTGAGAAAGATAGAAAATGGATTGAATTTAAATGTTTCATTGTATGGAAAAAGAGATAGTTAGATCTCTATTTGAAAAGAAGAAATACATATGTAGGCAATTGTATTACTTGTCTCTTTGGGAAATAAATTAAATTGGAAACTAGACATGCAATTCAGCCTTTAAATGAATTGTTCATAAACAATCGAGTGTATTAGATTAGATTGGAAATTAAATGCCATACTTGCATGATGAAAAGTTAGATGGACCTCTTTTAATTTGATCTCTTTGTAAATTTTAAAACTAGCAAATAACTTCAATTAAAATGTACAGTTTGGACCTGCATATAATAATCAACTTGCAAATGATATAATTTGGCATGCTTTATGACATCAATGAACTCAAATTGACAAGTAACACTTAAGTAAACAATTTGAAACATTGCAAAATCCAAACCAATCCCTTTCATAGCCATTTTCTATCAATTATTGTCTAAAATTCAAATTGGAATCAATTAAGCAAATTTACCTTCCTAAAACACTTTAAATCATTCTGGATCAATCCTCCATGTCATTTGGCATGTTGAGTGAAGGAGGAGACCAAATTGAATAAATTTTATAAGTTAAAATTTACTAGTTGGTTGTTTAAAAGCCTGCAGATCATTTTTGTAAAATTGACCCCTTAAACTTTATCAAAATATAAAATTGATGATTCTTTGTGCAAAGAGGGCATCGAGATATTTCCATAAAGTCCTCATTTTTCCAAAACTGAGCTTTCTAGAAAAATTTATGGCACTTTTAAGTTTTCCTACCTTGGCGGGAAAATTTGGGAAAATTTTCCCTTGCCGGCCCGCGACCCAAAAAAATTTCCCGTTAAAATCCTTAGAAAATTTTGAAAATTTGCTTGGGAAAATTTTTGAAATTTCCTCCACCAGCCCGCAATCAATCAAAGGCTGCCACATATCCTCATGAGGCGGTTGGCAGAGGTGTGGCATTAATTTTTTTGGTGCTTTAAAAAAAATTGAAATTTTTACCTTTTTCCCATTTGGCCCACGGCCTATCACAGGCTGCCACATGGCAACATGGTGTGTTGGTGGAGGGGGCGGAACCCTCGCGACCTTGTTGGCTTTTGGGAAATTTGGGTTAAAAACCTATAGCCCCCACACTCCCACCATCGCCTTGGCATTATCCCTACACGGACACGTGGACGCGTGTCTTTCTCCCTTTGTCTCCCCCACGGCAAAACCTTCTTAAACCTCGCACCACCCCACCCTTCCTTCTTACCTTCCCCGCGTGAGCTCGGAGCCCGACACGTGCCCTTGGAGGACCTACGGAGGTGTAAGATAATTGTGTCATTTACACTCGTGTGGGAAAATTTGCATATACCACCCCGTGACCCGCCACTGGGAAATGGGTTTTCTTCCCCGATTGACACGTGTCCCCTGGGGGAAAATTTGACCCCTAAAGTCCGTCGGACCATAACTAGAGTTCTACAAGGAGTTAGGAGGACTTATTTATATCATCAGAAAGGTGAGAAAATTTCCTATCCAATGGAAATGATTTAGGGAAATTTTGAATGCATTAAGTGTGAGAAAAATCAAGTTAAAACTCTGAGCCTATTAGAGAGTGGGTATGGTGTTAAAATTACCCCCGAACCTAACTGAAACTTATAACCCTAAAATTTGGACCTTGTGACCTTTGATAATTGTTAATAAAGGAAAATTATGATCTAGTAATTTAGACTTGTTCCAAAACCACGATGGTGTCAACGGTTTTCTTTTAACCTAGTTGTGGACACTTCTAAACAAAAAAAATATTTGATAACTTTCCTAACTAACCCTAGGTTGTTTCTTGGGTCTCAAGTGGGTTGTTTTAATGGGAATCACACTTGGTATCAAAGTAGTGGTTCAAAATATTGGACCATTGGGCACACTAGAAAACTTGGGACATGAAACTTAAACCTAGCACATTATCAAATCTAAAACAAAATAACTTAGTTTAGAAATTACATATTTTAGTAAACATGGAAACTGAGTAAGACCTAGAATAATGAACTAACTCTCACTTTGGTCTATGTAGGAGGTACAGACGGGGTGAGGGGAATACTCACATAGACCCAGACTTACCACCACCACCACCACTATATTAGGGTGTAACGGCTATCCTACCCCAGATCTTGCAAACTCTTCAGGATGTCAATGTCGCTCTACGTGGAGGATTAGGAGGAGGACATGCAGCTAGTCATGATAGAGCCCCTTCCATTGAGGGTCAGGTATCTCCTCGACCCAGCAAGGAGCATAGAGGAGATAAATCCCATGCAAAGTCAGCCAGAGCAGAGTCACCACTGAGGGGACAAGGTGACAGAGTTTCAGAGCATGAGAGAGGTCTCGGAGCCCTAGGCTTAGGGATGAGCATACAGAGAGACCTAGAGGTCATCAGACCACATTTGCATATCATAACAAGGATTTCCTAAAGCTTTGGCCATCACATTACTCAGGTGACATGGGTGGATTTGTGCAAAGGCCTAGCTAGTGAGCTTGAGTGGTTACTTCAAGCTTTGTCCTTGTTCTAGCAACATGAAAGCTCATGTTGTGATCCATCTACTAAGGGATGGAGCAAGAGTATGGTGGAGGACAGAGGAGCAAAAGCTCCATGTAGATTCAGAGACAGTGACCTGGGAGCTATTTGAGGAGAGATTCAAGAGTAGGTATTTGTCATGAGGTTCATATAGTAGAGGATCGACGAGTTCCATGACCTTCGATAGGCATATCTTTCAGTAGCAGAGTATGAGAGTAGATTTCTGGATCTACTCCAGTATGTTGAGTATATGTAGGATGAGCAGGTGTGGATTCACAGGTTCATCCAGGGATAAATTTAGATATTGGAGATATAGTGCAGATCCACTTCCCACAGACATTAGTTGAGGCCGTCGAGAAGGCCTATATATCAAAAGAGACTTGGGAGAAGACCCGGCCAGCTAGAGACCGAGTCTGGAGCCACATACAGCAGATGCAGGATGGTAGATCAAGGGGGTCAGTACCTCTCCCTTGTGGTGGTCAAGGTTCGTCACAATCATCCTTTAAGCCATAGTAGTAAGTAAAGCAGTAATCTCTCCCCACCTCATATACCTCCACAGAGAGCCGATGCACAGAGGGGTTGGAGTATGGGGCCTCCTCCTAGGGGTCCCATCAAGACACAAGGTGGACCTAGAGCTCGATCATCGGGAGCTTACCGGCAGAGACCTTAGAGACCACATCCAGTCATCGGGATCCATGCCATAGACTTCTAGGGAACCTATTGGAGGTGTTATTCATAAGGGAGGATCGGGAGGATCTTTTGGGTGTGGAGTTCTTGGACACTTTTGGAGAGAATACCCATAGAACCCTAACAACAAGGGTAAGACACAGATCTCAAAGGCGACCGTTGGTGATATGGGATGTAATTACAGTGGATTTATACAGTGAGTTGAGAACCTCCAAGAAGAGCATCGAGCACGATCATTGAGGCCATAGGTAGCATTGGTGGTATTTCTACCTCTCGTATTGTTTGATTATGGTTCTTCGATTCTTTCATTACACCATCTTTAGTAGAGCGATGCATGCAGCGGCAGTTAGGCGGGGTCTTAGTTGGGATGTCGAGATGGCTTATGGAGCCAAGATATTAGTAGAATCCTTAGTGAAGGAGTGGGTAGTGGATTTGGGACCTTTTACCACTACCTCGGATCTCCATATCCTTCCTTTGGGCTCGGATGGAGTCATTTTGGGTATTGATTGGTTATCTACAAATAGGGCAAGGATAGATTGTTACCACAAGACTATATCTTGTGTAGATTATTTGGGAGTAGATTCGAGAGATTTCGGGGTCAAGAGACCTATTTCTATTCGCACCATCTCCACTATGCAGCTCAAGCGATGTGTGAGATGGGCTTGTCGGATGATGTTGTTACAATCGGTGATAGATCATAGGATGGATCTAGTGGGCCATCTCTAGATGATCATCCAATTTTGAGAGAGTTTGCGAGATGTCTTTCTAGGGGAACTACCAGGGTTACCACCCCCACATGAGATTGATTTTCATATAGATCTAGTTCCTGGAGTAGATCCTGTCTCACAGACACCTTATTGGATGACCACCCTAGAGCTCTGTGAGCTCAAGTTGCAGCTTGAGGACCTTTTGGATAAAGGCCTTCTCCATCCTATTGTATCCCCTTGGGGTGCACCGATGATCTTTATGAAGAAGAAGGATGGATCCTTGTGTTTGTGTATTGATTACCATAATGAATAAGGTAACGATCAAGAATCGTTATCCCCTTCCGTGTATTGATGATTTGTTTGATTAGATGAAGGGAGCTACAGTTTTCTCTAAGATTGATCTTAATTCGGGCTACCAACAGCTAAGGATTTGAGAGGGAGACATTCATAATACCACCTTCTACAAAAAGATATGGGCAAAGTATGAGTTCATAGTGGTGCCTTTTGCTTTGACTAATGCCCCCACAGTGTTCATGAGTTTTATGAATGGGGTATTTAGGACCTTCTTAGATCACTTCATGCTCATCTTCCTAGATGACATTTTGATATACTTACGTACACATGAGGAACACGAGGTCACCTTCACGAGGTTCTTGGTGTCTTCGTGAGCAACAACTTTACGGGAACTTGGAGAAGTGTGCTTTCTTTCAGACAGAGGTGTAGTATTTGGGTCATATCATTTTTGGGGAAGGTATTGCCATCGATCCTTCCAAGATTAGAGCCATTATGGATTTTCCAGCACCCACTATAGTGACAGAGGTGCACAACTTTATGGGATTAGTAGGTTACTACGGAGATTTTTCCAGGACTTCTCTCAGATTACGCACCCTATCACTTCCCTTCAGAGGAAAGGGAAGAATTTTGTTTGGTCGGATAGATGTGAGCAGGCCTTTAGGACACTAAAGGAGTGCCTCACTATAACACCTATTCTTGCAGTGCCGGATCCACAGGGTGAGTTCTTTGTTTGCATGAATTCTTCGTTGGTAGGCCTTGGAGATGTGTTGATTCGGGAGGGCGAGTAGTGACCTTTGAGTCTCGTAAACTCAAAGATCATGAGCTTAATTATCCAACTCATGATCTTGAGCTTATGGCGATTGTGCATGCTTTGGTTAGATGGAGGCACTTTTTCTTGTTGGGAGATTCACACTCAGGACAGATCATTTGAGTCTTCACCACCTCTTCACGCAGCCCAATCTCAACGCTCATCAGTGGCGTTGGATGGAGTTGCTTTGTGAGTATGACATGGAGATATAACATGTGAAGGGGGAGGAGAATGTGGTAGTAGACACTCTCAGTAGATGGAGACATGTGGCTATGGCCACATCAGTGAGCACAGATTTGCAGAGCAGGATTCTTCAGCAGACTTCCTCTTGAAAACTTCTACATTGTAGTACGAGTAGAGATCGAGTCACGAGACCCCTTGAGGGGAAGTTTGATGGTTTTTCCTTAGAGACAGATGGTCTTCTTAGGCATGAGGCCAGATATATATTCCCAGAGATGGAGGCTTGAGGTAGGATATCTTGGTAGAGGCACATCGTGCACCCTATTCAACCCATCTCGGGGTGAAGAAGATGCACGCCACCTTGAGACAGTTGTATCATTGGAGAGGACTTCATAGAGATGTGGCCCAGTTTGTGTCACGATGTTTAGAGTGCCAGAGAGTTAAGGCTGAGCATCAACATCTAACAGGCCTTCTTTATCCTCATGCTATACCAAAATGTAAGTGGGACACCATTTCCATGGATTTCATTGTTGGGCTACCGATGTCGAGATATCACCACGACGCCATTATGGTCACGGTGGATAAATTGACAAAAGTGGCTCACTTTTCTCCGGTGAAGACCACTTATACAGCTAGAGCAATAACACGTAGGTATATTTGGATGAGATTTTTAGGTTGCATGGGATTCTTCGGAAGATCATTTATGACCACGATCCTTTGTACACTTCACATTTCTAGACTACCATGCAAAGTATGTCCTTGGGACGAGAATCAACTTCAAGACATGACATGTCACCCGAAACAAATGGATAGACCGAGTGGGAGAAGCATATTTTAGAGTACATGCTTAGGATGTATGTGATGGATCAGCATTCTAAATGGAAAAAGTACATGTACTTAGTGGAGTTTTCCTATAATAATAGTTTCCGAGTTCTATAGGTATGGCTCCTTTTTAGGATTTGTATTGTAGAGAGTGCAAGACACCTCTTAGCTACTGACGAGTTAGAAGATAGAGTATCTTTTGGACCAACTCTTTTACAGGACATGGAGTAGTAGGTGGTGTTGATCGTGCAGAGAGATAGGATGCACAAGACGGGAAGAATAAGTATGCGGATCAGCATAGGATCAGCCGTAGCTTCGATGTGGGCATGAAGGTGTTCCTTCGTGTCGAGACCATACAAGAGACCTATTTGTTATGGAAAAGGTTCTAAGTTATCTCCTAGATTCATGGCTCCTTTTGAGATCTTAGAACGTATCAGCCCCTTGGCCTACCGTCTAGCATTTCCACCCAGCTTGTCTCGCATACATGATGTTTTTCATGTTTCAGTTCTCGGGATATACATTGCAGATCCTTCTCATGTGTTAGATTAGACATCATTGCGGGTGCAGGATAAGGAGCAAGTGATGGTGGATCCCGTTAGCATCCTAGATCAAAGGACCCCGGGCCTTCGAGACAAGGAGGTTGATCAGGTTTGGGTGCGGTGGGAAAGCTATTATGAGGCCGTAGCTACATGGGAGGATGCTACTTCATTACGAGTTCGGTTTCCACATTTGTTCCAATGAATTCAGGAGGAATTCAAGTCTAAGGGGAGGGAGATGTAGTGCCCAATTCCCTTTGACATCTATCGGTGCTTATTTTGATACTATTGATTTCATTATGGAAATTATTATGTTTTGATTTAGTATGTTGTTAGACATGTGATCATGGATTATTGTTGATCTTGATTTGGTTATGATGCATGATGATCATTAGAGACACCTCATATGTGGATGATGATATACTATTTGACATGGATGTTTTATGGATATTTTTTGGACATGTGATTTTGAATATTATGGGTAGATCTAGAAAATGGATATTATATGGTGATGATATCATTATTGGTATAAATTATATGTGATAGTGTTAAATTGCCTTGATGTTGTTGTGATTCACATATTTAGATGATTTTTTGATTTTATTTATATGCATTTTGGATGTTCTGATATGGCCATGAGGCCGAAGGAGGTATTTTTGTTTTACAGGTTAAAAATCACAACAAACATCGGGGGATTGGAGACCAACCACAATGGAATTCTAGGTGAATTCGACAAGGTCACCATGGCAACTTGTTTTATTGTGTTGTGTTTGTTGTTATTAGGGATTCCCATGGGGGATCACCTTTATATGTGACCATGGGTTTTTGTAATTATTAATGTGGTTTCTTTTTATTATTGTTGTATGTATTTTATTAGTAATGTGTCCCTTTATTTTATTTAATTAAAATTGTGGTAGATTAATGTGAGAAATCATATGGTTAAAATTTAAATAAGTCAAATTGGGATATGGGAAAGTAATAATGGAAGTTGTTGGCTCTTTTTATTAAATATGTAAGGGATGTGTAAGTTTGTGTAAGAGTTGTGTAAGTCAGATTTTGGAGTATGAAATACTCCACCTCCTTGGAAATTTGAATTTGTCCTTGGGGGCTATTTTTGGAGGCTTGTGGGACAAGTAAAACTTGTCCCATACCTCTCAATTTAATTTACCAACCATACTTATGGTTGGAGGGGTGATTTTAGACTTTTATAATGCATTTTATTAATCATGTTGCAAGTTTTGATTGCACTCTCTTACATTTTATTTATTTGCAGTCCTTTGGGGTGTGGGCTTTTGGAGTGTGCAAGTAATTTATCATATTTTCACCCACCTCTTTATTGTGCTTGGGAGAATGAAATTTTGTCTTTTGTGTTTGGATTTGAGGATGTGTGATGTGGCATCCTACATGGATCCACATCATCCTCTTCTCTTCCCTCTTCTATAAAATTCAAACTCTTTGCTTGTTTTGGGTTGTTGAATCATTTTGCAAACTTCTTTGGGGGCACATTTTCTTGTGTTGGGAGCTCTTGCTTTTGGAAGGAGTTTGGAGAAACTTTGCATGCTTGGAGATTTCTGTTTTGGGACTGTGTTTTGGGCATTGAAGCTTGTTGTTTGGAAACAAAAGCTACCATGGAGAGGTAGGAGTTTAACTCTTCTTTTATGTTGTTATTTTCTTGTTGTGTTGTGTGAATGGTGAATGTTGTTATGTTTTGTTGGTTGTATGGGTAGATTGCCATAGGGATGGTGTAGGAGAAGGCTATGGGGAATCCATGTGGGGGGGCATAAGGGAATGTCAGTGGCATCATTTTTTTGGAGGGAGTTTGGGTTTGGGATCCACCATGGAAAAGAAATAGCTTGCATTTCTTACTTTGTGGGAGGCATAAGGAGGGATTTTGGGGGGCATAAGGATATGTGTGTGATGAATTATTTCGGTGGTTTGTTGATTTGATACCCGGTTCCCATTGGGAGGCATAAGTAGCTTCCCCCATAGACCTTGTTCCTTTGGCTTGCATGATCAAACCTGAGTTTTGTTTGAATTTTTGTAAATGCGATTCTGTCGTTGTCTTTGTTTTGGATTATGTTTTATATCGAATTATGCATGATTGAAAGAATGTTGTGTGTTGTGGAAGCCATTGTTGCCATGGGTTGAATCACACCTCTTATTGTATTATGGTTGGGGCTCAAGGGCCAATGATGAAGGATGGCTTCTCCTTTCATTGGATGTCTTGGTTGGGTGGAGAGCGTTGCCTTTCCCCCACTTTTGTTGTGATCAACTTGGAGAAAAAGAAAACTTGCATGTTGTTGTTCTGGAGCAAAGGAAAATGTAGTTTTGACAGTCCTTGTGAAACAAATTCATTTGTAACCTTTCCCACTTGAAGTGGATGAAATTGTAATGTATTTTGTGAAGGAGAGATGTTGTAATTGGTTATGAAAGTTTCATATATTCAAATTATGAAAGATATTTATATTCTTTTCGTACATTTGAAAGAAAGAGAGTGAAATGTGTTATTTGCATTCAAACATGGAAAGATGTAAAGTTTTATAATTGAAGCCAATAAAGAATTGCAAGATTTTCCCTCAATTGCATTGTTGTGTTGAATTGGAATATCAAATTGTGATTTGAAATCCCTATTTTGGAAAAAGGAAAAAGGAAGAAACATGTGAGATGTAACTGTATTAATTTGCCTTGTTTTCAAATATATGTTTTGGGAAAGATAGAAAATGGATTGAATTAAATGTTTCATTGTATGGAAAAAGAGATAGTTAGATCTCTATTTGAAAAGAAGAAATACATATGTAGGCAATTGTATTACTTGTCTCTTTGGGAAATAAATTAAATTGGAAACTAGACTTTACAATTCAGCCTTTAAATGAATTGTTCACAAACAAATGAATGTATTAGATTAGATAGGAAATTAAATGCCATACTTGCATGATGAAAAGTTAGATGGGCCTCTTTTAATTTGATCTCTTTGTAAATTTTAAAACTAGCAAATAACTTCAATTAAAATGTACAGTTCAGACCTGCATATAATAATCAACTTGGAAATGATATAATTTGTCATGCTATGACATCAATGAACTCAAATTGACAAGGAACACTTAAGTAAACAATTTGAAACATTGCAAAATCGAGCCCAATCCCTTTCACAGCCGTTTTCTGTCAATTGTTGGACAAAATTCAAATTGGAATCAATCAAGCAAATTTACCTTCCTAAAACACTCTAAATCCTTCCTAGATCAATTCTCCATGTCTGTTTGGCATGTTGAGTGAAGGAGGAGACCAAATTGAATAAATTTTATAAGTTAAAATTTACCAGTTGGTTGTTTAAAAGCTGCAGATCTTTTTTGTAAAATTGACCCCTTAAACTTTATCAAAATATAAAATTGATGATTCATGTGCAAAGAGGTCATCAGAGCTTTCAGAAAGTCCTTTTTACCCAAACACGATATTTCTAGCAAAAGTTATGGCACTTTGAATTTTTCTACTTTGGCGGGAAATTTGCGAAAAATTTCTGATGGGCCCGTGGCCTGAAAAATTTTCCCATTTAAATCCTTAGAAAATTTTGAAAATTTGCTTAGGAAAATTTTTGAAATTTCCTCCACCGCCCGTAGTCAATTAGAGGCTGCCACGTATCCTCACGGGGCAGTGGCGGAGGCATGGCATTAATTTTGTCTTTGGGGCTTTAAAAAAATTGTAAAATTTTTACCTTTTTCCCCGCTGGTCCGCTGCCTATCACAAGTTGCCACATGGCAGCATGGTGTGTTGACGGAGGGGGCGGAACCCTCACGACCTTGTTAGCTTTTGGTAAATTTGGGTTAAAAAACCTGTAGCGCCCGCACTCCCACCCTCGCCTCGGCGTTATCCCCTCCACGAACACGTGGACGTGTGCCTTTCTCCCTTTGTCTCCCCATGGCAAAAACTTCTTAAACCTCGCGCCGCCCCACCCTTCCCTCTTACCTTCCCCGCATGAGCTCAAAGCCCGACACGTGCCCTTAGAGGACCTACGGAGGTGTAAGATAATTGTGGCCTTTGCACCCGCATGGGGAAAAATTGCATATAACACCCCGTGACCCGCCAGCCTAGGAAATGGGTTTTCTTCCCCACTCAACACGTGTCCCCTTGGGGAAAATTTGACCCCTAAAGTCCGTTAGACCATAACTAAAGTTCTACAAAAATTTAGGAGGACTTCTTTATATCATTAGAAAGGTGAGAAAATTTCCTATCCAATGGGAATGATTTAGGGAAATTTTGAATGCATTAAGTGTGAGAAAAATCAAGTTAAAACTCTGATCCTGTTAGAGAGTGGGTATGGTGTTAAAATTTCCCATGAACCTAACTAAAACTTCTAACCCTAAAATTTGGACCTTGTGACCTTTGATAATTGTTAATAAAGGAAAAGTATGTTCTAGTAATTTAGACTTGTTTGAACCTGATGGTGTCAACTGTTGTCTTACAACCTGGTTGTGGACACTTCTAAACAAAAAAATTATTCCATAACTTTCCTAACTAACCCTAGGTTGTTTCTTGGGTCTCAAGTGGGTTGTTTTAATGAGAATTACACTATACACCAATGCTCAGCCAAGATGCTAATGCCCCGGGTGACCTCATCCCCTCTAGGTGCCCTTGTCCTCTTTTCACCTTACTCGCTCTCTTTGGACCTCTTTTATATTTTTGGCATCTTATTTTCTTATAGGTCATCCTTCCATTTGTAAATTACGAAATTCAACCAAGGGAATTATATAAATACAAAGTTATGTGACCAAAATAAAGTACCAATCTCTAAGAATCTATTATCATCACCTAATATTACATCCAAAGGCATCTAAGAACATTAAAGGCATCCATTGAGCACTCCTACTGAGGGACAAGGGGTGTATTTTCTCGCATACACTTCATAGGAAGTGGAAGTTCATTTTTTCATCCACATATCTACTTACATGGGTACATATAGCTATCGCTCGCTATTAAGTGCACTTGCACAAGGGTTTCAAGGTCACAATTCTTTCAAACACACATAAAAAAACTATATGGAGTCGAGATGTAGTGAAGCGCTTGGTCATAAGTTCACTCATTTGGGTGACCTTTAGGTTCAGTCTAACTCCCCATATTACATCTTTATTTTGGGTTTCAATGTAGTTTGAAGGTTTTGCATGTCTTCATCTCTTTGCGGAGTTACACGTGAATTCGGTGATCAACCGTAGCCTAGATTTTACCCACAAAATCCCAAGGGGCACTAGCATGTCACTCAACTTAAAATGAGTGCTCACCCAAAGTGCACAAGGGTACCAGGTTCCTCTTTTATGTTAGCTTGTTCAAGGAGTTAGCATGCTTATACATATATCTCATATCCATTAATGAGATAAATATTTATGATGCGGTACACAAACAAGATCTAGATCTTAACTAGTAGCATGAATGATTAAACCAGGATAAATATTAACTTTACCATACATAAATCAATAATAGATGTGTCTACAATCAATATCCAACTGCAAAGATCCATTATATTAAATACTTCAAAACATAGAAACTATTCACATACATTTGAGTGTCACCATGAGTCATGCGCAAATAAAAACCAAAGCATAACTCTATTACCAAAGTGGCCATCCCAAACCGTGCAAATCAATACATATTTATAGGGGTGGGGACTTGCCCTTCACCTCCTATACACCTTCAAAAATAGGCTACAGGCTAACAATAGCCATGCACCATTACAAGCTAAGTATAAAAATCATGTAAGCTCTCTAACAATAGATATACTTCAATTATCTAATAATTTATATCTCATTATTAGCTTGGAACCATGCATATCAATCAATCCTCTATTTTCCCAAAGCAGGACTTTGCGTATTCTTCAAGTCTTCAGAATACGTTATCCACACTCCATGTCTATCTTTAGCTCTTCATTCCAAACACGGCTAAGTGTAAACTGTTGCACCCAAAGTTGTCATGTCTATGTACACAAACGTTGTCCTCCATGTGTGTGTCCTCAAGTGCCTTTCTCCCACATGCCAACCTTATTCTCTAGGACTTAGTAATGTTAGTGTAGGTTATTATTTATCCTTTTATTTATTTATTAGGATAATTCTTACACTTGTGTTAACCCTACACTTGTTGGGTTAGCTTGCTTAGGTGTACTAGTTGTGTGGAGTTAGCTTACTAGTTGTGTTGAGTTAGCTTCTCAGTTATGTGAAGTTAGCTTACTAGTCTTTTGGAGTTAACTTAACTACCAGTATTAGTTAGTGGGAGTTCTTCACCACTGATTTAGGTAGTAGTTACACTTCCCTCCTCCTATATGTACATCTTTCTTATTGAATAATTCAAGTCATTCTATTGTAATGTATTGAGCATTATGGATTATGATGGATTTCCATATATGGTATTTTAGCTCTTATGCTTTGCAAATCTAATGTGGTGTGCTATTATCATTTGAGATCGTGGCTTGGAACAATCTTCTTATCGTTCCTTTCATGGTATCGAGGCTTTTATCCAATGGATATTTCGGTTTTGGATGCAGTCTTTTATCCACTGGACGTAGATCTGTACCCTCTTGGTGCATTCTTTTATCCATTGGATAAAAGCGTGTACCTTGAGATGCAGTCTTTTACCCTCTGGATATTTTGGTTTTGGATGTAGTATTTTATCCACTGGATGCATATCTGTACCCTCTGGGTGCATTCTTTTATCCATTGGATAAAAGCATGTACCTTCCAGATGCATTCTTTTACCCTCTGGATATTTTGGTTTTGGATGCAGTCTTTTATCCACTAGACGTAGATCTGTACCCTCTGGGTGCATTCTTTTATCCATTGGATAAAAGCGTGTACCTTCCAGGATGCAGTCTTTTACCCTCTAGATATTTCAGTTTTGGGTGCAAGCTTTTATCCTTTGGTCACAAGCCTGTATCGTGTGGATGCACTCTTTTACCCTTTGGACATTTGGGTGTCACGTGTACCTTTTAAAAAGAAGATCAACATTAAAATATTATTTTAATAGTAAAACCTTCTAGAGCTCATAACTTTTGATCCGTAGCTCGGATTAAGGTGATCTTTTTTTGAAATTGTGTATTTTTTCGAGATCTACGCATTGGTGAGACTTTTATACACATATTTCAATTGTAAAAGGTAATTTTACTCATTTTAATATTTACATGCACTCAATTATAAAGTGCCAATTTGGGAGGGTGTTGTGATCACTTGTGGATGCATTTTCGGTTGAGCCCGACATCCTAAAATTTTAGGTATTGCATTCTTGTATCTATGGGTGTATACATTTATATCTCTCTTGTTTGTTGAGATATTTTGGATCTGTATTTTCAACACTTTTTTTGGCATGTTGACAATCTCTCTCTTGTGGGGAGCTATTCTGGTGGAGCCCAATGTTAGTTTGTCAGTGTTCGAGTAGTTGATTTTGGCAACTCATACAGATCTGTGGTATCACTCTACTCATTCAGCAGTATGGGAGGGTGTGGTGTTGATACTGCTTCTTCAGGTTTCATGTCCTTGCCTTGTTACCTTGGCTTTTCTTGGATCGTGGCACTCCTATTTATTTGGATCTCGTGTCCTTGCCTTGTTGCCTTGGTTGTTCTTGGATCGTGGCACACCTATTTGTAGCAATTGATCAAATTATGTTTGATGTTTTTTTCACTTTTCGACATCACTCCATTGACAGTCTCCTTGCATGGAGCTATTCTGGTGAAGCCCAGTGTCAGTTGTTTTTGAGTTATATGATCGATCAGTGGATTCAGACCATAGTGTGCACCACACTTCTTCAGCATTGTACAAGTTTTTGGAGTCGAGTTGTTGAGGATATCTTACAGCAAGATTTTGCTCTCTACTTTGTTATTACTGGTTTTGGGTACCTTGTGGTGTCCATTTTTCCCAGTTGTTGTACGTGGGTACCTCATCAGGCCTTGTTGCTAGGACCCACCTTCTTTTCCACCCACCTAAGCTATGCTTACGGGAGGGTGTTAGTGTAGGTTATTATTTATCTTTTTATTTATTTATTAGGATAATTCTTACACTTGTGTTAACCCTACACTTGTTGGGTTAGCTTGCTTAGGTGTACTAGTTGTGTGGAGTTAGCTTACTAGTTGTGTTGAGTTAGCTTCTCAGTTATGTGAAGTTAGCTTACTAGTCTTTTGGAGTTAACTTAACTACCAGTATTAGTTAGTGGGAGTTCTTCACCACTGATTTAGGTAGTAGTTACACTTCCCTCCTCCTATATGTACATCTTTCTTATTGAATAATTCAAGTCATTCTATTGTAATGTATTGAGCATTATGGATTATGATGGATTTCCATATATGGTATTTTAGCTTTTTTGCTTTGCAAATCTAATGTGGTGTGCTATTATCATCTGAGATCGCGGCTTGGAACAATCTTCTTATCGTTCCTTTCAGTAACTTTTCCATGCTCAACACTACCCCACACTAAAAGGATTTTCCTTCGTCGGAAACATCCTACTCCACCAAGAAATAATAAAGAATGAAAGAATAGTGCATTTTTACCTAGCTTCCACTAAAGAATAAAAGAATTTTGTTACTGTTGTACAAGGATTGGGAAATCCTTATTCAATGAGGCCTCAATTTCATTCCAAGCTTCCACCTCACTTTGCACCTATTTGAACAAATCCCCCATCATTGTATTGACCTCCTCAAATGTTAGCTCTTCACCCTTAGCCTTAAATGTGTCAACAATATTTTCTAGTTGCTTGTTAAGGTCTGTTAGCGCATCCATCATACGCGTCACCTGGGGATATAATTCCTTTATTTTATTCTTTATAGAATCCCTTAAGACTTCAATTTCCTCAGTCTTCTTTTATATTTATGCCAAGATTTTTTCACGTTTCGCTCGATTTCCTCTATTCTTAGCTTGGAACTCTTTTAAATCTACCTCATGTGTGGCAACTAGCACACTTGTCACCCTATCCCTATCTTCATAGTTGTCATAGAATACTTGCCATATGAACCATGATTTTCTTGAAGTAAGAAGCTTAGTAGAACAAGTTATGCTAGCCTCAATTTTTCCTTTTTTCTGTTCTTTTTCCGTGCCATAACTTCTTCCACCGACTCCAGTGTTAGGGGTTGCTTTTGCATTGTGAAAATGTGCATCAAATATTCTAGGCAGGTGGAAGGCCGATTCATACTTCTATGTAGTGGGGCCAAATCCGGACACGTTATGATAATCAAGTCGATATCATTTCTACATTTTTGTAAACCTCATGTAGCTTTCTCTTATCTTCCCTTAGTTCAGATTTTAAGCGTGCGATAGTTTATTCTCTTCCCTTTATTTCCTCGTCTCTCTCGATAATTTATTTATTATTTTCCTCCAACTCTTTTCCAAAGCCTTTATTCTGTTATTCCTTCCAAATAATCTCACCTCTATCTCCACCAATACTTTATTCAACATATTACATGCTTGTTCATCAGTTAGTTGTTGTGAATCCACAATTGGATTTACCTCTTTGGAGCTCGTGAATTGCACATATCTAACGATGTGCCCGCATTGACCTCAAATTCGGCTCATCAATGTGGGACTCAAAAGTCCAGAAACCATCTTTCTTGTGTGCGGGTACGTGTTTTCCTATCAAATGATGACCAACAAAAAAGTTGATTCGTTGGCACCTTTGTGCTTTCGGGCGAGCGTGCAATACCTTGTTGGGGTCCACATCATATGACAAATTAGGTCTCTTTTGGGTGGATGCACGCCTCTCATCTTTGTACACACCTTTAGGGAATCCTACCACCAAACTAGTCTCCACCCCTATACTTCCATCTTTTTCTTCATCTTCTAATTCCTCCACATTGTGCTCTAATTCCATCTCGACCAAGTTATGAATGATGACCATGACTTCTCGTTCCACCAAGGTCTCTACTTCTAGTTCGGGGATACATGTAGTATCTTGTACATTTTTTCTTGTAGTGCCCACTTCCCTTTGACACCTTTTGATATTATTGATTACATTATGGATGTTATTATGCTTTTGAGTTAGTAGGATGTTAGATATTTGATCATGGATTATTGTGATCTTGATTTGGTTATGATGTATGATGATTATTAGAGACACTCTTATGTGGATGATAATATACTATTTGACATGGATATATTATGAATGTTGTTCGGACATATGATTTTTGGATATTGTGAGTAGACCTAGAAAATGGACATTATATGATGATGATATAGTTGTTGATTAAATTAAAAATGATATAGTTGTTACTTTGATGTTGTTGTGATTCATTTATATAGATGATCTTTGAATTATATTTATATTCATTTTGGATGTTCTGATATGGCCACGAGGCCGACGGAGGTATTTGTGTTTTGCAGGTTAAAATATCACAACAAACATCGGGGATTGGAGACCAACCACATTGGAATTCTAGGTGAATTCAACAAGGTCACCATGGCAACATGTTTTGTGTGTGTGTGTGTGTTGTTTTGTTAGGGATTCTCATGGGGGGATCACCTTTAAATGTGACCATGGGTTTTGTGTATTTTATTAATGTGGTTCCTTGTTTTATTATATGTGTTTTATTAGTGATGTGTCCCTTTCTTTTAATTAATTAAATTATGGTAGAATAATTTGGGAAAAACATATGGTTAAAAGTCAAGTAATTAAATTTGGATACAAGAAAGTAATAATGGAAGTTGTTGGCACTTTGTATTAAATATGTAAGGGATGTGTAAGTATGTGTAAGAGTTGTGTAAGTTAGATTTTGGAGTATGAAACACTCCACCTCCTTGGAAATTCGAATTTTTCATTAGAGGTTGTTTTTGGAGGCTTGTGGGACAAGTAAAACTTGTCCCATACCTCTTAATTTAATTTACCAACCATACCTATGGTTGGAGGGTTGATTTTAGACCTTTTGAATGCATTTTTATAAGTCAAGTTGCATGTTTTAATTGCACTCTTCTTACATTTTATTTAATTTAGTCCTTTGGGGTGTGGGCTATTTGGAGTGTGCAAGTAATTTGTCATATTTTCACCCACCTCTTTATTGTGCTTTGGAGAATGAAATTTGACTTTTGTGTTGGAGTTGAGGATGTGTGATGTGGCATCCTACATGGATCCACATCATCCTCTCCTCTTCCCTCTTCTATAAAATTTGAACTCTTTGCCTTGTTTTGGGTTGTTGAACTTTTGCATACTTCCTTTTGGGGTGCATTTTTTTTGTTGGGAGCTCTTGTTGATTTGGAGGAGATTGGAGAGCATTTCATACTTAGAGATTGTTGATTTTGGGACTGTTTTTGACATTAAAAGCTTGTTGTGTTGGAACAAAAGCTATCATGGAGAGGTAAGAGCTTGGCTCTTGGAAATACTCTTATTTTCCTTCCTTTTCTTGAATATGTAAATGTTGGTATGTTTGTTATTATTGTGGGCTGTGGGCAGACTACCTAGGAATGGTGTAGGAGAAGGCTATGGGGAATCCATGTGGGGGCATAAGGAATGCCATTGGCATCAGAATTCTTGTGGAGGGAGTTTGGGTTTGGATCCACCATGGAAAAGAAATAGCTTGCATTTCTTACTTTGTGGGGGGCATAAGGAAATTTGTGGGGGCATAAGGAGGGATTGTGGGGGCATAAGGATATGTGTGATGAATTATATTGGTGGTTTGTTACAGGTGGATGCCCAATTCCCATTGGGAGGCATAAGCAGCTTCCCCATAGTCCTTGCTCCTTTGGCTTGCATGATAAAGCCTAAGTTCTATTTTAATGTTTTCAATGCAGTTGTAAATTGTTGTTTTATGTTGAACTGTGTTTTAATTTGAAATGTGCATGTTGAAATAATGTTGTGTGTATGTTTTGTGGAATCCTATTGTTGCCATGAGTTGAATCACACCTTTTATTGCATTGTGGTTAGGGCTCGGGGCCAATGATGAAGGATGGCTTCTCCTTTCATTGGATGTCTTGGTTGGGTGGAGAGTGTTGTCTTTCCCCCACTTTTTTTGTGATCAAATTGGAAGAAAAAGAAACTTGCATGTGTTGCTATTCTGGAGTAGAGGAAAATATAGTTTTGACAGTCCCTTGTGAAATATATTTTATTGTAACCTTTCCCACTTTGAAGTGGATGAAATTGTAACATATTTTGTGAAGAGAAGATGTTTGTAATTGGTTATGAAATTTGTAAAGTGAAATGTAAAAGAGCTATGCTTTGTTTCAGTTTTGTTATTATAAAAAAAGACATGTATTCGATATGTTGTATTTTGAAAATATAATATATATATATATATATATGAAAGGAGTTGTAAAAGATTCATTGAATTAATGGAAGTTGCCTTACCTTGTTCAGAATGGCATTGTTATAATTATATTCTGTATTGGAAATCTATGTTTGGAAAAATTGAAATGAGGAAATACGTATGAAGGAATTATATTATTTTGTCTCTTTTGGAAATGTATAAAATTGGAAACCAGACTTTACATTTTAGCTTTTAGAATAGTTTTATTTAAATCATTTAAATGTATTAGACTAGATGAGAAATGAAATTTCAAATATGGAAGAAGAAATGGTAAATAGATCCCTCAAGATTTGATCTCTATTTTAAATTTTAAAAACTGGCAAATAATTTAATTAAAATGCATAGTTCGGGCTGCACACAATAATCAACATGGAAACATTAAAATTTAGTATGTTGTGATATCAATGGACTCAATTTGACAAAAAAACACTTAAGAAAATAATTTAAAACATTGCAAAATTGGGCCCAAACTTTTCACAGTCATTTTTTTGTCAATTGTTGGAAAAATTCAAATTGGAATCAATCAAGCAAAATCACCTTCCAAAAACATCCTAAATCCTTCTTAGAACAATCCTCCATGTCTGTTTGGCATGTTGAGTGAAGGAGAAGATCAAATTGAACCAAATAAGTTAAAATTTACCAGTTTGCTTTTAAAAATCTTGCAGGCCGTTTTCATAAAATTGAGCTTTTAAACTTTATAAAATCTAAAATTTATGTTTCCTATGCAAATAGGGCATCGAGATATTTCCAGAAAGTCCTCGTTTTCCCAAAACTGAGCTTTCTAGCAAAAGTTATGGCCTTCTGAAGTTTTTCTTCCTTGGCGGGAAAATTTGGAAAAAATTTCCCTGGTGGGCCCATGGCCCGAAATTTTCCCTAAAACCTTAGAAAAAAATTTGGAAAAATTTTTGGAAAATTTTTAAATAGAAAAAAATTGGAAAATTTTTAAATCTTCCCCCCGCCCAATAGCCAATCGGAGGTCGCCACATGGCCTCACGAGGATGGTAGAGGCGCGGCATAAAATTCTTCCTTGGAACTTTTTGTTAAAACTTTTGGAAATTTTCATTATTTTCCTCCACCTGGCCCACAATCCCGCATCCATGGGTGCGCCACATGGCAGCATGGGATGACAATGGAGGCGAACACTTGAAACCTTTTTTTTTTTTTTTTTTTTTTTTTAATGAAATTTTTGTTTTGGAAATGTTTTGCCTTTTCTTCCGCAACCCCGCACTCCCACCCCTACCTCTTAGAAATCCTTCCGCATGAGATGCGTGGGCTGCGCGTAAAACTTCCCTTTATCTCCCCCTTTAGAAAATTTCCTCCAAACCGCTGCCACCTTTCCCTTCCTTCGTTTCCTCCCGCAGCTCGAAGCTCGACATGTGTCCCTAGCGGCTGCACATGACAGGCGCGAGCGCAAATTGAAATTTTCTCCCCCCACGCAAGAAAATTTGCAAACATCTCCTGCGACCCACCAACCCCAAAAAATATATATTTTCTTCCCCGCTCAACACGTGTCCCTTTTGGGAAAAAAATTTCATCCACTGGGCCCGCCCTGGGGGAAAATTTTCACCCAAGGCCCGTCGACCCATAACTTGAGTTTTATAAGGAGTTAGGAGGACTTATTTATATCGTTGGAAAGGTGAGAAAATTTCCTATCCAATGGGAATAATTTAGGAAATTTTTAATGCATTAAGTGTGAGAAAATCAATTTGAAACTCTAATCCTATTAGAGAGTGGGTATGGTGATAGTTTACCCTCTGAACCTAATTGAAACTCCTAACCCTAAAATTTGGACCTTGTGACCTTTGATAATTGTTAATAAAAGAAAAGTATGTTCTAGTAGATTAAACTTGTTCCAGAACTTGTTAGTGAAAATTGTTGTATTGCAACCTGGTTGTAGACACTTCTAATCAAAAAAATTTATTCCATAATTTTCCTTACTAATCCTAGGTTGTTTATTGGGTCTCAAGTGGGTTGTTTTAGCGGGCATCATAGTTCCTACCTCTTTTTCTCCATCTTCCCCTTCATCTCTTTCTTCCTTAGGAGATGCACTTGGCTCTTCATCAAACTCATGGACATTGAAGACAGGGGGTCCTTCTCTAGCTATCATTCTTCCTCTTCTCCCTTTGTCTCCTCATTCCCCACACTCTTTGTCTTATCATAATCATAACTTTGCATTACCCTTTGCTTCTTCAACACAAGAGATTGTTTCTTTATTGGGTACTTTTTCCTACAAGTATAAGTACTCATTCTTGTTGTTTTTGTACCCTTGTGGTCTAGCCTTCACATGCGCTCGGTGCCCTACTCATTGTAGGGGTTTCCTCCCTATCTCTCTTCTTCACCTCCACCTTATTTCTTCTTACGGGGTCTAGGGGATAGACACATCATCCTCTATGTACGTACCCTTCTCAAACTTCATCCTTAAGTGAATATACACCCTTGTTGCAGTTTCCCCTATAATCGGTATTGTAATGGGCTTGAGCAAGTTTATGTTGTGGGAGACATACCTTTCCATGTACACCCACTTTTTGGCTAGACAAGTGTCCTCACGTAGCACACGGTGCTCTGGTCCACTTCACTCAAATCAAACCTCAACTTCTTCACTTCTTTAAATTTTTTTACTACACTTTGAAAGTCTTTGCGTAGTGTATGCAAATTGCAACTTGCACCATGGACTCTTTGTGTCACGAGTTAATGTAAACCTTCCAATATAGAACTCTTGGTAGATCGCAAACTCGCTTCATTCTTCACCAAAGCTATTAGTTTCTCTAGGATTCTCCATTCTATTCCAAATTCATCGCACATCCACGTGTACCATTTATCTAAGTGTTCATTTTATACATGTGTCATAGTATCATAAGTATATGCTGCAAATCTCTTAGATGGGGAGGCATCTTCCTCAAGATACTCCAAAATGTTGTTGTTTGGCCCATCGGGCACTCCAATCTTAGAAAAGAAAATAGTAAGCAAAATATTACCATACATTATCTTATCCCCATCCCACGCAGCATCAATTATGTCCTCTGCAATGAAGGCCGAGATGTTGTAAATGATCCCCTTTGAAATCTTCCTGCACACATTCAACCACCTCTTATTAACTTGGGTCCACCTTTCCTAACCACTTAATTTTGTAAGTAGGTGCATGGCCATCTTCATCACCTAGTTATTGATCTTCAAAATATCAAACACACGGCCACATTTCTTGTAGTCATACTCCTTGGTTGTTTCTTTGTGACCTCATTGTCGCCTTTAAGTCATCATCAATTGACTCTCTAGTGTAGATGAGTCCAGTGAACTATGAGATTAACTGTGGGGTTATGCGTATTCTCTTACCAGAAAAGTATAAATAATCCTCGTGTACGTGCAACATAAGCCACTGATACAATATCTCAGGCTTGCCAAAAATATAAGTTCATATAGTTGTATAATTCTAACCTTCTTCATGTTCTTCCTTTGAGTCATCATACATTGGTTTTTCATCTGTCATTCTCTCACCTATGGGGCGAACCATCTCTAATGTAATTTCCTTCTCAGTTGTATCCGTTTAATGGTTATAATCACTTATAACCACTTTTTACACATGGGACACCCACTCCATCCCCATTAATACGCCATCTGGGTATTGCATTTCTGAATACCATTCTTCATTAAAACTTGTCATCACAACCAGTTTATCTTTTCCCTTGCCCTTGCCCTTTTTCTTGGGTGACACTATTGTTCCTCTTCTTGGTGTCATTTCCCTAGTCGAATATATGTTAATTCTTCCATGTATCCTATTTCTTTAGTTCTTAAACCTCAGCCACAATCCTTCTGCACAAATTCCTCAAATTGTGCCCTAGTTCCTCAAACCTTAACCTGTAAACTTTTTCTTTCACAAGACAAAATTCAAACATGCAAAAATCTTGAAAAATCCCACTCTGTGCATGCCCATGTTCTTCGTTCCAATATGGTTCACAAATCCTTCACTTTGCACACGATTTTTAGCAATTTCTTTGCAAGGATTCCCTAGTTCATAACAGACTCTTTCACAAATTATCACAAGGTAAAAATAACTTACCTCGACTCCCTATTTATAGTTTTTCACTTTTATGGCATTGATTACCATGCCACCTATCACCATAATGCAATAATAAATTCAAATTTTCAATCATGTTTCCTCCATGTGCCCAACCACACATTGCCTCTACAACCTTTCTCGCATGTGAAACTACACCGACTATAGACTTCCTTACAAAACCGCATCAACCATTGCATCCTAAATGTAGTAGTTTTATGTGTCGTTGCTTACCTCACGTTGCTCTGCGCATTAATCATTGTACGTGGATTTTTATTTTGGCAACATCCTATTATCAACATTTTCCTTGACACCTTTTCATTTTCTAACAACTATTACCACCCCTCTTATCCTGCATGTCCCTCGGATACTTAGAACTTCCAATGCAAGCTCTTGTTATCTTCTCGGGAAATTTGTTAACATCAAACTTTACACACTTGCCTCTACTTGTACTCTCTCTACCCCACATTAAGGGTATTCATAGTCCTCTACACATGAAAAAACTTAGATAGTAATCGGCTTCTAGCGCACAATCACGCTTATTACAAAAACACTAAACTAAACCGATAAAGCATAGAAACAATGAAAGGAAACACAAATAAAGGAATGCAGTAAGGAAATCTAAATGAAGTGGCGATACTACCTTATTACAAACACCAAGAAGACTTATTTATATTAGGGCTTCACTACTCCCCTTCAAGTAACCAGAAACCGTGCTCCATCCAACACCTCTAACTAGCAAGCACATGAATCAAGAATATAAGTTATAACATATGGTCCCAACCAATGCACTTTAAATTGTCCAAGGTGGCACAAAAACTTGGAGTCATAAAGAAGAACCATATGTCCAACTTTAAGCTTCTTATCCTTAATATGTCTATCATGTCATGCCTTCTACACGGCTGTTCTTTCTCTCGAATCCATCGTGTTATAGTGCACCTTTCATCTAACTACATCGGTTTGTCAATACGCTCTTCAAGTGCTTGCTCATTTGTCAAACCTCATGTGGGCATAATACGTAGAGATGGTAACATGAATTCCATTTGTAGAACAGCCTCCACGCCAAACACCAACTAAAATGGTGTGGCCTTATTCAACCTCGTATAGGTTGTCTTATATGACCAAAGTACAACAAAGACTTTATCATCCCAGTCTTTCCTTCCAACATCACAAATTTTAGTCAAGGTATGGCTCAATATCTTGTTGAAGGCCTCGGTAGTTCTATGTGCACTCGAGGATGATAGGATTTTGTTTTATGTTATGCAACCATAAATTTATCCAATAGTATCGGGATGGTCTCATTAAGAAGTGAGTATCCCTATCCCTTTTAAAACTTAAAGGACATCCATACCTTCCGATAATATGTTCCACATAAACCTTGTTATTATAGCTATTGTGTAATCCTTTGTAGGTGCCACTTCTGCCCACCTTGTAAGATAATTTGTACAAGTTATAATATAACATGATCTAGTCCTACGTGTGGGTGGAGAAATATGACCCACAAAGTCAATTACCCACTTTTCAAAAGGTTTTGCACTAGTAATAGGCCTTAAAGGTGTCTCATCTCTATGCCCATGCTTTCCAAGAGTCAGCCGACAATGGTCGCATGCCTTATAATATTCTATGTAATCCTTATATAATGCTTCCCACCATAGACCAGCCAATAAAATATTGATGCATGCGGTGGCATCCTCTTGCATAGTGTCCACTTGCAATGCCGCCATGAGCCTCTTCCATAATGACCTCGTGCCCATGCTCAAGTACACACTAGCACAAAACTTCATCACGACCGAGTTGTTATAAGTTTCCACTAATCAACATATAAGGCATGGCGCGTATGCCAAGTTGTTTCTTCTTCAAATTCTTCATCCCTTCAACCACCACACCAATCCTCAAAAAGACAGAAATATCTTCTAGGTCGAGGGTGTGCGGTTCAATCTGAATAGTTGTAAGCGCCCAACATTGTATCTTCAATGATTTACGTGTCCTCACCTATATTAATCCTTCACAAATGGTTTGTCCCATAATTTCTCTTACCTAGATTAACCACCATTTGTAAAATCAAATTCTGAAATAACAAAGATTCAACAAAGCATATGCACCCCTACAAAACAGGCTTGTTCACCAAATACTTCAATGTCATGTGATCTATATAAAAAATTAAAGGTGTGGCTAGAAAGTGTTGTCAAAACTTATGAAGCGTGTAGATCATGAAAAAGGCCTCGTGCTCTATAGTCATGTAATTTTTTTCACTTTGGAGTTAATGTCCTACTTGCAAAGAAAATAGGATGATCAACAATCCCTTCTTCGGTTTGGGCTAATCGCACCAATGGCCATGCCAGAGGTGTCCACATGTACATGAAAAGATTTGTTCCATGAAGGGAAGCATTGAATAGGTGTTATAGTAAGCCTTTTCTTTAGTTTCTCAAGTGTGCATTGTTGTGCCTCACCCCAATAAAATTTTCGTTTACCTTTTAATAATTCCTCTAAGGGTGCAGTGATATTGGCCTAAGCTTTGATAAACTTCTTGTAATATCCTGTGTTCCCCAAGAATCCACACACCTTGCTTTGGCTAGTAGGTTCCTCCAATCCCAAAATGACAGCAACCTTAGTAGGATCTACTAACAAGCCTTCCTTACAGATGATGTGTCCCAGTAAAGTCCCAAAAGGTGTGGAAAAAACACACTTCTTAATTTTTAAGGAGATTCTCAAGCGTCGGAATCTCTCAAACATGAGCCTTAAGTTATCACGGTGATCTTTTACTACTCCATACACTATATAATCATCCAGATACACTGCAAGAACATATGGATAAAATCTTGTAATGCTTGCACAACTATGCTTGAAAACACTACGGGCACATTCTTCAATCCAAAGGGCATAACTATGTATGTAAAACTTCCCCATTCAGTGGTGAAAGTTATCTTCTCTTGATCCTCTTTAGCTATCCTTTCCTGATGATATCCAAAAAATCCATCAGTGAAGGATTATATCTCACGCCCTACAACGCCTTCCAAGATTTATTTAATAAATGGTGTGGGAAAAGGATCAATTACACAAGCAATGTTTAACTCCCAATAATCCACACAAATTCTAATCTTGCCATCTTTCTTTATCTTGATCACATTAGGGCTAACCCACTCTAACTCCTCGATGGGCTCAATGATTCCAAAATTCAACATCTTGTCAATTTATTCTTTCACCTTGACACGCACCTTCCTTTAGCTTGATTCTCATCTCACCCAAAGATTCATGTACCCCTTTCAATTCATGATAGCCTATAGGGAACAAGTCCTGGAAGTCACGCAATAACTCAATTATCTTAGCAACCTCAGAGTCAAACCAATAATCTCCAATGATTGCCTCCTTAGGTTCAAAGCATCTATTCCAATTTTGACCTTCTTAGTTTTCATAGGCTCATGGTAGGCGTGCACCTTCTCATATTTATTTTCTAAGACCTTTCACACACCCTATGTATGCTCAAATTCTATATTTTCCACTTCTTCATCATCCACTATATAGACCATCTTACCCTTTTCTCTTTCTCAGTAGGTGCCCCCAAGTTGTTCTACATATGTCTCTTCTTCTTCAAGCGCACCTCCAGATGTAACTCACCTAGTAACTCCTGAAGAAGTTCCTCGGCCTTTGCACTATCTCTCATCGTTAAATGTTTCATAACACCGTAACGCCTCATTCATAGGAGGTTTAGTGGAAAATAGTCCAAGGTCCGTATCATACTTACAATAAATTCTTTCCAATTCTTGCAACGGAAATAAAATGTAGCCTATATTTTACCACAAAATCCCAATGTGCACTAGCACATCACTCAAACCCTAAATTGAGCACTCACCCAAAGTGCACAAGGGTACCAGGTCCCTCTTTTATGTCAGCTTGTTCAAGGATTTAGCATGATTATACATATATTTCGATCCATTAACAGATAAACACTTATGATGCAGTACACAAACCAGATCTAGATCTTAACTAGTAGCATAAATGATTAAACCAAGATCAAGATTAAATTTACCATACATGAATCAGTAATAGATGTGTCTACAATCAATATCCAACCATAAAGATCCATTATATTAAATACTACAAAACACGAAGTTGTTCACATACATTTGAGTGTCACCATGAGTCATGCGCACATACAAACCAACATCATAACTCTATTACAAAAGTGGTCATCCCAAACTGTGCAAATCAATACATATTTATAGGCGTGGGGACTTTCCCTTCACCACCTATACACATTTAAAAAAAGGCTACAGGATAACAATAGCCATCTACCGCTACAAGCTAAGTACAAAAAGCATGCAAGCTCTCTAACAATAGATATACTTCAGTTATCTCATAGTTTAGATCCTATTATTAGCTTGGAACCATGCATGTCGATCAATCCTCGTTTTCCCAAAATAGCCTTTGTGTATTCTTCAAGTCTTCTAGAAGATGTGCTCCGCACTCCATGTCTATCTTTAGCTCTTCATTCCAAAATTGGCTAAGTGTCAACTGTTACATGCAACCTTGTCATGTCTCCACGTGCAAACCTCATCCTCCATGCGCACGTCCTCAAGCGTCTTTCTCCCACATGCCAACCTTGTTCTCTGGGACTTAGTCACTTCTCCATGCTCAACATCAACCAAATGACATACAAGTGAGAAACAATGAAGTTTAGTGACACTTTTGTGATACATCAAAACCAATTTATGAGCTCTTGTGCAGTCACATGCGCCTAGTAAAAGTTTCTCATGCCTATGCGCCCTATTCCTATTCCAAGTGCCTTGGTCCATCCTTATTCGATGACTCCAGAATTTATAGTGAACAGCAACAGTTTTCTCTTCCTTTTCATCAAGTGTTCCGGTCTAGATAAGTTATAGGGATAGCGTGAAATCACCTAAGTTACTATTTTTCCCTCTTGCACTTAGGGTTTCATATTTATCTAGATTATTTCTTATGTCAAATATGTATTCTAGCATTTATTTATCATGTGTGACTTTGTAATATTTAGGATTTTACAATAACATTAACCATAAATTTTATATTTTGTTAAATCATTTGGTGAACCCATCCGTTCGACCCAACCTCTTCTAGGCATTCTTTGCAATATTTATATCATGGCTCAATCTCAACCTTTCACTGATTAAGACCTTCATGATCTAAATGTTCATCTTGTTGAAAATTTGCAAGATCTAGATTTGCTCGTATTCATTGCTCGTGAGGAGGCCACCAATCTAACTGAGCTTAATGTTCCTACATCCACTACCGACTTTATGCCTATTACTACTCAACCTCCTAGTTATACTACTCCACCTACTTCCATTGTTCCTAATTCTATTCCTACTCCTACCACCCATTCCACTCTGCCTCTTATTTCTCTTACGCACAAAGTTTCTTCTTTCGGCACTCAAGACCTAGCCTCTCTCTATCAGGATCTCCAAGTTCAAATCTGTTAACTTCAGTAGGCTACTTCTCGTGTATCTCCATCTCTTGATTCCACCTTACTCCTTCACACTCCTTTCACACCTGCCATTTCAACTTATGCACTTCCTCCAAATTTCATCACCCCTAAGTTTCCCACCTTCAATGGCCATGGTGACCCTCAAGAGAATCTTTGAGATTTTCATATGGCATGTCTATATTATGTGGATGATCATACTTTACTAGAAAATCTCTTTCCTAGAATTCTTCAAGATTATGTTATGTGTTGGTTCTATGATCTACCTGTCCATTTGGTAACATCATTTACGCATTTAGCCAATTCTTTTCTTGCACATTTTTCTATCAATATCGGTTCTAAGATATCCTATGCTCAACTCGCACAAATCAAACAAGGATCCAATGATCATTTAGTGGACTATGTATTGTGCTATAAGAACAACTTAGCTAAGATGACCAATGTACTCATGGACTCGAACTTCAAGATCTCTTTGTTCAAAGTCTCCTACCACCTCTACAAGAGAGTTTCATCTTTGAGACATCTCCTTCATTTGATCAACTATGTCATACTCTTAAATTACATGAAGGAAAACTTATCTCTATGGGAAAACTTAAGTATCATGATCATGTTTCCTCTTCATCTTCTAATTGGTTTCAAATAAAATCCACTTTCAAGCCATCTCCAAAGCTCGATGAAGAAAAAATTAGTGTTAATTTTTTCTCTACTCCGAAAAGATTCAATGGCAGCCTCCAAAACATACATTCACAAAATTGTCTTGTGCTCCGCATATTCTATTGCCACAACTTATCGAAAGAAATCTTATTACGATTCTACCATCACTGAATCTAGATCCATCTAGACCTAAAGGATGCAATTATGAGGAAAATACTAGATGTGACTATCACCAATGCATTGGGCATCCTACGATATTGTTTGAAACTCAAGCATCTCATTCGGGATCTTATTCATAATAATGCAATCGAGCCCCCTGAGCCTTGGCATCTCATTTGGTCAATGAAAACAAAAAATCTCAAAATCTTTAATGATACTTTACGAGCATGAGAAGCAAGTTGCAGATTCTTTTGTCATTCATTTATATCACGTTGTGCCTCCATCATCGGGGCCTCTTGATTTTCTAGTTTCTAGTGTTGATGCATCTCCACCATTCATCACATTTTCTAATCATGATTATCATGCTACATTTTCTTCTAACACACTACACATCAATGCTTGTATCGGGACTCATGTTATCAATAATACAATGATTGATCCATCACTTCCTATGAGTGTGTGCTCTATTGCACTCCTTATTGCTATCAACTATCCACTAGCTAATATTTCATATCCAATTCCTAAATCTTATGGATATGTCAAGCTTTTGGTTAGAGTTGGGCCTCTTACCTGTTTGTTTCATCCACCATGGCACCTTTCGTCAAAGGTTGTGAGATGATCTTAGGTCTTCCTTGGCTCTAAGCCACTCAAGCTATCCCTTCCATACATCACTCATGCTTAAATTTCATTCACAACAAGCAAGCTATGATTATCAAAGGTGTTCTTCCATTCGGACCGTGGCCTTAGCCTCCTCTTGAAATTGTCATTGCACTCACTAGAGAATCTATGTCTCCTTGACCTCTCATACCTAAAGCACGTTCTACACCTATCTCTCTTATTCGTACATGACATATTCATTCTCATCAGTCCACTTCATCACCTAAGTTCCCTACTCAGAATACCCTTCACTAGAATTTCACCACCTCCTTCACCTCCTCGGTCTCCTTCACATAGGTTCTCATCACCTCCTCGATCTCCTTCACATAAGTGCTCATCACCTCCTAGGATTCGTCACATGTACTTCCTCAGTCTCATACACCACCGATCTCATAGCATGGTCACACACCTTTATCGCCTCAAACATTGAGTGGAGGACCCTTGCCCTTCACTTTCATCAAATAGTTTGTACATCATCATACACTTGGGGAGTATTGTACTTGTTATCCCCCTCTTAGCATTATCAGGTGACACTCATTTCTACTATTACACTCCATGCTTCATATTTTCTATCCTAAAGCAGTCTCAAACACCTTGATACACTTATATCATCATTACCCTATGATGCACTCGAGTGCCACAGTTCATACTCGATTGTTGAGGGTATAAATTTGAAATGAACCTCCCCTCATTCATTATTTATGCTCTATGCTTCATTGATCCATCTTTCTAGTGCACAAGTTCAAACCATTTCCCAATGATGCACTCTTGTTCTATAGTTCATTCTTGATTATCGAGGGGTATTTTGTAAATGAACCTCATCCCATACATACACATCCACTCAAGGGGCGTGTTTCTCCTATCACATTCACACATTTCATTCCATTACATTCATTCAAAACATATTGTATATCTTTGTTGCATTTACTCTTGCTTGCTACTTACATGACGCACTTTTTGTACAATGCTCGTTTGATATTCAATATGTCATTATCTTTCTATATACACGGGTGTGTTCACTTTTTCTCTAGTTGTGAATGCAAAATTCCTACATATCTTTGCATGCAGCAATGATGTTTGGCACAGTACCTTTACCATTCCTACCGAGGCTCCTGGAGGCATATACCTTCTCACACATCACAAGTAATATTGTTCTATTATATACTAATTCCTATTCTTACTAGAAACTAATTTCCATTGATCTATATACACCTTTGACATACTTTTAATATTTCTAACATGATAACGGAGTGCTTCATGTGCAACAATTACTTTGCGGGACTATATGCTATCATGGTTGTCGATTTCTCTTGTTTTCTATTGTTTGACATTGTATGTTATTGTTTACGAGGCTATTCCTTTGTCTTGTGTGCATACTATATGATTTTGGCCACTTTGTCCTTGATTATCTTGTGACATTGTGAGTGATGTCCCTATTTGAAACCCACTTTTTGCAAAGTATATCTTGTCTTCTTGCTTGTTAAATTATTTTCCATTGCATGCTTATTAGATTTATCTACTAACACATGTATCTAGCCACTTTGTTTGCATTTGCCTTGGTTACTACCATGCACATTCCCCTTCTCCTACCTATACCAAGGACCCATCGCCATAAATTTTGCAAGCCAAATATGGGCACTTGACATTGCTTTAGTCGCACACCATCGGATCACCAATATAGGAGGACAACGTTATTTAACATTAAATTATGGTTGTCTAATTTGTTGAACACTTAGACTAAACTAGACGTCACCTTGTTATACATCACGCAATTCTAATGTCCCTCAACCTTATTCTTGTCTTCCATGGTTTTCTATCTAGTTGATGAACCTTTCGTGACACTGGGGCATCATTTTTAACTTCATCTTTGATCTGCGAACAACATTCTAAGTCCACAATTCCTCTTACCCCCTGACAAAGATCTTTCCTCCTCCTACAAATTATGTTTCATTCTATGTAGTATATTTTGTTCCCTAGTATGTTTCCTTGTATCATGGACTCTTTGTTTTGTGGCTTTGTATTGTTAGGGAATAAAGGATAAAATATGCGAGAACAATCCCTCACGAGAATCGCAAGTAGAAACTAATATGCATAAAATATTGCAGATCTTAAATAACAAATTGCAAAATAAAAATAAGACAACACAAAGAGACAATATTTAACGCGATTCACCCAATTTGGGCTACATCCACCAAGAATCACTTGCTCAGATTTGATTACAAGCCACCGCTCTCTCAATACAATACCAGATCCATTTGGAGCTATGCTCAACAAAGTCTATAGAAATCACACACGAATTCGACACATCATCGCAATGTTATATTTTACCTACCATATGCACAAAACCACATAAGTAGACAATTGCTTAAGTAGTTTTACAAAACCGTGGGTATCAAAACCATGGGTCAAAAACATCCCATAAACCTAGGTAAATATGCACCTTAATATCTTTACATTATTAAAAAAATTATGTTGGCCCAAAAAATGAACCACTCATGCCATTACATCCCTGGCTGCAACTGTAGGAACACCTCTCGGTGTAACTAGCATACCTATCTTAGAAAACAAGCTTCATAACCTAATAATCTCCCACTTTGAAACTAGTTTTCCTCTTAGCAAGCTTCTCAACCCTTCATTAGTTTCCATGAAGACCAACCAAAGCTGAACACAGCTTCAATTTTTCCCTTGTGACTGCCTTGGTCATCATGTCTGCAAGATTCTGACTAGTATGAATCTTCTCTAGCTTCCACTTCTCTTCCTCCAAAGTTGTCCTGATGAAATGGTACATAAGTTGTATATGCTTCATCCTAGAGTGGAAAGCAGAATTCTTAGCTAGGTGTATAGCACTTTGACTATCACTATGCATCTTTCCTTCCTCCTGCTTATGCCCTAACTTATTAGGTTGTGGAGCCTATTTTCATGTGTGAAAGTGTTGAAGGCTGTACACTAAGAGTATCGTACACTTTCCACATTTGAAAAAGTAATTGTTGTAACCAAATCAATTATTTTCTTACCTCTATGGTAGCAACATACTCAACCTTTGTGGTTGACAAAGCCACCAACTTCTATAGTTGTGAAATTCGACTCACTATTGTCGCACCTACAATGTAAATATAACTTGTCGTGCTCCTCTTACTATCTACATATCTAGCCATATCTAAATCTACATAATCACATAAAGTGGTGTCTGATCCACCGTAGTACAAAACTGTCCCCATGGTCCCTCTCAAATATCAAAGGATCCACTTTACTACTTGTTAGTGATCTCTACCTGGATCACTCATAAATCTACTCACCGCTTTCATTGCATGGGAAATATCAAGCCTGGTGCACACCATGGCATACATCAAACTAACAACCGTTGATGAGTAAGGTACCTTAGACATCTGGTTTCTCTCTTGCTCTATCTTGGAACATTGCTCCTTTGATAACTTGAAATGGCCTGCCAAAGGAGTCCCAACCGGTTTAGCATCATGCATATTAAACCTCTCCAAGACCTTCTTAATGTACTCTTTCTGAGATAAAGTCATCTTTTGTTCCTTCCTATCCCGAGATATCCTCATACCAAGGATTTGTTTGGCTTCCCCCAAATCCTTCATAGCAAAGGATTCACTTAGCTTTTTGTTGAGTACTTTTATTTCATGCATGTTTTCGTCGCAACCAACATGTCATCCACATACAGACACAGGATAATATAACTTCCATCCTTAAAATTTTTTGTATATACACAATGGTCAAAATGACATCTAATATAACCTTGCTCCATCATGAAGCTAACAAATTTCTTATACCATTGACGTGGAGCTTGTTTAGCCATACAATTTCTTCTTCGGTTTGTACACCATCTCCTCTTTGCCTTTGACCTCATAGCCCTCTGTCTGCTGCATATATAGATCCCCCTCTAAATCACCATGGATAAATGCAATCTTTACATCAAGTTTCTCTAAGTACAATTCTTTGCTGTAAATATTCCAAGAACAGTTCTACTAGAAGTCATTTTTACTATAGGAGATAAAATCTCATCAAAATTTATAACTTTTTTTGTGCAAACCCCTTGACCACCAACCGAGCCTTGTATATTTTCTTTCCTCCTTCTTCCTCTTTGACTTTGTACACCCAAGTATTCTATAATGCTCTTTTTCCTTCGGGTAGCTTTACCAAATCTTATGTCTAGTTCTCTATGAGAGCCTCGATGCTCCTCGTCCATGGCTTGCTCCCATTTCTTCCTGGCATCTACCTAAATTGCTTCATCAAAGCTCTCGGCTCTTCACTATCAATGAGTAATAAATAATAGAGACGAAAGAGAAAAACGTTCAAGTTCTCTTCTTACCCTAGAAGACATCCTCAATATAGGAGTTTGGGATTCTGAGTGATTCATATGTAACTTTTCCATCCGAAAGATCCTCTACCACTTTGCATATTATTTATTGGATTCTTCCATGTTTTCCTGCAACTACTACTTATACATGAATTTTTCATTAAAGACCACATCCCTAGATCAAATGATTTTCTTATCCTTAATACTCCAACATTTATATCCAAAGTCATCACCACCATAACCAATGAAAGTATATTTTTTGATTTAGCCTCTAGCTTGGTCCTATCATCCTTGTCTATATGGACAAACACCTCACATCCAAAGACTCTAAGAAATGAATAATCAACTTTCTTACCATACTAAGCCTCCTCGGGTATGCCTCCATCCAAGGCACTTGAGGGACCTCTGTTTATCAAATACACAAGTTGTGATCATCGCTTCTACCCAAAAAGAAAGAGGTAGTCCTGCATGTAACCTCATGCTCCTAGCACATTCCATTATTGTTTTATTCATCATTTCTGACACCCCATTTTGTTGCGGAGTTCTTGGAACCGTCTTTTGCCTTCGGATTCCATTCTTAGAACAATAATCATCAAATTCATTGCTACAATACTCCCCTCCATTATCTGACTTGATACATTTTAGCTTAAGACTTGTTTCATTCTCTACCAAGGCTTTCCATTTAACAAAAGTGTCAAATACATCAGATTTGTTTCTAATATAGTAAACCTAAACTTTCCTTGTTGCATTATCAATAAAAGTAACATAATAACTTGAACCCCCAAGAGATGATACCTGAGCTGACCCCCACACATCAGACTGCACCAGCTCTAACTTACTTTCTTTCTTTGTAGGTCTAACCTTGAGAAACCTTACTCGCTTCTGTTTCCCATATATACGGTCCTCATAGAACTCCAAACCTATTTCTATATATCACGGACAAATCCTTCTTTATGATATCCATGCCCTTATGACTCATATGATCGAGCCTATAGTGCCACAATGTTATATCTACTTCTGAAGCCACAAGATTGCAAACATTAGTGCTATAAGTGGTTAAATACAAAGTTTCAACCTTCTTACCTCTTACCACCACAAGAGCACCCTTAGTAACCTTCCAAAATCTGTTGTAAATATCACAAGATAACCATCACTTCCCAACCGCCCTGTCGATATTAGATTTTGTCTTAATGTAGGCAAATGTCGACATCCTTCAATATCCAAGTATTCTCATTCTCGCATATTAACCCAAGCGAACATTTTCCAACTATGTTGCAAGTCTCATCATCACCAAGAAAAACATGCCCAAAATATCCTTGAACATAATCAACAAAATAATTCCTATGTGGAGTAGCATGGAAAGAAGCCCATGAATCTAAAACCCAAGATTTAGTAATATTATGCAAAAAAAGAATCAAAACATCCTAACATACATTACCTGTTGCGACATTTGCCTCCTTATTTTCTTCCTTTTGTTTCTTCTTGTCCCGAAGCTCCCAACAAAGTCTTCTTTACATGCTCGGACTTTCCACAGTGCTACAACAAACTATCTTTCTTTGATTTTGACCTTACCCGATCTTTCGATTTTCCACAACTTCCTATATTCTTCTGTCTCCCTCTAGTTTCCACTATCAAAGCATTCCACTGAAGTAGAAGATTCCTAGAGCTTTTTCTTCGCATTTCTTTCTTAGAATCACCCCTACAACATCCTCAAACTTCAACTTTGAATTAGTTGGAACAAGTTGCTTACCTCCATTACCGAGTTATTCCAACTCTCGGGTAAAGAGCACGAGAATTAATAAAGCCATAACTTCTTCATCAAATTCTATTGTAACAGAAGCTAACATATTTACAATTGTATTAAAATCATTTAAATGATCTATTCTTGAACCATTTCAGACATTCATATTAAACAACTTTTTCATTAAAAATATCTTGTTAGAGGCAGAGGGCTTTTCATACAACTTCCTAATGCATCCATCGGTTCTTTTGTAGTCCTTTCCTTTGAAATATTAAATAATATCAAAGATGCAAAACACAGCCGAATTGTCCCAAGTGCCTTCTTATCCAACAACAAATCTCATTACGCATCTGTCATGCTCAAGGGTTTGTTCACCTTCTCGATAAAGACAAAATATAAAGATCATTCTTATAAAGGTAATCTTCCATTTGCATCTTCCAAAGACCGAAATTCTACCCGTTGAATTTATCAACCCTTGATCTTCCATCATCGTCATAGCTCCCACTCAAGCTAAAACTTTCCCGTGATTCAACACTTCAACAAACCAAGCCAAGCTCGATACCAATTGTTAAGGAATAAAGGATAAAATATGCGAACAATCCCTCACAAAATCGCAACAAAAAAAACTAATATGCAAAAATATTACAGATCTTAAATAAAAGTGCATAATAAAAATAACACAACACAAAGGGACAAGTATTTAACATGGTTCACCCAATTTGAGCTACGTCCGCCAAGAATCACTTGCTCATATTCGATTTACAAGCCACCCTCTCTCAATATAATACCCAGATCCGTTTGGAGTTATGCTTAACAAACTCTACAAATTCACACCCAAATTCGAGACACATCCGTAATGTTACATTCTACCTACCATATGCACAAAACCACATAAGTAAACAATTGCTTAGCCAGTTTTACAAAACCGTGGGTATCAAAACCATGGGCCAAAACTATCCCATAAACCTAGGTAAATCCGCACCTTAATATCTTTACATTATTAAAAAAAATTATGTCCGCCCAAAAAATTAACCACTCACGCCATTGCAGCCACGGCCGCCACTATAGAACTCTCGACATAACTAGCATACCTATCTTAGAAAACATGCTCCACAACCTAATATGTATTTTCCTAATTCGAGAAGATGATCATTCCTTCGTTTTGCATATTCTCTTTAATATGCAGATTTTCTTGTTGCGTGGCTTTTAAAACTTACACGACTTGTACCACTGTTCTTAACTTTTATCACTGCATGCTCTACTCACTCTCTGCAATGCCACATAGCTTTCCCCCTTTGTTCCATGACATATTTCCCTGTGACTATGTTCCTTTCAACTCCTTAAAACACCGAATTTTCAACTTCCACGGAACACTACATTTTCTCCAACTCTACGGAACACTAACTTATCCCCACAATGCCACAAATTACTTAGCCTTTGTTTTGTGGCTTAGGTAAACCTCGCGGAACACCTTGAGTTCTTAATTTCCACGGAACACTAAGTTTCTTTTTTTCTGCGGCTTTTCAAACAAGAAAATTTTGCTTAAGTCTTTAACTTAAATGAAGTTGTCAAAATAGCATTGGTGTTATGTTTTACTAGTATCAATCAATTTATTGAATTGATTTCATTTTACCATAAATAGTATAAATCAAAAAAATTACAAGTTGACTATTCCTCAAACCCTAACCATATCCTCTACCTCACCTATATAAGAGCATAGAGAGCTAGTGTTTGACATATCATTATGGAAGAAAGTTGTTATATTGGAAAACTTTATTCTAGATCTATTAATCCTAGAGATGCATTCATGTTTCCTTTCATCTAAATTTGGTAAAATCATCGTTTTAAAATTTCATTGATTTATAGTATTGCATGTGTGTAAAAGGGTTGTTTACAAAAATTATTGAGAATAACTAGTCACTTTAATACCATCCCATTGTTTTCAATTCACATAACAAAGGCATACCCTTCCAACGATTTTCCTAATTAGAGTCGTAGGAAAAAGCTTATATTTAACGTATTTAATAACTTCCACTTAAATGTGAATATCCTTAATATAATTACCAAAGTAGGGTATATTTTGATAACGAGGCACATTTTTTTCTTAAGTGTATTTAAGTATTTGAACTCCAAATTAATATTAGAGTGATAAAACTCACTTTGATCTATATCCTAACATCCCACTTAAAATTCAAAGTTTCATCTTGGAAAAACCTATTTGATCCAATAAAATACTTGCATAAACATGCACCAGTTTCTCCATGAGATTCTTATTTCTCCTCCTTGATTTCTTCTTCCATTCCCTTCGATTTTGATTCATATATCTCTTTTATCATGTTAGCTTCCTTGAGTGAAATCCTTTCAAGGATTGCTTGGAAAATCTTAAATCCACACCTCTTCAAATTATTCCACTAGAACCTTAAGTTATTTTTATTTCAACTTGTATTACATTCCCATATGTATCTCCTTCTCATCTAAATCACCTTAATTTCGTAATATATCACATGTTTCTTTCTGTGTTGAATCTTCCAACTTCCACAACACTCCATCATTATCTATCTATAACCCTTCCTCTATTGCTGTTTCTATGTAACATTCTTATCTTAAAGAAAATCATCCTTCTCTTGGTACAAATATTCTTCTCCCACATCCTCTCCTTCACTCTCTTATACATCTTCATCCTCGCATATGTAGTTATATGAGAATTAAAATCAACATAAATTTAATTTTAAAATTTTAAATAATAATTATTTGGAAAACATGTTAGAAATATCTAAATGGATATAATACATAGTATAAAAATAATAAATGACAAAACAAAACAACTGATAAAAAATATCAAATATACTAAGATGATAATGAGTATTAAAGTGTACCATTTGAAAGACATGAACCTATTAGTGCAACAGCAGCCTTATTACTAATTATTTTTAAAATGAAATTCTAACTTACTACCTAATAGTTTCAACTATTTTGGTCAATCCAAAACCTAATGGATATAGGGGATCATAATGTTTGTCCCCGAAATTCATGGGCAATTGGTCAACATTCTTGAACCATGTTCTTGAAAGCTTTCCTTGAAAACTATAATCTCCAAAAATCACATCAGTCACACCAAGTCCTTCAGTTCCAGGAAACCATGCTGCAACAAAAGCATCCATTACTGGAATATATGGTTCGATAACAAGTGGCCTTCCAGATATCAAGATTACAAGACATTTTAAGGAAGAACAAACATTGTTGATTGTGTTTCCCCCATTTAAGGGAATTGTTAAATTTATATTATCCCCTGCAGTTTCTGCATAAGGTGCTTCACCCACAACCACAATAGCATATGAAAATCCTTTTCTGTTCACATATTTTGCATCTGGATTTTGCTCATAAACTACCTCAGTAGAAGGACCCACAGCAGATTTGATTGCCATGAGAATTGTCGTCCCTACACAAAAATTACAATATTCATGAGTTGTATTTCAATTATAATAGCTTATAAAATGGAATACCATAGTGGGTCTCACCTATGGTTGTGTTACCACTCGAACCTTGCCATGAAATTGTCCATCCACCACATTGATACCCGAGATTGTCAGCATGACTCCCGCAACAAGAATTTTTGGAGGATTCTTATTTAAAGGAACCATAGCATCTTGACTCCCACGCTTTCCATTTTGCAACAACACGAGAGACTTTCTAACTGCTTCTCTTGCCAAATACCTATGTTCCTGTTACCTCAACAACTACTTTTAGAAAGTATAAAATAATAATACATTGTGAAGAAAGTTCCACAATTCTTACATGTCTAATAGATGAAACCTAAGAAAATTGGAATGTGATCACAACCTTAAAACTAAGGTGGAGTGATGTCAATTTGAGGATTTGTAAAACTCACTAAATATGCAATTGGAAATCAATATTGAAAACATTATATAAGATACGGTTTTGCATGAAATAAAAAAATTATATAGTTTTTAAGGTAGGAAAGTTATAAAACAACTCATTATAATCCTTAAGTGATCAAAAATTAGTGTTTCCAATAACTAAATATTTAATATCGTGTTACCTTCTTTCCAAGTTGGTTGGCTAGGTCCAAATCAGCCATAGGATGCTCAAAAAGGCCCATGGTGAATTTCACTCTCAAAATTCTTCGCACTTTGCATCATTTATTCTATTCATAGATATAAAACCTCCCTGGACTTGCGTAGTTAGGTCGTTAATAAATTGAGTGTAATTGTAAGGAACCATCACCTAAAAAGTAGAATTCATACAATAAAGCGTTAAACATATACTTCATAGTTATTTTATTCAATATTTTACCATAAAATGTATATTCATTATATCTAAAGAAAGAACCTTCATAACTTGGTTTATAAATTAATTGATACAATTTCACGAGAACAATTCTAGCATTATTTTGTTTGATTGAAAAACACAAGAGAAAGTACATTACCATGTCAATCCCAAAGCACCCACACCTTTAAGGGTGATAAAGAATAATTAGCATTTGGAGGATTAGTTATCATGTGATACCTTTAAAGTCGGAAATAACAAATCCCTGGAGGTAACATAATGGCATCTTTATAAATACCAAGTTTTAATTCATGTAAAACCAAAATTAATTATGACTATAACAATGTTAACCAATATAATTGATGGATATGATAAACGTAATCATTGATATTGGTCAATAGAAAAATACTATATCCATATGCATATAATAAAAGATAAACAAAATTGATCATGCATATATCCATCCTATCCAAATTCATCACAAATATAAAATATAGTAGTACCTTGAAGCCATGTTTCTTTTTTAGAATATGAGAAATAAGAAAATGATTCGCATGCATCTTATCTCCATGCCAACTAGAATACGAAACCATGATGGTCGAGACGCCTTTTGCAATAGCATCAAAATAGGGATTCATATGGATATTGACTAATCTTTTATAATTGATTGCGTGTTATTCCCATTGATACCATTGGTTGTGCCCCCATCACCCACAAAGTGTTTGGCACAATTTGCGCAACATATGACCTAATACATCCATTCCTCACATTAAAACATTTAATGTAAAATAATTTTCTTAGATACCACTTGTGTAAAGAATCAAAATGCCACTATACCAAAAATGTCATAATACCAAAATGCCAAAAATTAAAAAAACATTGTTTAGGATTGTAGCAACTTATCCACTTACTCAATTATCCCAATAGACCACCTTTGAGGTGGGATTATACACTAAACATAACACTCGCATCATCCATCATAAAACTTAGTCCCTTCCTATTTTTTAGAGTATTGAAGTTATACATTTAAATCTTAAGTATTTTACATACTCTCCATTATCTTATATTGCACAATTTATCTTAGGAATGTAGGTTATTAATACACCCAATGTTGTTGTTTTTGTATCATCTATCTTGGGATATGGGGTAAGCTTGAACCTTCTTAACACACATAATCAATTAAGATATATTTAACAAATGTAATTTTCATGGAACAAAATAGAATAAGTAAATTTGAAACAAAGAGATGGAAAGGAGCTTACTTCCACGCTACAAAGAGGAACCCCTGTTGTAGTATTAGAAGGAGGTTTCCCTTGAGACCAAATATGATGTTTGTCATGGTTTTAACAATGGTTGGATCCTCGCTATAGCTTTCATAGCATCGCCCCATCTTGGATCTCTACAAACCTATAATTACACAAATCCCGTAGGTAAATTTATAGTATATATAAACATACCTAATTTTATGTATTTAATAGCCTTACAAAGAATGCATGGAGCAAATGTATATTGAATTCCAGAGCTCGAATTTCTAGAGCCGTGGCAACACCGATTCTTCTCACAAGATCGGGATCCCTTCATAAATAGAAAAGAAAAATTAAGTTTTTATATTGGGTAGCTAGATGTATATTCAAATTGTTGTTTTTTTATAATGTTACGTACCTAGTCGCTCCAAGGCCAATGTTGTGAGGAAATATTGTAGCACCATAAGCATTATTATGGCCATGAACAGATCGATGCCATATATCATTGGTATCTTAAGTCGTGTAGACATGGCACCCCTCTGAAACTCATTCACCATGTCAACCCATCTGCAGGGGTCGCCTTAGGTGTGGGAACACTTCCTCCCCACTCATCACTCCCTACATTACAAAAATTCAATCACATAAGATGACTACACTTAAATTTAACTATCATAGTCAACTATTAAGTACTTTTTTAAAAAATCATTTATCAGTTCCTTTCTTATATAATAAACTTAATTTATAGATATCATTTATTTTGAACTAATTTTTAAAATGATATTGTACAATAAGAATTTAAATTGGTGTTAAAAGTTTCAATGGTTAAGAAATGGGAAAAGTCTTACACTAAATCATTTATAAAGTACAATAAGTATTAATGAATTATAATGTAAAATCAAAATAATTAGAAAATAAATATTATAATATTGATTGTTGAATATCTCTTCAAAACATTTTGATCTAAAGTGTTACAATCGCTAAAATATTAAACAAATAACTAATTAATCAAACAAGTAATGTTTCTATAAATTTAATATAGATACAAGCAAGTAATTTGTGTGTGTGTGTGGGTGTGTGTGGGTGTGTGCGCGTGTGCGTACGCGTGCATGTGTGTGTGTGTGCGTGCGCGCGCGTGCGTGTGCGTGTGTGAGTGCGTGTGTGCATGCGTGTGTGTGTACATGCGTGTGTGTGTGTGTGTGTGTGTCAGTAGATGTAGATGTATGTATGTATATATACATATACACATATGTATATGTATATGTATATACATGTATACATATATACATATAGTATATGTGTGTCTATATATATACATACATACATAAACATATATATATATATATATATATTGTGTATGTATACATATATGCATATATGTATGTATACATACATAAACATACATGTGTGTGTGTATGTATGTATGTATGTACACACACACATGTATGTTTATGTATGTATACATACATATATGCATATATGTATACATACACAATATACATAGATATAGATATACATGTGTGTGTGTGTGTATTGTGTATGTATACATATATATATGTATACATACACAATATATATAGATATACGTATATGTGTGTGTATATATATATGTATGTATACACACACACACATATATATACATACACACACATATATATGTATGTTTATGTATGTATGTATACATACATACATATATATATATATATATATATGTTTATGTATGTATACATACATATATGTATATATGCATATATGTATACATACACAATATACATAGATATACATACATACATACATACGTGTATATATGTATGTGTGTGTGTATATGTATGTATGTATGTATGTATATATTGTGTATGTATACATATATGTATGTATACATACATAAACATACATGTGTGTGTATTGTGTATGTATACATATATGCATATATACATATATGTATATATACATACATAAACATACATATGTGTGTGTGTGTGTGTGTGTATATACACGTATGTATGTATGTATGTATGTATGTATGGGAAATAGTTTGATATATTATATATATTTACAAGTATTGGTTTATGTAAACATGTTGATTTTTCTAGTGCAAGAAAGACTTCCTTTGCTTTGAAAACTTGTTGATGATGGTGGGCAAAGGCTTGCATAATGTCAAGCAAGTTAAAGAGCCTTTGGTTGTCTTCTCGAATGGATTTTATATACTATAAGGAATGTTTGGCAAGTAAGCATTTGAGAAAATCCTTACAAACTTTTTCACCCAACTTGATCCAATATAGCCTAGATTTGATTTGAGCACCCTAAGCATTGTGTGTGTGTTTATAACTTGAATGCATTATCGAATCCAAATCGCCTACACTATAAAAAGATTGTGAATCCAACACCAAGTATAGAGAGGATTATCTTAGAGGGTGTGTCGGAGTAAAAATTGTCTGAGATGCACACCATTCAACACCCATAAATGCATAGAAACAAAGCTATGTGAGTGATGATGTCAAGCTGCTAAAAAATCAAGCTAGTTTTCTCAAAGGAGCATGACATAAGATTCCAAATCTGCATGATATGATTAATAATGGGATCATTATGCAATGAATTAGTATTAAGAAAAATTGGAGTTTTTTGAATTTTGTGTCATTTAAAATTACATTCAATGTAGAAGCATATTGTAAAATGATCATAGATGATAATATTATCAAAGATTCCACTAGTAACAAGAAACAAATGGAAAAGGAGAAATGTGGATAAGAATACATCATAACCTTATCAAACCATTTAAGCATTATCTTATATCCATGGTAGAGATTAGCTAATGGACATAACAGACTAAAAATTTGAGAGGCACAAGCGGTTTGAGTCATAAAACCCAATTTTTTTCACATATAATAAGCATGTGTTATGATCACCATCCAAAGTGCATCAGAGATCTCCTTTTAATCAATCATCATATGTATTATATATAGCCACAACATAGGATCTAATATGCATTTGAAAACTTCTTAACAAGTTATTGCCAAGTCATGCAACCTTTCTACCACATTATGAAAGGCATAAAGATTAATAATGCATAAGAAGTGGTTTTGGTGTTAAACAGAACCCAAAGGGCCTAGGTTGTGGGGTCACATCCATGATCAACACAATACGACCATCATTTCGAGAGAAATAAGCATAACTACTTATATGTGGGCTAATAAGTCTATAGATTATCTTCTTTTTTCTTCTCGTTAATATAGGTTAAGATATAGAGAGGAAAATTCTAAGGCTTGCACACAAACTCAAATTATTAACAAAGACGTGCAAGAGTTGTGATTCTAGAAGAGGATAATCTACTCTTTATCAAAGGTGTAGGATTCTAAAACATAGGTCTAGGATAGGGGATAAAGTATTACTAGTATCATAATTGATTAAGATCAATAAGATGTAAATTATATAGAGAAAGATATCTAAACTATTATTGTTAACAACGGTTGTAAGAGATCAATAGGTTGTAGAGCCCAAAGAGGCGGATGTAAGACAAGGGTCAATATAGAAGAATGTAATAGATAAGAATATGTTAATTTATCCTAATCTATATACATGATACATCAATCGATCAATCAAATCAAAATAATAACACAAAGGAAAAGGAAGATTAGAGATACTTACCTTTATGAAGACATGATTGACACATTAACCCCCCGAGGTTAGTAGCACCTTATAAAAGAGTTGATGTAGGGGACCACAAAATAAATAGAAACAAGACTTAAGTAAACGAGAGTTGGAGACTCCAAAGACTTGGTAGACCTTGTTGGTGTGGTTCATATTATTGAATGTCATAGACCCAATGCTCCAAAGATAGTCCTCCAAGTGTAAGAAAAACTAACTCCCGGACCTTTAAGACCTTAATAGCAACTTAGTGAGAACGAGTAGACCGATAAATAACGATGTGATGATTTGACAATGCTCTCAAATGACACATATAAATAGAGATCATGATTAGTCATCACAACCTCCTATATGTAACAACATCAACCATGGTCGATGTCCTTGGCTTTAGATAGCAACATCGATGTCCCTCGCTTTAGGTAGCAACATCGATGTCATCGGCCTTTAGGTAGTAACAAATCATGTAGTCCTAGTGGAAGGCTTAAGGCGTGGAGGAAGGACTGCGGAGTTGATCAATTTGGTGATATGATAGAGGTATAAAGGTGCTAGAAGTAGATATGCAAGTGATCATGAGAGGATAATAGGGTGATGTCATAGGAGGCCATAAAAAGATGACTATGAGATGTAAAGTATATGATGTCTAAGGTATCAAGAAGCTGCAAATCAAATCTCTCTGTACATGTATTGTTAATTAATCAACCATTTTCGATCATCCCTGCTCCTAATAATGCCTCGCAATACATCACTCGGGAGGTTAAAGTGTCAATGGCACCTACAAAGAGAATAGTAAAGGTGAAAATAAGGTGTATACACTACTCTTAAGTCGTGATCATGATTACTAGTCCAAAAAAGATTATCAAACAAAATGACCTTATTAATAACAATGAGAAAAAGCTAGAAATCTTGATTTCTTAAAGACAAAGAATATCAAGATTTGGAATTTTTTGTTGGGTATCATGCACCACATACTTGCGATGTGAGTTTGTTAGACTACATATGTTCCATGAATAAATACTTATAATTAATGACGATCTAAAATTACTTGTTGATTACACTTACAAGCCAAATCCATACCTTGTGAGATTGTAATAATATTGTTTAGTATTTGTGTGTGTGCATGTGTGTGTACTTAGGTCTAATAATCAATAGGAAGGTATTGTGAATGAGTGGTGTTAGGGATTTGGCAATCATCTTGGACAATAGATGTTAAACAAGTTAATGGGCCACAAGGTACAAATTTGTTCCCACCACCTTAGGTATGGATTGAATATGCCCTTTGTTAATAAATTCATCGAGAGTTATGGTATGGAAAGCTTCTATTTAGACCTAATAAAAATATTCTCCAATTATATCCTATAGAACTTTGTAAAACTCACAACTAAGAAACATTGGTAGATAATTTATTAGTAGTCATATTCATGACCGCCTCTTGAAGACCTTCAACAAAGTGAAAATTCGAGCATTAGGTCAAAGGTTACAAGTTCGGTGCAATCATTGCACAACTTAGGTCAAAGGTGGTGGAGTAAGATTTGTGGCGGATGCACACCAAATGACACCCATAAATGTAAAGAAACCAAGACATGTGAGTGATGACATCAAACCACTAAATAATTAGGTTGGTTTTCCTTAAGGGGTATAACACAAGTTTCCAAATTCAATGGGTATGTCTTTGATTTCAGTAACCTAAGCGGTGTATGTGCCTACAATTTGGATAGAGGGCCAAAGCTAAGTCACCTATATGTTAAGAGACTCATAAAAAGGTTGTAACTATAGTGCAATCATAGCATGGCTTGGGTCGGAGGTGGTGGAGGAGTAAGACTTGTGGCAAATGTACATGAAATGGCACTCAAGGAGATATAATTTGGAGAGATGGTTGAATCTTGAATAGTGTCTTGAAAAGAGAAGAGAGAATAGTGCTAGCGAAGTATGATGTTTACCAACCTCCTTACAAGACTTGACTTCGATATGAAAAGGCTCCCGAGAGAGTGGAGTTTCTGCCATGGAACTTAGACAAAGTGGAAATTCAAATACCTCTAATAATTATAACAAATGCTTAATTAATATTAAAAATAAAGTTGAAACCAAAAATTTTGTCAAAGGTTTTGAATATGTTTCATCGCAACATTTTTTTTTAATGTTTTAGCTTGAACCTAACTAATACTCCGCATATTACTTAGGTCACCAACCCATCCAAGGCCGCTAGCACTAAAGATGAAAAAAATTTAAGGGTGGATCAAAACGTAGAGACCACCCCCTCCTCCCTCCAAAAAAGATTGATCTCTATTTTAAGCATTTTCAAACACATTTTAAATAATAATCTTAAATAGTACATAGGAGACAAGGGGAAGAAAATTACGCGAGATGTATATAATTTAAAATGATAAGACGCAACAATTAGTAGCATACTTACCAATGTAATAATCTCTGATAACATCTGCGGAAGAGACCTCCCTTTCAATCTGGGTCATTTGCCCAATCTTTTCTTCTAATGTCATTCGCCTTAGCAAATCCTCCACCCGGACGCTTACGGCCTGTAATGGGTCTTTGTATATAACATACCCTGCCACCGCCTCGCGCAGGAGCAACATCAACAGCAACAGCAACAGCAACAGCATCCTCATCTCCATCACAATGGAACCACACCAGTGCTTTATTGTTCTTCCCTGAGGGAACTATTTCTTTGCATTAAAAGGCCGCACATATGCAGGCACTGAATTAATGATTTTCAGAGCAGATGAATGTGGGTTCAGTCCAGCTAATGAAAATACCAAATCAGGTACGTGGTAATCATATCTCTTCCGTGGAATTAGCATGTCCTGTGAAAAACGTGGAAGTGACATGCGCCGTGAAAAGGAGAGAAAACATTTGGATGCCAGAGGGATGAAATCCACTTGTGCGGAGGAGAAAGTGTCGTCCCTCTGAGATCTTAAATATAATCGGCTTTTCGGATCACATTTTATGATCGTATCATTGAGTGTTTTATATTAGGTCTTACGACCACATTTTATGTTCCATCATTGTCCACTACATCATTAAAAGTTGTTTACTACTTCACTATACATATTAAATAATATAAACATATTAATATAAAGGCATGTTCCAATAGTAAACATATTAAATAATAGTATTTATGCACTATTACTAATCATTGGTTTGAAGATTGGTTTGAAAATTTGTGTACCATTAAGAATATAAATTAGAAAATGGGAATGCTTCTAAGGTGTGGGACCGTTGATCCTTGAAGCAAACCTCTAAAGAAAGTTGGCTCTTATGCCAATCTACTCTTGCACCTATCACTAAGCTAATATTGCATTGGAAAACAAAGAGAAAAATAACTGAAACAAACACAAAAAGTGGTGATGGACCAAAGTAAAAGGGGTGACTCTCTCCTTGCTATAAAAGACACAATCCATCAAAGCCCCGCAATTATAATCCACACATAACATAGCTCATAATGAACAAAGCGTCAAGGATGCAATAACACAACAATGGAGGGCAAAAAAACCACATTAAGCATTAGATTAATGCTACGGTATGCACAATCGATACAAAATAAGGGGAGAGGCACTTGACGCATTACACAAGCTTAACACAAAAGCCAAAGGCGCTAGGAATGGTGGGAACTCAAAATGGCGGTCTCCCCACATCCAAAAGAGAAGAGCCTTTTACAATAGAAATCATTAAATTTTATACAAAGACACAAAAGACAAAAGAAGAGAGGAGAGGGAGAATTAAACTTTTGGTGGGCAAAAATCCCACCCAAAATGTGGTTGTAGATATTAATCACCGAGTTTGACAATCCTCTATAAAAGAATGTCAGGCCTCAAATCTCTATCAAACAATGAAAAAATCCTTTGGAGCTAAAAATTGGCATTACATTGATGGTCTCCTGCCGAAACAAGGCGTTGGGCCTAAGAAATGGCATCCTTGAGCTTTGAATATGTCTCAAACTCTCATCGATGTGAAAAATGGTCTATAGGATTTTGGTTGGTGATTTCTTGAAATACCAAGGGGCTCGAGGATCAAAATGTGTATCATTTAGTACCTTGTCTTGAGAGCTTTCCAATGAGACCAATTTTTTCTAAGTTGGTAACATGGAGAAAAAGTTATGGCCATTTGAATTTACCTATTCTAATTAACATAGTTGACGACCACGTGGCGTCAATTTTAACATCTAAGCTCCACTCTCGCCACATGGTCCCTTCGATTGGTTATGCATCGGGTTTGGGCTCAAGATGGCAATACGCAGTGATTAAGGAGGTCATCAAATTTAACACATTAGTTTCCCCTACTACATGTCCTCTCATTGACTATGGGCTACGAGGCTTTCTATTTTTGCTATATTTTTATCTTGGTCTCAATCTTCCTAAGAACCGGTGGCATATCAATGTTCTACTTGTCACCTTTTCATGCTCTAAATTTATGTCACATGGCAATTCCTCATTCACGATAGTCTCTTGGTTGCTTATCCTCTCTAGCTCCATTCCTCTTTGTTTTGAGTTCCCAACTCAGAGGATTGCGCCACATGGCATAATCCTAACCTATACGCATTTATCGGTGTTTGATTATGCTAAAATGTAATATCCTAGCCTAATATAATGCAAGTTTGTAGTAAATAATGAATAAATAAATGAAGGAAATAACTCAAGCAAACTAAGCAATAAAAATATGAAACCCTAATGTGCAAAGAGGGTTGGAAGAGCCTTAGTTGATTTGAAGACGTCCACAAGACTATGTTGTAGTGAAGGCCGAATGAACATGAATGGGTGACCATCGCATGGGATCTTGAGAAAATGCATATCCGAGTGATTTGGTCGGATTGGCGTGCCTAGAAAAGGGATTTGGGCATTTAGGGCGCCCTAGTCTACAATCTGGACACCCTAGTCTATGTGGGAAGTCCAGAAGCCAATTTCACAGAGTTTCCAAATAATGTGAAGCCTTCGCTACATGTCGCATGTATGTCACATTTAGATCATTGATGTCATCATAATCTTGCGATAAAGGAATCACCTGCAAAACCCCAAAAAAACATCAAACCCTAAAAAAATAAAGATGCATATGAAGGGGTCGATTGTCTCACCGCCAAATTTATGGACTTATCATTGAGTGTTGCACTACATCTCAGACTCAATGTAGTTTTAGGTGTGTGTGTGTGTGGAATTGTGCCCTTGGTTGCTCTTGTGTCGGTCGTACTTTATCAACAATAAGAAAATAACTAGATGTAGAATGTAAATAATGTGTGCATGGAAACAATGAACTCCCCTCCTATGAAGTGTGATGCAGATGAACCATCCTTGTGTTCCTTGTGATGTAGCTAGATGGATGCAAAGGATTTGTTGACAATTTTTGCCCCCGAGCAAAAATGGGCCAACATGGGCCCACATCGGGCAGGACAAGCAAAAATGGGTAAAATTGTGTCGATTCTAAAATTCTCCATACTCAACCTCCCGAGGCCTCAACATGTAAACAATCGAGAAAATCCAAAAAAATGGGTCCCAGAGGTCAAAAGTTGCATTCTAAGGCCTCGAGGGGCCACCGAGCCAAAAATAGCTCGTCGAGCTACTCGGTGAGTAACTAAGCGAGTTGGGAGGTTGTAGTGCGGGGCAACAAGCTAGAAGTGACTCACCGAGTAGCTTGACAAGCTAAGTTACCATACAAGGGTGATTCAAGGCCGATTTGAGTCATAAATGGTGGCAGACCAACACATGAGCTCGACTTAGCATAGGCAAACTCATAAAATCGTTAGATGACGAGTCAAGGGTGAATGTATATGCCGAGCCATGAGGGTGAATGTATATGCTGAGCCATGAGGGTGAAAATGGCTCGACCGAGCTCTTTGGAGAGCTCAGAAAGCTTGCGGCATAATACATCGATAGACACCAACAGAGAGCTCGATGCATAAGGTAACTCGGTCATGTCATTGATGGATTCATAAGGGCAATGAGACAATGAGAGGTTCAAACTCATGTGAAGCGAAATGGAAGGCGAGCCATATTGTCTCGGGTATGGACTCGGTAAGGAAGATGCCCACCATGGTAACACCAAGCTCTTGCGATTCTAGAGGCCAAAAGCGAACACCAAGATCTCGCTCGGGGAGATTGAGCCACAAGCCACACTGGTTGGAGATCATTGATTCAAAAAAACGATGGAGGTCGGCCTGTATGAAACAAGTCTAGAAAGCATTTAGGAAGACTTAGTCGAGTAAAGGAACCTAGGCCAAATCATTTTGGCGGGGCAACGAGTAATGCAAGTGTTCAATTATGCACCAGTTATAGAAGGGGATCACAAAGGATCTCGGGTTCAAAACACAAAACTCAACTCCGGAAACACGCGTAAATATGGTAAGCTAGGTCACGAGGCCATCGAGCTAGTAAGTAGCTTCAGCGAAGGGGATGAAAATGGTAACACGATGGTGAGCCAAGTCATCACATGGCAAAGATACATATCCAATAAGAAGAAGCTCGAACGTTGAAGCATAATGAACATGTAGTAGGTTGCTCACCCGAATTGAGTCACTAAGGAAAAGATTCGAGTGCATGGCTTGGGAAGATAGACCCTGCTAGATGAGCTAGTAAGATCATGGAGGTAGCTCCTTCTTGGAACCATCCCGGCTCGAGGAAAAATGAAGGTAGGTGCATCGCTCCAAACACCGAGTAAATGGAAGGGCGAGCCTAATTAATGTGATTCGGTTTGGCGGGAGGAAGCCAGTATGGAAGTCGAGGCCCATGCAAGCAGTGAGTCTCCAATGATTTCAACAAAGGGTGAGCTTGGAGCCCAAACGATTAGAGAATAGCCCATGAATCGTTTGAGAGCAAAATTTTTCAGACTTTAGATATCCGTGAGTTTGGAGTCTTGGTCAAGGGCGAGCTCTGACAAGCATGTATCGAATGGGTGGAAAAGTTGTCCGAAGCATTCAACTTCCGAAGTCCGAATTTGGGGATTTGGAAATTCATGATTTCAGAGAATTAAGAGGCCTTGGCGGATGAAGCAGTCTGATGGTTCGATGGAGAAAAATGTTTGAAATCCCGAAAGGGCGAAGTCTAAAATGGATGTAGCATGTTGAAGGTCCAAAACCCGAAGTCTAAATTTCAAACTTCAAGGTTTCGGAGGTTCGGGGTTTTGAGTCCACTCGGTGATGAATAGTGTCGCATCTCCAAAATGGAGATGCCCAAAATACCAAAGGGAAAATTTCCTAAATGACTTGGCTAAGGTGGTAAACGAGGTTTGGGCTTGGTCTTCCATGCGAGGAGACTGTGTGTGTAACTTGTAGGCAAAGCAAATGCAAATAATGTCCTATGGAAGCCATGAAGGGCTTGCCAGAAACAAAGAGGCTGTGAAGGGAAATTCTTAATCGAGATCGGTTGGGTGATGTGTAAAAAAGTAGGCCACGTGCAAGGTGTCACGGGGCTAGCTTTAAAGCGGAATAAACTAGCCAACGTGCGGCACTGAGACACTACTTTTTTCACTCGCCTTAGAGGATCAAGCTACTCCAGTAGTCCCAGACTACGCCTTTCTCCATTCTCATCCACAACCCATTCCCCAATTACATCTCAACCAATGCACAAGTGAACCCTTCAACACCCTTCATTTGCCCCATACTGTCGCTCCAGAAGACCACTCGCCGAATACCACGGCTGCCCATACAACCGCGGGAGCTCTTAATATGTCTTCTTAGTCCACCTGAGGGAATGCACAACTCATGCCTCAAGACTCATCATGACCCCGGCATCTTAGCGGCGCTGGCCACTCAGCTGTCGAACATCCACTTTTGCATTACTGCCTGAGGCCATTGAGGAACATCACATGCCCCTATTTGTCATCCATCCATGAGTCTGGCTGAGTTTCCGCGCCGGTCACCTACGCGTGTGCACCGACGGGGGAAGTCCTCCTCTGAGTCCTTCCCGGGTGTGAGCCTCTACTCACCCCGACCTGCTGACCAATCTGTCACCCAAGTCCATAACACCGAGGATCCTACGGGAGCACTGCTGCTAGCTCACCATCTGGTAGACCGCATCACATGCGGGTGAGGTACTCACTTCCCTCAGCTCGATCCATCCTCGATCTCGCCCCGATGCCATGGCCACTGACATCGGCGTGCCTTCTCTTCGAGACACCCGTCTGCGTCCAGACCGCATTGACTTCTCAAGTCTTCTGCCTTCGTTGTCAGCTCACCACACTGCACCGGTATCCATGATGTCCTTGACTCAGCCCACCATGTCGTGCATCACCATGTGAACCATCCTCTTTCCACTTCACTTTGAGTCTCAGCCTCTGCTTCCGCACCCACTCCGCATCCGCGCTTCCGGCGCACTCCGATACATCTATGTGAGCACTCGACTCATCTGCGTTGTTTTAACCTCTGCAAGGTTGAGGAGCTCGCCACACTTGGCTCGCTCGCGTCTGAGTTACTTCTCCTCCATTTCGACCCCGAATCCCAGTCTCACTCCATCACGCCTCTTGGTTGTTTCCCACATGAACTCTGCTTCTAAGGACGTTGCCACCTTAAAGGTCTCCCCAAGTCCACTGTCACTTAACACTAGAGTCCCACTGCTGATCCACGATGCACATCACTGCATGGACATACTCCATAAGGGTAGAGTATATCTCAGTCTGCTTGAACACCCCATCCTCTCGAATGTCCGGTGCAAGTGTTCCACATTCCACTTGGTGGGGTTGTGAGTTCCCCTGTTAGTCTGTATTACCTGCCATGCTCACTGGCTCTTTAGGAATGCGCGCTCTCAACTTGAGGCCTCTATCGTCTGAGGTCTTCATCCTTCAAACCAACTCCGGCTCTGCCTTTGCATCACCCACATGAGTTGCCCGACTCGCTCCGCGTACATTGGGTAAGTTCTTCGCTCCAGACACCTGTTGTTCTAAGTGCAACCAACTTAGCTCACCTGACCCACCTCGGCTAAACCTTGATTACGAGACATCCTTCGGCTCATAGCATGGTCCTTTCATATTCCCCATGCCTGACTCTTACTCACTCCATAGCCCTCAAGAGTTGCATTGGTGCAGTGCGCCACCGGGAACTTCCGGGAGGTCACCCATTTATGCCCTGCGTGCTTAACTCGCCCAACGGGAGTTATATTGTGCGCCACTTTGGGAACTTCCCAGGAGGTCACCCATTTTCACTGCAGCTTAACTTGCCCAACTCACCCCGGATCTTACGTAGGCACATGCATGTGAGGTCGTCGACCTCGACCCATGCATAGCCGCCAACCATTTGCCTCGGCCGGGAGTCCCTCTGGCTCCTGGATAGCGCCTCGTGCACTACCCTGCGCGGATGGGGTCTGCCCATCCTGGGGGAGGCGGTCGCTCTGTGAGCATGGAGACGCACCCCCCTTATATTCTCCCCCACTTAAAGTGGCGCGCCCACGCGCCGATCTAGACTTCACTGAGCTGCACAGAAAGGATGCAAGTGTTCGCAACACTTGGACAAAATGTAATTGCACTACTCACATGCAAATACACACGGAACACTTCGGTCACTGCTGACATAACACAACTCAGTCTCTTCGACATCTCGCTGTGCTAACTCCCTGTGCTCGGGACAAAAAGTGCCAAATGCTCAACACATTCACATTTGTAGCTCCCATTCCAATGAAACTACACTTCACCAAACATCGACACAATGTCGATGGGATACCCCACCGTAATTCCCTGACCTCTTAGGAATTCTACGCATGATGTACAAGCTGCCCTACCAAGCTCTGAGCCCTTCTTGCATAACATTCACTGCATAAACTTGGAGAACCGCCTTGACCTCCATGCCGATTGACGAACCACTACAAGTTTCCGCTGCTGCTTTGGCTGGTCACACCAGCTTCCACACGCATGACACATGATATTCTCCAACTGATCTAGGGGCCTAACTTCACCACAATGCTGCCCTTGTTCAGCACTTCTACCAACACCATACCACCACGTGACTACGATGCTTTGATCTTCGGCAAACTCTTCACCGGGAATACCTCATTTCACTGCATGACTTGGTGATCTACTCACCACCGCTTTTAACTTTAACCAACCAAAGCACTTCAGAAACGTAACTCTTGCTTCACTCAGAATGTAGCCACCGCCCCGATTTGTGCCCACTGAAATTCCAAGTTTTCACAAAATTCACCACCGTGATTACGCGAGGAGAGCCACTTCTTCCACTTAATGGCTCGAGTATTAACTTGATATCACTCACGGACAACTGCAGATTGAGCCATCCTCAATGTACAAGTCTGTCTCTACAACACGGGGAGTCGTCGCTACTCGGTGCTTTCGCACCTACCGAGTTTTGAGTCACTCGCCACCGCACTGGACTCTACCAAGTGTTATCCCTTCACCTAAAGCTGCTAGGAGTAAGTTCGCACCACCTCCACATGAGCTATCCCTTTGAAGTGACGTTACCCGACCCACACTATATGCTTCCCTGTCGCCTCCTCTCTGGTGAGATCTGTTTAACCATTGGCCTTCTTCTCCCACGAAGTCTCTAGACACTGCTGTTTAAGCTTACTTGCATTGCCTGGCGCTTGACTCTTGACACTGTATGGGTCTCAACACCACGATCTTTGAATGCCATGCCGACCACCATCGCAGTGCATGACTCCTTCCTCATCAACCCTCGGTCTCACAGTGAGAAAGTTCTTTGTCTTTCATTCATTCCTTTGTGACATCAATAAGGCTCAACTAGCCCACGATACTCCATTTGGATCACTCGATCGATCTTTGCCTGTGAGGCCCACACCAGTCTTCTTCTTAAGCGGAACATAAGCTGCTCCACTTGATCGGTTGTGTTGGTGTCCCGCCTTCCGATTGCCAACACCGTTGATTGTCGATCTTCACAAGACTCTCTAATCCGATTCGTCCAACAACAACTCCCTGAGCATATACGACTACTGCGTAGCCGCACATAAGGTTAGGCACTTCAATCTGACTTTTGCTTCACAAGCACACACCGGTCTACTCGCTCGCCCAACCGCGTTGGTGTCCCGCCCATCCGATCACCAACGATGTTGATTGCGTTGGCTCACTGATCTGCCACCTGTTCTTGATCAACATCCCACATGCTGAAGTTGAGATCTCTTTCGCCAACTACTTGCGCTAGTTTACACTCTGTTCCCAACTCAAAGCACCACTTCTCATTATGCTCTAGGTACAAAGAGAGCATCACTTCAAATCTGCTTGACACGGTTGATCACTCGAGTATTAAGTACAACATTAACTCAGCGGCTCGATACTCACGGTTGACACGTTGCGTATCGAGGCACACTTTACTCTCTCGCTCTGATGAAGCTCGATACCAAATTTGTCACGGGGCTAGCTTTAAAGCGGAATAAACTAGCCAACGTGCGGCACTGAGACACTACCTTTTTCACTCGCCTTAGAGGATCAAGCTACTCCAGTAGTCCCAGACTACGCCTTTCTCCATTCTCATCCCTGACCCATTCCCAATTGCATCTCGACCAATGCACAAGTGAACCCTTCCAACACCCTTCACAGTTGCCCATACAATTGCTCCAGAAGACCACTCGCCGAATACCACGGCTGCCCATACAACCACGGGAGCTCTTAATATGCCTTCTTAGTCCACTTGAGGGAATGCACAACTCATGCCTCCAAGACTCATCACTGACCCAGCTCTAGGCGGCATTTGGCCGGCTCAACTGTCGAACATCCACTGCATTACTGCCTGAGGCCAGCGAGGAACATCACATGCCCCTGTCTGTCATCCATCCTGAGTCTGCTGAGTTCTGCGCCGGTCACCTACGCGTGCACCGAGGGGAAGTCCTCCTCTGAGTCCTTCCCGGGTGTGAGCCTCTACTCACCCCGACCTGCTGACCACTGTCACCCAAGTCCACAACACCAAGGATCCCTACGGGGAGCACTGCTAGCTCGCCATCCTGGTAGACCACATCACATGTGGGTGAGGTACTCTGCTTCCCTCGGCTCGATCCATCCCTCGATCTCGCCCGATGCCATGGCCCGACATCGGCGTGCCTCCTCTTCGAGACACCCGTCTGCGTCCAGACCGCATTGACTTCACAAGTCTTCTGCCTTCGTTGTCAGCTCACCACACTGCAACGGTATCCATGATGTCCTTGACTCAGCCCACCATGTCGCGCATCACCATGTGAACCATCCTCTGTCCACTTCACTGAGTCTCAGCCTCTGCTTCTGCACCCACTCCGCATCCGCGCTTCCGGCGCACTCCGATACATCTATGTGAGCACTCGACTCATCTGCGTTGTTTTAACCTCTGCAAGGTTGAGGAGCTCGCCACACTTGGCTCGCTCGCGTCCGAGTTACTTCTCCTCCGTTTCGACCTCCGAATCCCAGTCTCACTCCATCACGCCTCTTGGTTGTTTCCCACATGAACTACTGCTTTACAGGGACGTTGCCACCTTAAAGGTCTCCCAAGTCCACTTTGTCACTTAACACTTTGGAGTCCCACTGCGATCCACGATGCACATCACTTTGCATGGACATACTCCCATGAGGGTAGAGTATATCTCGAGTTTGTTGAACACCCCATCCTCTCGAATGTCCGGTGCACCAAGTGTTCCACATTCCACTTGGTGGGGTTGTGAGTTCCCCTGTTAGTCTGTATTAGCTGCCATGCTCACTGGCTCTTTAGGCATGCGCTGCGCTCTCAGCATGAGGCCTCTATCGTCTGAGATCTTCATGCTTCAAACCAACTCCCGCTCCCCTCTGCCGCTTGCATCGCCCACATGAGTTGCTTGACTCGCTCCGCGTACATTGGGTAAGTTCTTCGCTCCAGACACACCTGTGCTGTTCCTAAGTGCAACCAACTTAGCTCACTGACCCGCCTCGGCTAAACCTTGATTCGAGACATCCTTGGGCTCATAGCATGGTCTTTTCATATTCCCCATGCACAACTCTTACTCACTCCATAGCCCTCAAGAGTTGCGTTGGTGCGCCACCGGGAACTCCCAGGAGGTCACCCATTTATGCCTTGCGCACTTAACTCGCAACGGGAGTTATATTGGTGCGCCACAAGGGAACTTCCCAGGGAGGTCACCCATTTTCAGCCTTACGCGCTTAACTCGCCCGGATCTTCGTAGGCACATGCATGTGAGGTCGTCAACCCTGACCCATGCTCGGCCAACTGTTTGCCTCGGCGGGAGTCCCTCGGCTCCTGGATAGCGCCTCGTGCACTACCCTGCGTGGATGGGGTCTGCCCATCCTAGGGGAGGCGGTCGCTCTGTGAGCATGGAGACGCACCCCCCCTTATACAAGGCATAAAGAAATTTGAAGGTCCCTTCAAACGTGGAGTCTCGAAAATGGGTCGAATGAAGGGAATTGACGAGTCATTCAAAACATCACATGGGTAGCTTGGAGGTCGAGCTAATTGGGTGTCCACCAAAATCACTGAAAGAACCAATGTAAAGAATTGACGGAACAACACGAGAAATTTACATGTTAGAATATGATGACATAAACAATGTAGCGGGAAGGGGCTCGATCCTCGGCGTGTCAGTAAGCGCGGTGAGCTAACTCACCATACTGACATTGCAGCGCACTAAATGGACACATAAAACCGTTCTTCACTCAAATTGTCGTATCTCGAGCTAGGGATGTCGGAATGGTGCAAAATTATAGTTGTTAGAAAGTTGTGAAAGAGATATTTTTAGTGGAAGCATAATGGAGTCGCATGAAAGATGGATTTTCGGAGGTTTTTAAACCCCAGGATTACTGAGGGTCCCTCAAGTTTGAAATTGAATATCTTGAGCCTTTGGTTGTCCATTTTGGACAAACAACTAGTCATCGGAATCATGGAGAGCAGCTCTGACATGGAGTCATCAATTCTAGTTTTTCAAAGGTTCTTGAGCTCCTAAATTCTGGAACAAGCTACGGTGCCCCTGGGTAGATAAATGCCATTAATGGGGTTGGTTAAAAGTAGGGGTCATGATGGAGCTACGAGAGCTAGACTAGACAAGAGTGCAATCACAGCAGTTTCCTTAAAGCACAAGTTAAGGCCATTAATGGAGGAGAGATTTTGGAGATATCCAAATACTCATTGCAAGATTAAACAAGTATTTTCCATGGGTTTTGTTGCAATTTTGGGATTTCTCTCTCTCTCTCTCTCTCTCTCTCTCCTCTCATCAAAATTCCTCTATAAATATTGTAAGGGGTTCCAAAAACAAAGTGGTTGATCACCTTTCTTCTCCCATGCACCCTATTTCCTCTTGGGGCTTCAAGCCTTCCTTCAAATCTCTATAATGGCTTCATGCCTCTCTCCCACACACAGTGTACTGTGTATATTTCATGAGCAATAAAAATTATGTTCTATGTTAGTTATTTTAACCTTTGCATGATTTTCTTGTCTCTCTTACCTCTTATTGCAACAAGGTGTTATGTGCATATCTCATGTTCATTTGCAGGGTTTAGTGTATTGTGCTTACATGAATGAAGATTGATCACATTTTGGGATTGTGTTGTAGTTTTCCAACCTTCCCTTAATGCATTGGTGGAACTTAGGTTTATGTTGCATTTGTCCAACCTCCCTAGGATTCACCCTTTCTCCATTTTGTAGGGTTGGGAAGAGTGATTAACACTCCTTTCTTGGTGTATCACCACTTTAGTGTAGGCTTTTCTTTCTATGCATCCCTCTATCCATGTCCCCTTGGAAGCATTAGATTATGATTAGTGAGTAGTTTCTCCTACACTTGAGTAGTCAGGGCAAGCAAGTAGGTTAGGAGCAAGAACCAACCTTATCTAAAGACTTGTCTGATTCAAAAGGTCCCACACTTCACGTCAACTCCATGTTGTGTAATCACATTGAATGCCCCATCTCAAACTGGGGAATTCGGGGTGTTGTGATTTTTCATCAACGTGAGCTATAGATGCCTTTGATGGACGTATCCTTAGGTGAAGATAGTAGATGCTTAGTTCTTGGTCCCTTTTTATGATCACATAACTTTATGTTTATATGATTCCTTCACTTGAATTTCATAATTAACCTCGAAAAGGCTGATTACCAAAAAGATAAGATGCTCAAACAGATAGAAATGACCCAAAAAGTGAGAGAAAATGTAATGAGGGTTGGAGCGCCCGGAGGGGACAAGGGCACCTCATGCCGGCATCTGGTTAGGCGCTCCAGTCTAGAAAAGGTAAAGCAAGAAGTATGAAAAGACAGACTGGGCCAATAAAGGTGCAAGACCAAAAGTAGCAATAGAAAGCAACGAAAGATGGCCAAAGACATGGGTTAATTAGTACTCTTCTTGCTTAGGAACCATGTAAATAGTAGTATGTGATTGAGACTAAATAATGACTCAAAGTGCGTGATTTTATGTCTACGAGTCTTGGGACACATGTATCCTTTCTTAGCCTTAAGGTCTCCCACTTTTTCCTTCCAACCTTGCTCAAATTCCTAGGAATCTGAGAATCAAGGATTGCACCAAATAGCACAATCCCGACATTCACCTTTTTGACATTTTGTTGGCCACATGGCATTACTCGTCAAGCCCTCCGCACCTTACCAACCCTTTGGATTTCACCTACATATAATGGGTCCATGTGTTTCATTCTCATATTTCGGGCCTCTTGGGATTTGTCGAAGACACCTATAATTTAGCTCGAGTAATTTAAATACTTAAATTGTGCTAATTATACCCTTTCCCACAAATTGATGACATATCGTCAATATCACACATTTTATTTGCTATCATCATTAATTAATTATATTATGTTATTTAATTAACTCTTATATCCAACAATGATGCCAATTAACGACATTTTGTTAATTAGCTCTCCTTTCTATCTAGATTAATTAATTATTTCTAATTAATCAAGCTCTCCTTTCTATCTAGATTAATTAATTAAGCTCCCCTTTCTATCTACATTAATTAATTATTTCTAATTAATTAATACCCTTTCTATCTAGATTAATTAATTATTCTTAATTAATTAATTCTCTCTTCTATTTAATCAATAAATCGTCATTTATTTGATTAAAATCCTCTCATAACATAAATCATAGTAATTATTCCTCTAAAAAGCTTATATAAGTTTGCACGCCTATTAATTAATCACTTAGGTTAATTAATAAATCCCCTCAAACCCCATGAGTCATTAAAAGACAAAATAAATTCTCCTAAGGTTTACTCAACCCTTTCTAAACCTCCCTTATCCACGACTAACCCAACCTCTTCATTTATCCCACATGAAGAGGGATGTTGAGATTCCTCTATCCATTGGGCTATATAAGGAGTCCTCCTTCTATCTTTCTATTTACACCTTTACACTCCTAAATGAGCATAGAGCATACACTATAACCATTTTATCATCTTTAAAGCATTCTTCCATTAGAAGAGCTAGCCTTCTTCATTCTTGCATTTCATCCATCCAAGATTTTGGGTCATATAGAGATAATCAAAATGGTATTATAGCCATGGATTGACAAGACCTCATTCTTGAAAACCTTGGGATTCAAACATACAATCAAACCTTTGATTGCTAAGGATCTAAATAGGTTCATTTCATTTGATTAGCATTCAATAGAGATAGAGATTAATGGATTAACATGTTAGTTTGAATATTTATTCATGTTTTAATGCAAGGATGTTGGTAGATTAGTCTTGTTTAAGCTCTAAGCATGATGGTGCATTGATTTCGATTTAGCTTTATTTTAGGACTACTAGGTGTTAGTTCTAATTCTTTTGCATTGCTAACAAATTCATGTACACATTGTCTTAGTTGGTTTTAACTATGTTTTCACTTGGTGGGGAACTTGAGTTTGAAGATTGCGCCGCCACATGGCGCAATCATGACTACTCTCATCCATTCCTTTGTTTCTTTAAATCCTTACAAAAAATTTAAGTTGCAAATCCTTTACTCCACTTAGTTGTATATGTGTTTTTATATTTAAAGGATTGTGCCCTTATCCCGCTTTACCAATGTGGGATAAATAGCCAAGCTTAAAAATATGGCAATTATCATTTATAATACTTTAAATGCACAACACTAAAAAGTAATGGTGTAAACAAAATTCTCTAAGGCCTTCTCTCGACTATTATGGCGTTGAAAAACACCCCACGACAAAGTGACCCAATAACAACATAAAGAAAATTTGATTTTGCCCTAGTAATTGTTGTGAACCTCCATGAAATGAGCTCCAAACATGACTAAATATACTATGTGTTGAAAATAGGTAGAAATGCCCCCAAATTGAATAGTGACACCATTGAGCGCTCAAATCTACACCAAGATAGTTGTAACCACCTTGAGGAGGCTCAGATTGATTGCAAATTCCATTAAATAACTTAAAATACCTCAAAATTGAATTTGATTGAATGCAAAGGATTAGAAAACTTTGAACCAAAGCTCAAAACATCCCAAAACCAAAGTGCACACCACGGGAAGCCCCCGCATACTAGGAGACAACCAAAAAGAGATGTGAAAGCTTTTTGAATCATGAGTAAATATGAGAAAGTATGTTCTAGTTTCTCGAAATAAGTAGGAGGTTTATTTTGGTGATATCTAGGGGACATTTACCTGCTAAATGTGCATATTACTAGCCTTGGAAATCCATTGGGCATAGATTATGGTATAAACACGAAATCCCTTGGAGAGGAAGTTTAGAAATCCCTCAAATCTTTCACCTTCAATATTTGTTCTCAAAACCTAAAAACAACAACCTCCAAACAACTCTCCAAAAGTGCAAGAGTGACTCAGAAAACATTCATACAAATCAACAAATCATACACATCTAAAGTGGAAAATGCAATGTGCAAAAAAACTTGTTTTACTAATAACATACCTAAGCTACCCTATTTTAATAGTGTACATGAAGATTTATATGAAGCCACAAATTAGTTAGGAGGAGTAACTCCCTTTTCTATAAAATAGAACATAATTATACAACAACAAAGCGCGAGGCCTTGTCTATGATCTACGCACTCCATAATTTTTGATAGTATTTATGGCTACACCATTTATACATTATACTGCACCGCATGGCATTGAAGTACTTGGTGAACAAGCTCGTTTTCGGGGCCACATATGTCATTTTTTAGCTGGCTACAAGAGGTTGAATAAAGTAACACCATTTCAGTTGGTGTTTGACGTAAAAGTGGTTCTCCCCATGGAATTCATGTTACCTTCTTTACATATTACGTGCGCAGGAGGTATAAGCGATGAGAAAGCATTGGAAGAACGTATTGACAAGTTGATGTAGCTAGATGAACGACGCGCCATAGCAAGATGGAGTCATAAGTAAGAAAAATACAAGGAAGAAGGCATGGCATGAGAGGCACATCAAGGATAAAAGCTTGAGGTTGGGAAAATGGTACTTCTGTATGATTCAATTTTTTTGCGCCATCAGGAAAGCTTAAATTACATTGGTTGGGACCGTATGTTATAACTTATATACTTGACTTAGGTGCTTGCTAGTTAGAGGCACTGGATGTAACATAGTTGCTCGGTTACTTTAACGGGAGTAGGTTGAAGCCCTACTATAAATAAGTCTTCTTGGTGTTTGTAATAAGGTAATATTTCCATTTAGACTAGGTTCCCTTTAATGCATTTCTTTTATATGTGTTTCCTTCATCGTTGTTATGCTTTGTCAATTTAGTTTAGTGTTTTGTGTAATAAGTGTGCTTGCACGCTAGAAGCTGATTACTATCTTAAGTGTTTTTCATACGCAGAGGACTATGCATACCCTTAGTGTGGGGTGGTTTATATACAAGGTTCATTACCAAGTTGAATATAGTTTATTGTCATCTGAAGATGGGTATGCATGAGGAAAATTTTGTGTAGGTGCTTTTTGGAAGGGTGTAAATAGAAAAAAATTCTCCTAATGAAGACCACAGATGGAAAAATGGACACACAAAGTGTAACACAAGGTAGGTTGTAGTAGTGGAAACTACTTAGAAGAAGGCACAATGGTGAAGTACTTCGGCGCATGTGAGCGCGTGAAAGGAGGTATGTGGCCAAGAAGTAAAAGGCACGTAAAAGGTTATGATCTGTGGCACGAGAGATATACGTGGAAAATTTAGCAAACAATGAATTAATGTTGGGATCAGTGGTAGGTGGAGGAGCAATAAATGCTACAACTTTTTCAAATCTATATAAGGATGCAATGCGGGTTCATTTTTACCTTTGCTATTATGAATTTTCGAGCGAGCTATTTGTGAACGAGCTAGTGACACATTGTTGAAGTGTGGAGAATTGAGAAACCAGGCGTTGTGATCAGATTTGTGCATGGGATTGACTTGTGCTCCCATTAGAGAAGGGTTTAAGTGAAGCAGAGGCATGTGGGGAGGAGAAATCAAGCACTAGGGTTTGAATAGGAGCTAGGGCAAGAGTTTTGAGGCTAGGGTATGAAAGTTTGAGTCACATAGCTTTGACAAAGGTAAAAAGAACACCTTTTTAATTACTATGGCACCAAGGAGAGCACCTGGAGTGGGGGAAAAGGGGAAGAAGAAGGTGGAGGTTGAAGTCGAAGTAGAAGATACCCCGAAGGTAGGTTTTAGAAATTCAATACCTAGAGGGAGTTTTTATGGGGTGTAATCGGGATTCACATGTTCTTCGTTGTAAAGTCAATGATTACAACCACAAAACCAAGGACACGAAGGAGGATTTGGAAAATTTTCTCGTAGTGAAGATGACGAAGAGGACAACAGATGACATGTTAGTTTATGATGATACAGCAATAAATAAATTGTTGGCTAAGGTAGGAGTATTACAATTGTATGAGCTCCCTTACTTGAAAAACTTGAAAAATTATATCAATGGCTCATGAGTCGAGTATATGAAGATTTCTTATACTTTCTTTAGCGTCAAATGAATATTACATCACCATTGATTGCCAACTTGACAGGGTTGAAGAGCTTGGGTGTAGAGATAAATAGTGACCTCACTGATAAGGAGGCCATAGAAAAAACAAGGAAGGAGTTGGGTTACACTAAAGGTGGGTGTGGGATGGATATCCCTAAGTTGTAGAAGTACCCAGTCATCAGGCAAGTGACACATCTTTTAACAAAGCTCAATAATCAAGAATGTTGGTCTCAAGTCAATAGGGCATGCCTTCATGTTGCGCGTAGAATGTGTAGACACCCCAATTTCACATCTATTCGAAATCAATTAATTCCCCTTCCTCATTTCCCACAAAAATACATTTCGAATTAATCAAATATAACTTGATTAATTATCCATTTCAAAATCTAAAAAATAACCCAATCCTCACCACATGTCATTATTCTCCATGTTTTTCCACTATTGAATTAAAAATTCAAATTCAAATCCTCACCCACCCTTCATGGTCCCCACTCACCTAAAATCCTCCACTTATGAATTAAAAATATAATTCAAATCCTCACCCATTCTTCGTGGCCCCCACTCACGTAATCTTGCACACATTTTCAAACCACTCACTTAATCTTGCCCACATTTTCAAACCACTCACCTAATCTTGCCCACATTTTCAAACCACTCACTTAATCTTGCCCACATTTTCAAACCATGATTACTTAAATTAATCTAAGTTAATCACTCCTCCAGGCTATAAATACAACCTTACCCATCCCCTCTAAACACATGGAGAATAAGCTTTCATGCCATATCTAAGTTCTTGCATCCTTTGAGCAAAGAACATCCTTTTGCCTCGTCCTAATGCCAAAATAGCCTTATAATCCTTTTTTCCCATCCAGTGCAAAGTAAGAGGATCGTTGTTGTAGGAAGGCCTTGCTCCGTCTTGAAGAAAAGCACCTACATATCACACAATCAGGGCTCAATCTAAGTTTCCTAGCCCATTCTGAGGTTTGCTACGGAACGCGAAGGAGGAGGTATGATTATTGGCATTTTACTTCCTTGTTAGTAGTGTATTTTTCATAGCTTACAGAATGACATAGGGGTTGTCTACAAAATCTCCAAATTTATTGTTGAGACCATCATTGAGGAGGCGAAGGTGAAAAGATAAGTTTTGGTGCTATCCTTTTATCCTGATGATAGGTTGTTTGCTATGCCCTTTAGTTGAGCAAACTCTATTATGTCATTCCCCTTCCTAATATTCAATTCATCGGCCTTTGCAGTTGCAACCTTGCCTACAAAAACAATTAACACATAATTTCAGTCATTAGCGAAACCAATGAAAAAATTAAACATAAAAAAGTTTATTTTTTTAATTTTATTCTTTACCTAATTCAAAGTTATGGGTGGTCAAAACCACAAAGGTCTCGTCCATTGTAGCCTTCTCCATCATAAGCCTTGCACACGCATCATAACACTTGTGGGTGTCCTGGATATAAGAATGAATAGGAGAAGGCACACCTAAAGAAGTCGCATGGAGCAATCCACGGTGATGTAGGCACCACGTACCGGCTCACCCAATCTATATCCCCCTCCGTGTTGCGTCATCAGACACCAGCTGCAGATGTGGCAGACCATCCTTCATGTAGGCCTGGATGGTGCCATACACAAGGGGCTTCATAGACTTGGTAAGACACTATAGAGGTGATCTCCATCTCAAACGATGACCAAATGTATAAGGCATAGCCCATCAAAATGCACATAACAGAGAAGAAGAAGCCTTTCAAGTAACCCACGAACAAAACCTCCAAGCGAAAACATGAGCTCTAACCTGCAAACTGAAAAGGCGACCGTAATAGCACCCATCTCTCATGCACAAAACCAGGCCCGAGTAAGTGAAAACAATCAAATATATCAATGGCGTCCAAGTAAAATGCAGAGTTTCAATAGTCAATAACGACCCAATATTTCTAGAAAACTCCAAACAAAGCTAGTGTAAGACCTCTCCATCCCGAAGCTTCAAGAGAAACCCTCGTGGAGGAAAAAAATTGCAGATCTCTTTTGAAAATGAAGCTTCCAGAACAAAGATGTGAATGAAACAAAGCCGCACAAATTTTGTCCATAAAAAAATTGTAAATATTTGATAAATAATTTTTGTGTTGCATGAAAATAGAGATGTGGTCCATGAAAAGAGGGAAGTGTTCTTTAAAAATAGAGTGAATTATGACATCTTTTTTTTTTTTTTTTTTTTTTGTAAATAATGAGAATAAGGAGAAAAATATATCAACCAATCACATACGAGAAAATTAGTATTTGTAAATGAATTAAAAAATATTTATTGTTTAAAACTATTGTGAAGATCATATGAAAGAAAAATAGTTGATTGTGATTGGTTGAAAGAAAGAATAAGTAATAAGAAAGCGATTACTATAGTTACCCGCCTCTATAATACACGGACTAACAATGAGTGAATGAATCTATCATGTATAAAAATAATTAAAAAAGTTGGCTAAATTATTATAATTAAAAAGTTGGAAGAAAAATAAATAAATACAATTTAAATTAAGTCTTCCCTATCATTTAAATTTAGTCATTATGTAAAAATAATAAATAAAAAATTAATTAATTGTTATAATAATTATTTTTTTAAATAAATAAAATTAACATAAATAAGATTTGAAACTATTTTAAAAAGAAAATTACCATAATAAATGAGTGAATGAATTTATCATGCATAAAATTAATTAGAAAAGTTGGCTAAATTAATATAATTAAAAAGTTAGAAGAAGAAATAAATAAATACAATTTAAATTAAGTCTTCCCTATCATTTAAATTTAATCATTGTATAAAAATAATAAATAATAAATAAATTAATTGTTATAATTAATTTTTTTTTGAAAAAGAAATAAAATAAATACAATTTAAATTAAGTCTTCCTATCATTTAAATTTAGTCATTATGTAAAAATAATAAACAAGAAATAAATTAATTGTTATAATTTAATTTTTTTGAAAAAGAAATAGAATTAATATAAATAAGATTTGAAACTATTTAAAATAGGAAATTACCATTAAATTTAATAATGAGTGAATGATCACTATATGTATAAAAATAATTAGAAAAGTTGGCTAAATTATTATAATTAAAAAGTTGGAAGGAAAAATAAAATAAATACAATTTCCTATCATTTAAATTTAGTCATTATGTAAAAATAATAAACAAGAAATAAATTAATTGTTATAATTATTTATTTTTTGAAAAAGAAATAAAATTAATATTAAAAAAATTTGAAACTATTTAAAAAGAAAATTACCATTACATTTAATAGTGAGTGAATGAATCTATTATATATAAAAACAATTAGAAAAGTTGACTAAATTATTATAATTAAAAAGTTGTAAGGAAAAATAAAATAAATACAATTTAAATTAAGTCTTCCCTATTATTTAAATTTAGCCGTTATGTAAAAATAATAAATAAGAAATAAATTAATTGCTATATTTAAAAGAGAAAAAATTGTATAAATAAGAAGCGAAGCATTACTTATTGTTAAAATATATTGAGTTTGCAATTAAGAGTTGGAGGCAAAGTGGAGGAGTGAGGAGACAATCTAATTTGGTGAGCAAAGGTCAGCTCTAATCCCCCTTTTTAACTTGTTATCTTTCTTTCATGAAAAACAATCGCTTTACTTGCTTTACAAAGGTAATTGATTCATATTTATTTTCAATCTATACAAATTTCTTTAAAGCTTAAGCGAATCTTTGGTACCTATCATGGTTGTCACATGTCTGTATACTTCAAAAAAGAAAAAGAGAATAGTAGTGGGTCCAGCTTCAAATTTCACAGCAACACTAGTGTGTACTGGTTTTAATGGGATTGAGCGCTACATAGATAGGTAGGTTTTATTTTCCAAAGTTGCTACAGTAAGTACGTACATAGCTAGTTTAAAAGGTATTTATTATTTCCCACCAGAAAACAATTCCTATAATTTTTTTCGAGAACTTAATTGTGAGATTTGGAATCAAATTGGCCTTGGCTTTGTCAAAGTAGTTGTCACCACAGTCCACAAGTGTTCTAACGAGAAAATATTTTATAAAATTTAAACGCATCCCATTCACTATGCTGAATATTTTAATTAATAAAACAAAGAGGAATAATGCTAATATGATGATAAGTTTCCTTGTAACTTTACGAAAATGCCCTCAAACGACGATACAAATATCTGGAACGTGCCGCGAGGTGACCAAGCTGTCCATTAAACATACTTCCAAAATAGCCAGACTGTTGAAAACGGCCAAAAATTCGCTGTACGCCGACAATTCTCCCACTCCCACTCACAGGAAGTGTGGAAAAACAGTGCCAAAATGGATAAACACAAGTGGAAAATCAAGGGGACGTATTTCACCTAAACACCACCATTGAAGAATTAGAGGCACACACGGATTGATACTCTTTTTTTTTTTTTTTTCTTTCTTCTTGTTTTTGGACTTTTTCCCCAATTTTTTGTGGCTTTTTAAAATTGTATATATAGGTAATATAATTCTTCCAAAATATGATATATATAATTGGACATTGAATATTTTTAGCGATATTTTTTTCTTCAGATTTTTAACTTCTATAATATTAATCCCATATATATCAATGACATGAATTGAGTTTTCTTTTGTCTGAACCATATTATCATAATAACTAAAACAAATGAGCCCTTGTGCATGTTCGCTGTCAATAGCATTTGATTTTATTTTATAAAACGCTAGAAACTGCAAGGCATCATCTTATTTTATAATTCTTAATTCTTCCATTACTCAGTTCACACTTGGCATAGGTACCTAGTATTCCATGAGACCAGAGCACTGCCAGCGCAGCAGGTAAGAAAAGGCCTTTTTATCCGGATATATGCTGACAGGGACTCCATTTCATCCAACGTCCATATCTCAATGCCAACTAAGTAATCATATCAATGTAGGTAGCGAAAGACGGAGAGAAGAGAACAGATAAATAATAATATAAATACTCAAATCTTCAAATGCAGATATTTAATACCACTCGGCACGCATTGATTACGAGCCTCAATATTTGTAAATTCTTGCCTGCTTTCGAAAAAGTATTCGTTACAGATCTGGGTATATATAATATAGGTCGATACCTCTGGCTCTATGGTGTTGTAGGAACACAATAATAGTAAGCCTACTTACCTTTGTTCCTCACTACTTACTTGTTTTACATTGTGCAGAAGAAAGAAGAGCAGGCGGAGCAAAATGAAGTGTAAATGGAGTCAGGTGCAGGTAATCCTGTTGCTGTGCTTTGCATTTGTATGGGTAGAAGCAGAGTATGTTCAATACAAAGACCCATCACAGCCTGTAATCGCTCGGGCCGAAGACTTGCTGAGACGAATGACACTAGAAGAGAAGATTGGACAGATGACCCAGATTGAAAGAACGGTCGCCTCTGCGGATGTCATGAAACAATACTACATTGGTATAAAATTAATCCATTTGCCCAAAAGAGATTTTTTTTTCCTTATATACATTTCTGCTACATAGATTTTGAAAAGCTCTGGCTTTTTTCTGTTTTTATCCTTCTGTGATGTGATTCAGGGAGCGTGCTTAGCGGTGGAGGAAGTGTTCCTGCACCCAAGGCAAGCCCTGCAGATTGGGTCAACATGGTAAACGAGTTTCAGAAGGGTGCCATGTCCACCAGGCTTCAGATCCCAATGATATATGGCATTGATGGTGTGCATGGTCACAACAATGTCTATGGGGCTACTATATTCCCTCACAATGTTGGCTTAGGTGCAACCAGGCAAGTAAAACAGTTCAAACCACTATATCAAAACAGGGCTCTATCTACCCAATACAAAACCTTTTGAAGTTAGGGATTTGATGTTCTTTTCACACTGTCGATTCGTTTCTGGATATTCCTGCTTGATAGTTTTTAGTTCCGGCGTTTCAAGTCTACTACTAAACAAGGAGAAGACAGCCTTTGCTTATATTTTGTTTTGAGTCTATGCAGGGATCCTGATCTGGTGAAAAGAATCGGTGCAGCTACCGCTCTGGAAATCAGAGCAACGGGCATTCCCTATACATTTGCTCCTTGTATTGCTGTGAGATTCTTAAAGACTCAAATAACTTGGATATTTTGAAATAGACAACATTCTGGTTTAATAACTGACCAGGTGTTTCCGCATACAGGTCTGCAGAGATCCCAGATGGGGCCGGTGCTATGAGAGCTACAGTGAGGAACCAACCATTGTGAAAGCCATGACAGAAATCATCTTTGGTCTGCAGGGGACACCTCCTGTTAATGCTACCAAGGGGATTCCTTATGTAGCTGGACAGTAAGCTTCTTTTCCTGTTCTAACTAATTTTTTGTATGGTTTAGTGGGCATAGAGTTCTCAAAGCAAGTCTTCGTGGGATTCCAAATTTATTTGCACTTCTGTAGCTAAGCAGTAGGAGCTTTAAGCTTCTTCCCCTATTCTAATTTTCTGTTCTTTTTGTTCAATTTACTTTAAGTTCTAAGATTGATGAGTTTTCTTTACTTTAAATTCTGAGATTGATCAGTTGTGGTTCAGCCTTAGTCGGGTTCGAAAGATCTTAGCAGCACAACAGTAAGCTTTAAGCTTTTCTTTTATTCCAAATTAGTTTTCTTTTTAGTTCCATGGACTTGAAGTTAACAGTTTGATCACTTCCGTTGAATTTTTTTAGGGTGTTCAAAATATTTTTGAGTTTATATGGCAGGATAGTAAGCTCTAAACTTTCTCCCCATTCTAGGTTCAGTTTCTTTTTAGTTCAAATCCAAATGAGTTCAAAAGGTTAATATTCCGTATCAGGATGTTAAGCTTCAGGCTTCTCTCCCTATTTTTGGTCGAGTTTCATTTTACTTTAATTGACTTCGAGCTGTCAGATTAAGCAGTTATGTTACAGCTTTTGTGGGATCCGAAGATATTTGCATTTCTGTAGTTGGACAGTAAGGTTAAGGTCTCATGGAGGGGGACTATCTAAATTTTTTCAGTGGGTTCTGCTGAGAAAATTTAGGAGTCTTTTCCTAGTGGGTGTTGCAATGGACTGTATAAGCAGGGGTCTCATGGAGGGGGTTGCTGCTTCTATTTTTATGTTGCAGGTAGTTCTATGCAAATATTTTAATTACAAAACTGTAAATAATGAAATCTTCTCTTGAATTTGTGGAATAGTATGAGCTCTAACTAGCTGTGGGGGACTGAGAATTTGTAGCAACTGCAAAGAGATTGTTAGTCAAGTTAATTTTTTAATTCTATTTTGTAAAAAATCTACTAACAATTTTGATACAATCCCTAAAATTTAGAAGCCATCCAGAAATTTAATTACAGTACCTGCAAATAAATTTGTGTTTTGCACAGCTCAGAAAATCCAGAAAATTTAGGTAAGAAATTATAGGAATGCCAATTTGAGTTTTGTAGAAAACACCTGTCTGCTGGACTGCCCCCCTTCATTGTTCTTCTGTCAAGAAGCCAAGCAGAAGACAGTCTACATGTTAAGGCGACATGTGGGCAGAAAAACCCCAGCAACCTCTGAAAATCAGCAGGAAAAAATCTGGGGGCTCCTTTTTAACAAGAGAAGATTCATTTTATTCCTGTAACAGGCTGGAAAAAAATTCATTGGGCCCGTATGAACGGAAGTCCCCATGCATGGGACTGCGCCCTAAACTTTTAAATTATATTCCTGTTTTAGATTGATTTTCTAGAGTTTTCATTTTGATCAGATATGTTCCAGCCTTCTTCGTTTTCTAAAGATTTTTACATTTTCTATAGCTTAATCAGTTATGTTGTAGTCTTGGTAAGTTTTCAATTTTGATTTTGCATTTAACTTTGTGTGGAATGGATGGCTATCAGGAGAAATGTTGCAGCTTGTGCCAAGCACTTTGTGGGTGATGGGGGCACAACCAAGGGTATTAATGAGAACAACACTGTTATCAACTACAAAGGTTTAGTCGGTATCCACATGACTCCCTATTTTGATGCTATTGTCAAAGGGGTCTCCACCGTCATGGTTTCATATTCCAGCTGGAATGGAGAGAAAATGCATGCTAATCGTTTCCTTGTTTCTCATGTTCTAAAGAAGCAGCTTCGTTTCAAGGTAGTACATTGTGTTCTTACATTCGTTTTCCTTCTTGGCTAGTGTTGGGTTATTTATGATCAATCTTGGTCTTGCTTGTTATCCTTTCCGACAGTACATTTTTAACAGCATCGTATCAAAAATATGAGATTCATGTTTTCTATTATTGCTATTCTCTGGGTTGTAGGGCTTTGTTATTTCAGATTGGCAAGGAATTGACAGAATAACTAGCCCGCCTGATTCTAATTATTCTTTATCAGTCATGGATGGTGTAGGTGCAGGGATTGACATGGTACTGCATTTTACTCTTTTATTGTTCACATACTTGTGTGATATTTCAATCAATCAAAAGGGCACTTCTCTTTCATAGTAAATTGTTGACTTACCAAATTACAGAACCCCTTGAATATGATAGCTATGAGGCATATACCTAACTTCTCCATTTACAAATCTGTTTCACAGGTAATGGTTCCCTTCAATTACACAGACTTCATTAATGATTTAACTTACCAAGTTAAAGGAGGCTTCATCTCTAAGAATAGAATAAATGATGCGATGCGGAGAATATTGAGGGTGAAATTCAGCATGGGGCTTTTCGAACATCCCATGGCGGATTTGAGCCTGGCAGACCTAGTTGGTAGCAAGGTAAAGTGGGTATAAATTGTAATTCGTTGACAATTTCTGAATGATAAAGAGATTTGATGGATGCTCTTACATCATCAATCATCCTGTCTCTGCTCCTGTTGTTGTCTGATATTGCATTCCAATATCATTTTCACTATTTTTGAACACAACGTCACATCAAGTACAATATACATTTCCTACTAGTTGTTTATTGCAATATTCCTCAGCTTTCATCTGCAGGATGCAAGAAGTGTTGTGCTTCCCTCGCAATATCTTGTTTTGATAATTTCTGACATCAGTCAGCTCCTGATTATCAGGAACACAGGGATTTGGCGAGAGAAGCTGTTAGGAAGTCTCTGGTATTACTGAAAAATGGAAAGGCAGGAAGTCAACCTTTGCTTCCTTTAGATAAGAATGCTCCCAAGATTCTTGTTGCAGGAACACATGCTGACAATCTGGGTTATCAGTGTGGCGGATGGACAATTGAATGGCAAGGTTTAGGTGGTAACACAACTGTAGGTAAGGCTCCGTGTGGGAGAATGGCTATCATTTTATAGGTTGGCAGTTTGGCAACAATTAATCTAATTTTCTTCTTAATATTGTTCTATATTTTGTGCAGGGACTACAATTCTCACGGCAATCAAATCTGCTGTGGGTCCTTCTACTGAGGTAGTTTATGAGCAAAATCCAGATGCAAATTATGTGAAAGAAAAAGGGTTCTCATATGCTGTTGTGGTTGTGGGCGAACCACCATATGCGGAAACTGCTGGAGATAATCTGAATTTGACAATACCCTTAGATGGAGGCAACACAATCAACAATGTGTGTGCTTCCTTGAAATGCCTTGTAATCTTGATATCAGGAAGGCCACTTGTTATTGAGCCATACCTTCCAGTGACTGATGCCTTTGTTGCAGCGTGGCTTCCTGGCACTGAGGGCCAAGGGGTGACTGATGCAATTTTTGGAGATTATGGTTTTCATGGAAAGCTGTCAAGGACATGGTTTAAGAGTGTTGATCAGCTACCCATGAATGTGGGAGACAAGCACTATGATCCCCTGTTTCCATTTGGTTTTGGATTGAACACCACCACAGTATCTGAAAATCTGAGGTAGTAATTTAGGCTGGACTCTCTTTATCTACTAATAAGGTCAAGCATTGCGTATGAAAATGTTGTGGCTATGAAATAACAATTGAACATTCATTTATCATCCAAGTATTCATTCAGTTCAAGCAAATAAAAAAGAAGCATCTGGTACTCAGTTTTGTCCTTGTTTCTGTTTGCAATTATGTTTGTTATTGTTCTGTGCTGTAGGGCTTCATTTGCTGTTCTATCCAAGGGGACTCCTTGCGTGCTTGCCATGATTATTATCCCGTGCTTACACATATTTATCATGTGAAACAACAACACTTCATGCCTAACTCTACCTCCTTGCTGTTTCCACTTTTGCATTGAGTTTGACACTCTAGTATTACATGCTTCCACAATGATGTAATATATAACTTTAATAGTTTTGTTTGACAGTAGATATGGACTGAGATAACACAGCCAAGTGCATGTGGAACATTGTAATAACTAATGATTGACAAAAGAAATTCTTCTTGGAAGAAAGGCTTTTTTGGCTTTTGCAATTATCTATCTCAGTGCAACTTTCCTTGTTATTCTTACAAATTGCAGACTATCTCAAGGCACCTACAGCTTTTTTTATTCTTGTAGTAGCCAGGTGCATTCAATTTCGTTTGCAATTATCTTACTCATCACGATCCTCTGCCTCCAGGTTTACATTAGATGATACAAAAGAAAACAAAAGAAGCAAGAACGAAGGCATTTATAAAGAATATTTTGTATTTAAAAATCCAGCAAATTTTAGAAATCTAGAGAACATCTAAACACTTCCACGAAAGGAATTAACCAGTGAATTGAAAAATACGAGAAATTCATACGAAACCACCATCACCATATTTGGTAGCTTATAAGAGACAGGTTGTAATGGTGCACAGACAGTCGACCAGTTCGTCGGTAAATGTCATTTACATTGCAAATCCTTTTATTTTTCAAGACGATGCATTTTTCAACATTAAGAAGATTTTTGCATTTGACTAACTTCAACACTTATGGTATATAATTTCGATTTTGACTTGTTTATATCTGATAATTACCCCATGTTGGGAGTTTCATGGGTAATTTTATATTCTGTCTGGAGTGGAAGATTGGATAGGAAAGTGAACGAAAATAAGAAAATACGAAAATGACTTATTCGGATCTCCCTTAGCTCGTCGTTTGTGGTGCAAAAACGATGCGTTGACCAGACCAAACAATTTTCACACGTCCTTCTATTTCTTATTTTAAAAATGCTATTCTTAATGATTAAAAAAATACACTAGTTAAAATATTTAACAAGAACAAACATAATGATCCCCAATAAGGATAGGTCAAGAACATAAACCTTATACAAAAAAACTTCCATAAAATGGAACCTAAGAATCAATGCATTTGGTAGTCAAGTTCGAGTGTTGTCGTAAAACACTTTTTGACAACAAAATTGAAAGGTTTTTTCTTTATCCTCTACACCGAGCCATATCTAGACTCTATATTGGGGTGGGGGCACCCTCTATGGATGAGTTTATGGCGATCCCGTCTATATATCTCACTTTACTTGCCGGTCTCACTTGTTGGATGGCAATCAAGTCCTAAGCCCCTCAAGATGTGAACAATACCATTCCCAATGTATAGTTTCTAAATTATCCAATCAAGTTGCATGTATTACTCAACCATCATTAGGAGTAAAATTGCCAAAAGTGTTTATATCCATGGTAAGCATTAGTGTTCACATACTTATATAATCTGAATTTGTTAAATAGTGAGAACAATGTCATTCCCAATGTATAGTTTCTAAATTATCCAATCAAGTTGCATGTATTGCTCAACCATCATTAGGAGTAAAATTACCAAAAGTGTTTACACCATGGTATTGCATTAATGTTCACATACTTATATTATCCCCTATAAGGAGCATCACAATGTATAGTTTCTAAATTATCCAATCAAGTTGCATGTATCGCTCAACCATCATTAGGAGTAAATTGCCAAAAGTGTTTATACCCATAGTATTGCACTAGTGTTCACATACTTATATAATATGAATTTGTTGAATAGTGAGAACAATACCATTCCCAATGTATAGTTTCTAAATTATCTTATCAAGTTACATGTTTCGCTCAACCATCATTAAGAGTAAAATTGCCAAAAGTGCTTACACCCATAGTATTGCATTAGTGTTCACATACTTATATTATCCCCCTACGGGGAGCATACCAAGGGATTAGAATGCAGGACCAAATGGCTAGTGTTATAATTTCAAGAGCACACAAATCTCTCATTATCTGTTGCCCAATAAACACACGACCAACTTCATATTGTGTGAATAGAGAAAGTACGAGTATCAAAACCAAGGTTAATTGACAATAGGTCGCGTAAGGTATCACAAGCTAGTGCATATTGCAAATGATAATTTCCCCTATATGGAGTTAAACAAGGAAGCAGATGGACCAGATGGGTGGTGTTAGAATTTCAAGAGCACATAAATATCTTATAACCGATGTGATTAAACATATGGTTAACTTCATGTTGTGTGAATAGAGAAAGCATAAAGTATCAAAAATCAAGGTTAATTGTGGTGGAAGGCATGAGGTGTTTGTACGCACCCAAAAATTACATGGTGCAACATTTAATCGGGACAAAAATACTTCCAGATGAGATTGAGATTGAGATTGAGATACCTCCCCCTCTCCTTTGCGTTTCTATCTTGACTAAGCTCAATTCCTTTAACCTACTCTTGGATCCCCATTTTACTGCAGTAAGACCACATTTCTAGCTTTTGGCATTACTTTTAGCAATTGCAAGAATCGCCCTTTCCCTAAAGCAGCGGTTGCACAACTGCCCCCTCCGGCAACATGGACACTCACATCCTTTGTGTAAACACAAATTCAAACATACATTTTTTTATTACAGTTTGATTTTCTCCCAAATTACTTGGTCAAATTGGCTAAAAATAGGCTCATTGGAATGGTCTTGGATTTCTCCTTCCTTCTTGCTAAAAATAGTCTGTTGAATTCTTCCCTTTTGGCTGAGTCATCCTTTCTTGATCGACATGTGTTCTTGACTTCTTCTCCAACAACTTATAAATATGGCATTTTTGTTTGTATCATGGGTTGGGCAATTTTGAATTTTGAGAAGTGTTATGCTGCCGGATTTTGGAGAGGTTCTTGCATAGATAGTCAGTTCTCTATCTTGCTTCCTTGTTGCTCACATTCCAACTACATTCCTTACACTAGACCAACCATTTGTTTTTCTTGATTTCTTGTTGTTATCTATTGCCTTGCTCACCTAGATCAATTGGAACTCACACATTGGAAGGAGTTTGAAGCTAAGGAGACATTGGATACATCATCAACATTGGGACAAGCTACCACAGTTCTGTAGTGACTAGGTTGGGGATGTAATTCAATTCTTTCAAGTTTTAGTATAGGCATTGATCATTGAAATTAAGGGAATTTATTTGTAGTGTTATTAAAAGCATAAGGTAACATCACTTCCCCTGTATGTTTTCCATTCCAAAAGCTTCTTCCCGAGAAATTAGTTGGAGAAAGAAGTGAGGAAACCTTCGCATTTCTTTTCTTTATTTTCATTTCATTCAATTAGTTAAAATATAATCTTGCCGGGGAAAGGTTGTCTAGTAAAGAGGAAATTGCTTCTGAGAAGCTTTCCTTCATGGCAAATTTGAGGTAGGATCTTTGTTACATAAACCTTATTCTTCCTAGATTAATCATATTTTAAATGCTTCCTCTTTAGATTTAGAGTTGCAAAGCACCCATGCAATAGAGGAATAACCATATCCAATTATTATCTGTTTAATTATTTTGATTAGAGGAAGTAATTTTGTTGAGTTATTTGTTTGTTCCTTCACAATGTATCTTTCATTTTCTTTTAATATTTTGGAAAAGCACAAAACATTAGTTAATTGGTTAATTTTAATTCATTTCCTTTAAAAGCTTTCTAAATACAAAAAGATAGAAAAAGTAGTTGTATTTATTTTATTTAATTAACTAGGAAGGAATTTAATAAATTAAAAGATTAAGTTTACTTGTCTTTTGTTTAAATTATATTTCTTTCTGTTATTTATTTAATGTTAGGATTTAGTGTAATTTAGGAGCCCAAATCAAAACAATAAACCTAGTCATTAGAAATTCACGCTACCAGTTCATATCCTCTGACTATCCTTTGACTTTTTATCTAATCCCTTTATCTTTACTCCCGAGTTGATGACCATTTATGACCATTTCGGTCCAACTCAACCTTGTATGAAGATTTTCGAACCAATTATTCACCCACTGTAGGCATCGACCAATATCAAGGAGACATAGATTTAGGATTATGATTACTAGTTTTCGATCTACTCCCTTTCCCTCACAAATTATCACCAACGTGACACTCTAAACAAGCAATTATCCATGGTGAGCAATTTTGGACCTATTAATCAAACAAAGTTAGGCATCCCAACCCTTAGTTTGCTCTCTTTGTCCATCGTCTACATCTTTGCATGACCCTTTATGTAGAGGAATATTTAGAGATGAAGGGGCACTTTCCAAGAGTCCATAAGCCGGGATGAAGTATATTCGATTTAATTGACATATGTCAAAAGTTGTATGCATCGATTATCCTTGATCATAACATCCCACACATAGAGATCGGGACGAGCCTTTCTTGTGTTGCTTGACGAGAAAGTTTCGTACTTGTAAGTCGATCGATTACGAGTTTCTCGACCTTTGAATATCAATTTGTAGCCATCCCCACATATTCCATATTTACCATTTATACCTATCCATATCCATCACATCTTCCACATTTCGGTTGTCTTGGCCTCGACCTCGAGAAGTCGAGTGCACAAAGAATTCCATGTTATTTTTCCTATGTACAATGTCCGATCTAAAACATAGCTCAAAAACACTTAAATCTCTTCTTAATATTGTCAATAAACTTGCGACTAACTTCATGTTGTGTGAATAGAGAAAGCACAAGTATAAACAACAAAGTTAATCGATAGTTGAAGGTGTGAATTGTCTCAAGGAAATGCATAACACAAGTGCTATACATTTTTAGTTCAATGTGAGTTTTAGGGAATAAGAATAGGAACCCTTAGCAATAACAAGGAATGAGAATGGGAACATGGGCAAGGGTAGGCTTAGGCAAGAAAGCTAAATACAAAGAAACCCATAGATGCATGCAAATTGTTTCACAAAATTTTTTGGGTTTATTTTGGCATTTTGTCATCTTTTTGTCGGCCTCCACATTGTAAGTTTGGAGAACCAAAAGAGTTTTCTTCTAGAATTGAATTAGATGATACCACATGGGCGAAGTTGCTAAAGGCATCCACAAACAACCACTTATTGTAGATGCAATGATCTAATAGGAATTTGACGAAGAGAGACAAAGCAATTGAAGGCTTTCAATTAAGAATTAGAGGCCTAAAGAAACATGACAACCCACTGGAATTTGCAAAGGAATTTCTACACAACACCTTATGATAAAATGAAAAATTCCTCAAGAGGGCATGATTAATACTAATGGTGAATCTCTTATTGTTAGGATTAAAAACCTTCATAATAACCTCCAAATATTACAATACAAGAAAACTCTTTTCACCCTACCGAAAACATTTACATGGATGAAGATCTAATTGGGATCCAATATGAGGACTTGAAAGAAAACATGACTAAAATTGTTAAGGTAAGGAACAAGGGAAAATGGGCTCTTTTGCAAAGTGGGAGAGTTTAGATTTGAGATGCCCCCTCCAGGCTAGTCCAAACCATGACTTTACTCATCTCCCTCATATCACTAGATTCTAAGTCCCATATTTATGCTCTCAATAATCATGTGGAATTGTGTGGGAGGGTTGTCCATGATTATATGGGATTTTTAGGTGGGGATTATAGATTTTGGGATGACTTTAGAGTACACTACTTAGTACAAGAGATTTAGGCTTGTAGATTGACTATCCCACAATAGATACTATTGAGTGTCATGAAGGCTACCTTGATTGGTAGGAGGATGCATCCACACTTGCAACAACAAGTACATCAAGCAAAGTGGAGGGTAGGGATGGAAATGAAGGGTATGATGGAGATGGGGAGACGCGTTAGATATGGATGAGTTGGGGGAGATGGAAAATCTGGTGGTGATGGAGGATATGGAGTAGGGAGATTAGTATTAGTATTAATGTAGGTGGACACTATTGGATCAACGTAACAGAGCACAAGTGGTGATAGATTAGGGATGTCTAGCACAACACAACCTTTACAATTCATAATGCAAGTTCTCACTATAAAAATGCCATCTAGAGAGATAGATATAATAGGTTTGATTACTACCGCTCCAAATTCCCATATAAATGTATATATCTCCCTTCTTTTAATAATTTTGTCACGATTGATAACAAATATGACCACACAAATATTAGATGTGGCCGCATTATGATGCAATGTGGACAAAGTGTGATACCCTCTCGATCAAGTGAGATACTCTATAGAAAAAGTGGGGTACAGATCGTGCCACATCGGGACTATATAGGATTTGCCAATTCATTAGAGACTTATCTAGATACCATTATGACATGCAACTGTATTAATTTTCAGTATCTGCAAATCATCATGCGCCTTAATTATTATCATCATGGTCACGACTGAGAACTTCTTGGTGGTGAGAGCATTAGTATTGGTCCCACCAGGATCGAGGATGGCACAAAGGCTCATCGCCAGGAGATGTGCTTGGACCTTGGAATCCCTTCTCCAACCACCACTCATGCGGATAACTAACTCATCTTAGCTGTAAGATGTTTTGATTATACCATTTTTATATGTACATGACGAATATTTGATACCATTTTGTAAACATTGTATATATATTGATACAAATATTTTGATGGCATTATTGATGTATATTTGTTATTCCTATATTTATGAGTATTTGATATAAATAGATGAATGTTTTAGTAGATGTTTGATTTTTAGATGATGTTATCTGTTTATTTCTGTATGTGTTTGGTTTGAGTGACATGTCTAAATAGTTAGGAGGATTCCAATATGAAATTTCGAATCATTACACCATGTTCCTTTTGCATGTGTTCACAACCAATTTATATTTATTGGATACTTAGTCTCCATGTATTAGTATAGTAGAATAAAATGTGATGTTAGTTAAATAAAATGTTAGTTAGAATATGGATGTGATGATATGTGATTTGATGGATGATGAGGAGGTATGGGTAGATATAATGAGTAGGATAGTAGATTTTGATACTACTACTTACCTTGCAAATTGTTATGGTTCTACACATCCTTTATTTGATATTAGCATACAACAATAAGTACTATGATATGAAAAACCATAATACCAATGTTTGTAAGATATATATGTCTCGCTGAAAAGAAAAGTACAATATAATGCAATTAAGAAAACAAACAAACATATACAAGAAACGACACTCAAACAAACAAGTGTTTAACAAATGAATTTACTTTTTATCCTCTTTAATACTCAATATACACAAGTCTCCATTTCTTAATCACTTATAATCAATTACATCATGATAGGTGTTCCAACTTACAATAGGTTACAAGTATACAAGGTTTACATCCATTTATCTCAAATACAATAATACAATAGATATCATGAAATACAATACATCACAACTATGTTGCGAAACAACCTGTCAACTTTCATAAGAGATGTATCCAACAATGAAGCCATGAAAATGAGATAAAGAGTATCATTATAGTTCTTTACCTTCAATAATGAGACTTATGGATCCCCGCACACTCAACACGAAATGAGAGTGTCCCTAAGCTTCATGAGAAGGAATATGCAAGTAATTAATGAGGTAAAAAGAAATACCATATGTAGTATAGTCACCCAAAAGTGGTAGACCTATAAGTAGGATAGGAATAAAACATCATAGAAATAATAATATTAATGAATATGATTTTTGGCCAAAAGACTTAGGATAACAATAGGTTCACATTCCTAATGAAATTTGACAATGAACTAGGGCATGCCTAGTCTTACTCAACTATAAATGAGGGAAGTACTTGATTCTATCCATAGTCCACCCTAACACCTATAATATGTTAAACTACATTAGACAAACCTTCTCATTTATATAGATCACTTCTATCTCATATACCCATTCACAACTCACAACATGTTATCTCTATTTCACTCTCCCACAAACCGATAAGAAAATACATTAAAACTAGGGAAAAACATAAGCAATTACCAACTCTTGTGAATATCTCATACCAACTACAAACATTTCCATTACAAGGATCCTAACCCTAGTTCATCGAATCAACACAGGGGAACTATATTGTCCCATAAATAGTCTTATAATACACAATGTAGTTTTACATGTTTGAATTTCCATTAAAAATAGGTCATCATCTTGACATATTTGAAATCATGATCCATACCAGTTTCCACTCTATTGTTTCAAATGTTTAATTTATATCTAATTTCCAAAAAATAGGGTTTCCATGTTTAAAAAATAGTATCCTAATAATATGTTTTTTTGGTTTAATGAAACACCAAGAAATGACAATCCAAAAATAAATATCCATCAAACCGAGAGAAGTAATTCAAGCAATAATAACACTTGTAACTTTCCTATACCGATTATGAGTGCCATTATTACAAGAACTTGAACTAGGTTTTCTCACATTTGTGTCATCCCAAACTAAAAACAACACTCAAATAATAACAAATATCATAACTATCCCATACTAATTAAGAGAACCATGATTACAAGATTCCTAAACCCAATTTTCCTGACATCTCCAAACTATTAATATATTCATTAAAAGGTTCATTTTCATTATTCAAAACATCATCTTGTTCTTAAAATAAAGTCACTAGATTTTATCCACACATAATCTAGAAAAAAATGCCATATACATGGTTATATACAAAAGTAGGTTCTCATTTCCTCCAAGATCATAGTCAAGATAGACGTGTTTACTTTTTCATAGCTATCAATTCTATTGAACTATAAATAAGGCATATGGCGCTTGTAGACACTTAAATTTGATATTTGCACTCAACAACCCTTGATTTGACTATGTTTCTTCTATTAATTTTTGCATTGTGTGCGGAAATGAATGTGAAAGGGATTTGTTCCTTGATGGAGTTGCCTTCAAAGATGATTCTTCTTTGAAATATGTTTTTGTTTTTGAATATATACTTTTTTTGTATTTTTGATTTTTGGGAAGAGATCCTTTTTGGGTGCACTTGGGCAAATCTCTCCCAAAAAAGTTGCCAAAAATTGTGGTGAGAAAATTTGTTGGGTGGAAAAATCAGGTGTTTCGACCAACGCTCATGGGGCTACGCCCCTCTGTATTGAATGGTAAAACTCCCATTATTGAAAGTAAACTAATCCTAATCCTATCTAAATGTTGTGGGTGGCCAAATTGGTTGGGGATCACATAGGGACACTCCACTGAACCTGTGGAAAAGTGCTTGTATGAGGTACAAGGGAGGAAATTACAGTGATGAGGGGAAATGAGGGAAATTAGGCAAGGAAGATTACTATGCCGTGAGTAGATTACAAATCTCACACCCTAGTAACCAAAGTAGTTCAACATTCAATATAGAGGAAAGAAAAATGAAGCTATCTAGTGAGATGGACAACCCAAGACACCAAGTTCTCAGATTCATCTATCGAAGATACAAAGCTCTTGCATCACTATACTTGCAAAGTGCATGAAAGAGGGAAGTGGAAGAAACAAAAGATGCTTATAACAACTATGTTTATTTCGTCAATGATGAAAGTTGCACACATTCATACATCTTGGAAAGTAGAAACTCTATTCCTTGATTGACATTTACACAAGTTGTACAAAGCAAGGAAAATAAGAAAGCATGTAGAAGAAATGTAGCTTTATTTCATGTATATGGATGACACAAATTCCAACAACATATTACAATCCACTATTGCTACAAAGTATAAAATTTTCAGAATGCAATTTTCGGATCCTTTGGAATGGAGAAGCCATCCCAATTTATAACAATGTGGATTGAATCTTCGCTACCCCCACATGAATATTTGTTGTCTCATTCAACTCGTGACTTTTCACCTTCCTAGGAAGTGAGAAATAAGTTCCCTTTTTATAAATTAAAGGGACTTTTACAATGTTACTTTATAAAGTCACTTAAATGAATGAGACAAAATAAAATGATTATGCCCAATGAAGAATTAGAAAGGGGAGAGAAAGAAGAGGAAGAAAGAAAGAAGAAGGGAGAGGTTGCTCCATATCATGAATGAGGACACATTATATTTTGATGAAGAGCTTCTTGTGCAATGATGATGCATGACACCCCTGGACCACGAAAAGAGTGTTTGAAAACACTGTTTGGGATCTTCAATTAGAGCTTGAGATGGTCACAAGAATTGATCATGGCGATCCTCCTTGACACTCGATTGATGAAATCATTAACTCATTGAACTCATCTCAACCAACTTAATTCAAATCACCCAACTCACCAGGTGATGGTGATGGATCCACCTGTTGCGCCTTGCGATGCTCAGTCTTACTTCTGAACACAAATTTGATGCCTTAAGACCTTTGAGAAGGATAAAATGACTTGTTTGAGCTATGAAACCATATTGAAACCATGTGAGGATGAAAAAATTAGTGATATAAGTTACTACAGAGATGGTATCAACTTTCTACAATTGAAATTGAAGACTGCTATTTTTGGAAACCATGATACATGAGTGCGTTTTTGGTCAAAGTTACTTTTTCATTGATTGAGGTGTTTCTCTCACATTCCAAGCATGTTTGCAGATGTGTTGGGGTCAATATGAAGCAATTTCTATTTTTATAATTTTTTTTTTTGCTTTTGAGCGCGTGCCTTAGTTTTCAGTTTGCATGATTTTCAATGTTCTTTCTTTTGGAGGGTTTTTCCGTTTTTGAAAACTTACTAAAAATGGAAGGTGCGAACCAAATCACTTGTTATTTTTAGAATCTAAAAATTCCTGTGTTGGATAGATGAAAAAATTTGTATTCTTTCCGGGTTTTCATTTGTTCGAGTCTTTGTTCAAAATTTTAGGCTCACCCACTTCACCGATTAACGACAAATGACAAAAGAACACTCTAGGGCACAATTTTTAAATGGATTCCATTAAAAATGGGGATGTATTTTAATATTTTGTTTTTTAAATATTAGAGGCATTTTGATGAGGAATATTTTCTCAAAATTTCATGAGGATTCGATCAACAGTTTGAGAGATATGAGCAATTCTTTATTTTTTTGCCCCTAGGGTTTCTGACAGCTCATAACCATGGATTTTGCTCAGAGATCTCTATTTATTGTGTTTTAGCATCAAGGAATGGTTGAAAAATTATGGTGAAGGTGGTGTGAATGGCCTGGATGCAACAATAATGGAGGAGAGGAAGGATTTCCATTAGTTGGAGATTTCTTGTGCGTGTGTGAAGAAGAATTTGTGGAGTAACTTGTCGAGGCCGTATCTTGAGTTCCCAGAGGATTTTTTTGGTGATTCCTTATATGAATTTTCATGAAAAAGGCCTTATGAATCCAATGGTGGTGGTATAATTCCTCTATTCTTTTTGTAACCCCTGAAAAATAGGATTTTTTTTTTTAGCCTGAAGGTCCGTGCATGCTTAAAAATGGTTGTAGATAGAATGCTCGTAGGTGATATGAAAAATATGAGACCACCATCCTCTAGGGATCTAAATTATATTTCTGATGATATATTTTTTGACTTATAATTCCTTATAGAACTCTTGGAATCACTTCCCAAAGCTCAGGGACTATTTTGAAATTGTGCAGTGTTTGTCCGAAGTTTGTGGTTTGTCGTGAATAATAGTGTTGGCCGACTGTTGTAATACATCCTTCGGATTTTTCCTTGAGTGCCTAAATTTTTTTCCAAAGTTTGTTCTATTTGTTTTGGAGTTTGAATTGAATACTTAAGAGTATATCCAAAGACTGTGGTTCGCTGTAATCTGAGACCACCAATGTCGGCCAACTATTATAATGAATTTATGAGTTTGATGGATAAATTTTTGTGAACGTGTTTGGTTGACCTTCAAAGGATTCGAAACATGTTTGTGATTTCCTTGTTATTGGGTGACAATATCTATTTTTGGCACTAAAATGTTCATACGTCTTTGGCTGACCTGAGTGATTTTATGTAAAGCATATGGTGATGACCCTAAAGTCATGTAACTATTTTGGTTGCATGATTGTGTGTTGTGATGGTGTTTGAGCTTCATGTTTAAAGACTATTTTTGGAGTAGTTTTGGGCAGCTTCAGGTGACCTGGTTGTAAAGGTGTTCTTGGGCTTCTACATTCCAAGTGATGGTGTTGTGAGTAGTTGATGATGATATTGAGGTCATGATATTTCTATCCATATGTCATTTGTGCATGGTTGAGGTGATTTGGTGCTAGTTTGAGCCTCATCTTTGAGGACTATTTTTGTAGGTCATAGACCTAGTGAGGATGATTTCTCCGAAGGTGGTATCACTACATTGAATGATATTGTAGAGGTGTAGAAGCTTCTTTGGAGGTTACTAGTGGGTCTTAGACATTATGTTTAAGTGGTCCTTGAGATTTGGTGAAGGTATTATTAGCCCAAGAGATCTAGTTTTGGCGAGAGGGTTGTTTTGGTGTATTAGGCCTATTTGAGACCTAATGGAGGATTAGATGCTTCTAGATGTCATTTTATGACCTAAGTGGTCCTTTGAGTGATGTTTTTATAATGTTATTATGATGTATTTTTCCATATGATGGCCGACCTAGATGTATTAGGATCATAAGTCATGTATAAAATTAAGTTGTATGGCTCATTTGAATTAGTTGTGAAAGTGGGAGAAAAGTGTGAGCTACAGGGCTGTTTGAATGAGGTGAAGAAGGTCTTTGTGACATTGATGAGAGGGAAATGAAGATGTGATGTTGTTCTAGAGAGAGATCAGGTATGGACGAGATATGTCGGATGTTGAAATCATCTTAAAGGGAGAAGTACTTGGGCATGGAGGCTAAAAGGCGTTTTGATAAAGATAGAGAGGAAAGTGAGCTTCATTAAGTCATCATCAGTTGTGTGAGAAACATTTCAGAGATTGAAAACTTTTTAGGTTTCTTTGGTTGGTGCTGAGACATCTTGGGGGTTGGTGCCTCCTTGTATGGTTGATGCTTTACTAAACTAGGGGTTTGTGCCTCACTAAACCTAGGGGTTGGTGCTCCTTGTTGAGTTTGTGCTCAACTAAATTTGAAACATGGATATAATAAAGTTTTATTTTAGTGGGTTTTCTTCCCCTTGAGGGTTTCCCACTTAAATTTTGTGTCCATGTGTTCCTCTTGCATATGTTTTGATGGTTGTGTTGCATTGATTAATCTTAATGGATAAGCTAAGTTGAATGGTTGATGAATGCTAACGTTTAAAGTGAATGAAATTTTTTTATCCCCTTTAATTGACCCTCCATCTCAGTGGTTTTGCTTCCAATAATTGGTATCATAGAAGAACCTCTAAAACACGCTTAATAATCTTGAGGTGATCCTTTGAAGCACAAGATGACTAAGTAGTTAAGGAAAGAGAACCAAGAGCTAAGATCTATGGTCAAGAAGGATGAAGAAACTATCAAGGAACTCATAATTTAGTTAGAGGTTACGAGAACAAGTTTGAGATCAAAGGAAGATGAGTGTAACCAGTTGAAGATTAAGTTATGTTCCTTAAAGAGTAGTGATAACCATGCTAATGATGATATTGGAAATGAAGAGGCTGAAGTTGATTTACAAACTAAATTGGTGCATCAAAGAATGCTGAACTACAAGTTGGGGTCAACAATCAAGGGATATGAAGAGAGTATACAAGAATGTGAGATCCAAATTGAGTATGTGTTAGCGAGATCTTAAGACTAAGGAAGATAAATGTAGCATGCTCAAGACTGAAGTAGAAGATCTAAAATCTAAAGAAGAAGATTATATTAGGTATGAAGCTGAAATGAAATCCTTTAAAGCTAAGTTTGATCGGATATCTAGTAAGCTGGAGTCCTATGAGAGGTTTTACAAGATCTCCAAGGATCTAGACATAGACACTAAATCACACACTTTGGGTATTTATCTAGTCATGAAAAATAATACTATTCATATGATTCCTAAGTAAGAAAAGTACTAATCAACCCATGTATTTGGCCATCTTTTCTTGCTTTTTGTTGCCTATGTTGATTTTACAATCCTTCTAGCACAGTTTGTCTTTTCACACTTTGACATTTCTCTTTCTGGACACTAACCCATCTAGGACGCCGCCTCAGGCGCCTGTCCCCTCGGGTACCCCCGACCTCTTTGTACTTTTCTCACATCTTTTGGGTCCTTTATAGACGTTTGGGCATCTTATATTTTTGGTAGTCAGCCTTTTCGGGGTTAATTACAAAATTCAAGCAAGGGAATTATATAAATATAAAGTTATGTGACCATAATAAAGGACCAAGCACTAAGCATTAGCTATCACCACCTAAGGTTGCATCCAAAGGCATCTACAAGAGAATTTAAGCATCCATCTAGCATCCACACAAGGGAAAGGTAATGCATTATTCTCATACACTTCATAGGAGGGAAGTTCATTATTTCATGCACACATCTATCTACATCTTACATCTAGCTACTTTCTCGCTATTAAGTGCAATTTGCACAAGAGCCACCTAGGGCACAATATCTTCACACACACATAAAACTACATTGGGTATGAAATGTAGTGCAATGCTCACTCATTTGATAGATGAGGAAAATCGAAATGCTTATTTGCATTATTTTACTTTTTGGATTTGATGCACTTTTGAGAGTTTTGAAGGTCATTTCTTTATTGAGGGTTATCAGCGACATCGACGATCATTGTGTGACATACAAGTGATAGACAACGAAGGACATCAAATACCTTGTGACCCTCTGAAGGAGGTTTTCTGAGGTTATGAATAGTCACAGGTTACCAGAGCAGGTATGCAGTGCCCACAGGCACCCTTGACGCATTCTAGGTGCCCCAGTCTAAGAAAATCTTACAGTCACACATTTTTCTCGAGGCTTTGTTAGAAAATTCCCTCTATGTTCATTAGTTCATCATTGCAACACATACTAGGTTTAATAAAAATCATTAACTTATTTTATTTCCTCATTTGCACTTAGGGTTTAACATTTTATTTGCTTATTTGCTTGGGTCAAATTCTATACTTCATTATTTATTCATTTACTGCTACATTGCAATCAAATTTAGGCATCTATTTATTTCAATATTTGCTTAATCATTTGGCGAACCCGTCACTCTATTCCCACATTCTTTATAGGTTTTTTCTTCTTATGCCCGTCACCCGTAGTGGTCATTTTGGGTCTTTTGAGCATCTCGAGCTTCCTCCATCTTCCCGTAGGGTTTCTAAATCAATGGCTGAAATTGAAAATCCATTTGCTAACTCTCAACAAGTTCCTCTCGAAAACATTGAATCCTCTGATAGAGATACTTTATATGATGAAGACACCAATGTTGATCAAGAACAATTAGACAAGCTCACAAACTTTCATCAAGCTTTATGTGATAATCCTGCTCATCTTCCACATATTCTTCATGCTTTAATTACCGGTGAAAACTCTCATGATGTTGTTTTGGCACCTCTTGTCAGTTCTTATTTGAATGCCATGGCCTCCACCCAACCTCTTCATATTGCTACTTCCATTCCCACCACTACCGCTCCCATCATGCAACCCAATGCTTCTAATGCATAACCTGGTGCTTCCTTGAACACCCATGATTTAAATTCTTTATATAATGATTTGCAAACTCAGGTTCGTCAAATACAATTGGCTACATCTCATGCATCTCCATATTTGGAATCCACTTTTCTCCTTCATTCTCCTTTTGCACCTACTATACCCACCTAGCCACTTCCTCTTAATTTCATCACTCCTGAGTTACTTTTTTCAAATTCCATGGTGACCCTCAAGAACATCTTCGGGCATTTCATGTAGCATGCCTATACTATGCGGATGATCACACTTTTCTTACAAAGCTCTTTCCTTGCAATCTTCATGATTATGCGATGCGTTGGTTCTATGATCTACTGTCCACTTGGTAACATATTTCACGCATCTCATTGATGCTTTTCTTTCTCACTTCTCTATCAATATCAACTCTAAGATCTTTTATGCTCAACTCACACAACTTAAACAAGGATCTAACGAACATCTAGTGGATTATGTCTTGTGATACAAAAACAACTTAGCTAAGATGTCTAATGTGCTCGTGGAATTTGAGCTTCAAGATCTATTTGTTCAAAGTCTATTATCGCCTCTTCAGGAGAGTTTTATCTTTGAAACCTCTCCATCATTCGATCATTTGTGTCACACTCTTAAGCTACGTGAAATAAAAATATTATCTATAGGAAAGATTAAGTATAAAAAACATGCTTCATCTTCTATGCGCTTTCAAAATAAATACACTTTTAAGCCAACTACAAAACCTAGTGAAGCTAAAACAATAGTCAATGTTGTCTCTAATACTAAAGAGATTCAATGACAACCACTTAAGCGAACATATAAAAAATTGTGTGTCACTTCACATATTCTCTTACCACAACTTATCAAAGAAATCTTATTACGCTTCCTCCTCCACTCAATTTGGACCCATCTTGTCCAAAAAGGTGCAATTACAACAAAATTTTAGATGCGAGATACCATTAACGTGTCGGACATTCTACATATTGATGCTTCAAATTTCACAATATTATCCAAGATCTCATTGATAATAATGCATTTGAGGTTCCAGATCCTATAAATTATGCTCCAATAAATGAAAATCATAAGCTCAAAATCTTCAACAATCCTTTTCTAAAACATGATAAGCAAGCGATTGACTCTTCATCCAATTTTGCATATCACGCAATGCCTCTTCTTGCATCGGGGATCTTTATTTTCTAGTTTCTCATACTGAGATATCCCTTCCGATCATTACTTTCTATGATCATGACTATCATGCTACATTCTCTTTAGATCGTTTACACATCACTGCTTCTATTGGATCTACTCTTATCAATAACATTATTATTGATCCATCATTTCTTGTAAGTACATGTTCTATCATAATTCTTGTCATTATCATATTCACTATCATACACTTAGGGGCATCATGCTTATTCTCCTCCCTCCTATAACACTACACTCCACATCTAATCTTTCACACACATCATGAACATTTTGATACACTATTGTATCATCATTACCCGATGAAAAAATCTCGCTCACACTTGACTATAGAGGGAATACTATATACATGAACCTCACACTTTGCACACTACAAAATACACACTTCACACTTCGCACATATTCAACATATTTTTTGCATGACTTTTACCACACACTATGCACATTATTCACTCTACACATTCATGATAAATCTTTATTGCATATTCTCTTACACGCTACATTCATTACCCTATGTCGTAATCTAGTTCCATTGTCCATACTCAACTCGCTAAGGGTATACATATCAAATGGATCTCATCACCCTCACATGTTCATTTAATCACTCACTCACACACTTTCTCTATGCTCTACAATTTATCGATCACATCTTTCTAGCGTGCGGAATTCAAACCATTTCCTGATGACACACTCTTGTTCTAAGGTTAATTCTTGAATGTTGAGTGGGCATGTATAAATGAACCTCATCTCATACATACTCATTCAAATTCACTCGGGGGCACATAGATCCTATCAAACTCATACTGCATTCCATTCCATCTCATCCACAACATACTGCATATTTGGGTCACATTTACTCTTACTTACTTATACTCGCATGATACATCATTCTTACTATGTTATTTGGATAAACAATATGTCATTATATTTTTCGTATACACATGCACGTTCACTTGATTTATAGCTATGATCATAGATTCTATAGAATGATACACACAACATGGATTCTTGGCGGAGTACCTCATACTAGTCTTATAATGACTCCTGGGGGCATCCACTTTCTTACATTACAAGTGCTATTGTTTCATTTTTTTCATAGCACATTACTTTATCAGATTATACACACTTTGAAATAATTTTTATCTTGCTAACATGCTAATGGGTGCTTCATGTGAAACATTTATTTTGCATGTTTATTTTCTTTCATGTCTGTTACATTACTTTCTCTTGTATGTCATTTATTGTCATTGTCATGCGGGATTTTCCTATGTATTTCTTATTAACTCACCGACTATATATGCTTGCGGTAACTACGACCTTGATTGTCTTGCGACATCATGTATGAAACCCACTTTTCGTAGTCTAATTTGTCTTCTTGTGTGTTTACATATTGTCTTCTTGTTGCTAGCTTACATAATGGTATTTTACATGCGTGTTTTTATTTTATTAACACTTGTCTCCTAGCTAATTTTTTTGCGTGTGCCTTGGTTTCTACCAAGCACACTCCCTCCTCCCTCCAAGGGCATAATGGGAGTCTTCCTTTGGGCTGCATACTCCTTAGGGATGTCACATGAACCCCAAATGACGAGGCATCATTTGGGTGAATTAGTCACCCCACACAACATTTCACGGTCATCACACATCGAGTTCAATATCGGTACAACACAATCATTAGTCACGACAATGACCACGATCCCGACTTGGTCCCTCAACATAGTACAAACATTAGCACCTAGACCCGAAAAATAATGCTTGAGTGCCCTTGGCCCTTCCTAGATACTGCGACTGAGTGCGATTACACAAACTTTATTAGTTCAACATAGTCCAAAAACTTCAAAAAGTAGATTTTATAGACAGACAATCCTTAGCACTCAACATGCATGCACTACACAACAATTTTTACTTTTATGTTGGAATGGAATTGTTTAAAATGGATCAAAAATTTTACACACCATCTGAAGTGGTGTCCACATTATAGGAAGTAGTTAAAGGATGGAGGATGACACTAGACTTTTCTCCCTACACTTCTTCCATGTATTGGCGTGAGATCACCCAAAAATATTGCACATAGCGCAACTGGCGTGAGATCACCAAAAAAAATAATTCTTCTACATAATCTACATGATCCTTTCTACACTTTTTAATCATCACGGATCATGTGCACATGTTCCTTTTGAATTTTCACATATTTCTTTACATACTTTTTACTCATTTTGATCATATACTTGCGTATTTGACTACTTGTTCATTCTTCTCTTTTGCAGGTTCATCCTTATGGGAAGCGGTAGTCACATCACACAACATCAAGCTAAAGATCAATCACATCAACATCAACATCAAAAATAGGTACAAACGTTACATCTACACATGTGATCCGCTTTAGGGTCATCATCATTATTATCACATATTTTTCACTTCCTCTTCTCTAGTTTCCACGCTTTAAATTTTTATCACTACATGATTTTTCTTGTCTCTCGACACACTTTTTTCCATTAATCTACATGGTTATCAGATACACATCTCTTATCTACTTTATGTTATCAAGCATTCATCAACAACATAAAGTGGGGGTAAATGTAGACACTAAATCATGTACTTTGGCTATCTATCTAGTCCTGATCACATACTACTATTCATAAGAGTCATAAGTAAGAAAATACTAATTAACTCATGTTTTTGGCCATATTTTCTTATTTTTTTGTTGCCTCTATTGATTTTACAATGCTTCTAGCCCACTCTGTCTTTTCACACTTTGACATTTCTCTTTTGGGACACCAACGCCTAGCCAAGATGCCAGTGCCAGGTGCATCCCTATCCTCCGGGCGCCGTGACCTCTTCATACTTTTCTCACCTATTTTGGGTCCTTTATATCCATTTGGGAATCTTTTCTGTTTGGTAGTCTTCTTTTTCTGGGTTGATTATGAAATTCAAGAAAAGGAATCATATAAATATGAATTTATGTGACCATAATAAAGGACCAAGCAATAAACATTAGCTATCACTACCTAAGGTTGCATACAAAGGCATCTATAAGAGCATTCAAGCACCCATATAGCATCACACAAGGGAAATGGACTACATTATTCTACATACACTTCATAGGAGGGTAATTTCATTCTTTCATGCACACATCTATCATTACATCTAGCTACTTGTTCTCTATCAAGTGTGACACACACAAGAACCACTTAGGGAACAATATCTTCACACAAACACACACATAGGAATACATTGGATCTAAAACAAAGTACAAATATCAGTCATTAGATCATTCATTTGACATTTGAGTACATTATGACCCATCATTTGCATTATTTTATTTTTGGGATTTGATGCACTTTTGAGGGTTTTATAGGTCATTTATTTATTACAGGTTATTAATGACACCAATGATCATTGTGCAACATACTAGTGATAGGTAGAAAATGACAATGAATACCCTACAACCCTTTAAAGGAGGTTTTATGAGGTTCTGAGCAGTCATAGGTGCCTAGAGTAGGTCTCGGCAGCACTCCGCATGCGCCACTCGACCCATTTGAGACACCCTAGTTTAGGAAAATATTACGGTCACACATTTTTTGAGGCTCTATGTGACACTTCTCCCTCTCCATTCATCATTTCGTCATTGCAGAAAAGTCTAGATTTAATTACAAATCAGATAAGTCATTTTATTTCCTCATTTGTGCTTAGGGTTTAAAATCTTATTTTCTTATTTGCTTGGGTCAAATTTTGTACTTCATTATTTATTCATTTACTTTGCTGCATTGTAATCAAATTTAGGAATCTATTTATTTCAATATTTTCTTAGTCACTAGATGATATTTTGAGCAATCAAAAGGCTTTGGTGATAGAACTAGCCTAGGTTTCAAGAGAGACCAAAATGATGATGTCACAATACAAGATGATGCTGGTCCTAGTTCAAATAGATATAAAAAAGGATGCTAGTTCAAGAAAGGTCAATATTAAGAGGTCTAATTCAATCAATTAACCAAATGCTATGAGGTATGCAAGTTTTTTTCATGGCTATTGTTATGCTTACAATGAATTTGGTCACAAGGTAAGGGAATGTGAAGGAATATTCTTTGAGAGTGAATACCCATGGTGCAATGGAAGGAGTCAAAACCATACCAGATCAAGAGGTAAGAGTGATACTTGATATAAAGGTCATGAAATAGGTTACATTGGTGAGTTTAGTCATTTTGAGTCATCAAGGAAGGTCAATAAGGTTGATGCTCCCAAATCCAAGGAGGTATTGAGGCCTAAGTCAAATAATCTGATCCTACTAATATAGTCAAGAAAGAACTTATGAATGTTAAGACCATATCAAAGTCAGATCACGAGGATAAGTTAAAGGTGATATTTAAAAAGGGTTATCACTCAAATGAGATAAAAAAGGTTGAGAAAAAGGTTCAAGAAAGTCATGTTTGTCGACAACATTTGATCAATGAGTTCCTAAGAAGATAAGAAGTCTGTATATGTTTTTCTATTAAGGAAGCATCCAATATATGTTTGGTTGAGCATTAAAGTCTGTTAAAGCAATTTTTATGTGTCGTGAATAATGTTGTCTTGCTATAACTATGTTGTAAGGGTTTTAAGAGATGCTAAGAAGGTTTATAGGTTGAGGTTTCTTTGAATGAGATGTGTGTTAGTATCCTATGATCCTAGAAGTGTGAAGTATACAATTTGTAGGTCTGTTAGTAGGAAAGTGACAAGAGTTACAATGAAGATGTTCAATGTTTTGAAAATATGAATGCATCAAATGTGTTGAGTGACCTTACTTAGGGCTGTCTTGTGAAGAAAGAGTAAAAACTAGAATAAATTCTCTTAGGTATGTGTATAAAGATTCATCAAAGGTAGAATAAAGTGTGAGACACACATGATTGAGCTATGTGATTATGTCTTAAGGTCTATAGGTTAGGTGAGTCCATTGGTAAAGAGATGAAAAAGTTACATAGAGGTTCTATCATAGTAAAACTTGAAGATGACAAAGTTGAGGTTAGAAGACATCAAGATAGATGTTGAGGAAAATTTTTACTCAGGGATTTTGGTTTGATACTTGAGGGGTAAATTTTTCTCAACCTCGGTATGGTGAGGTTTTCAGGATACGCATGAGATGTGGTGGATTGTTGGGCCTCAAAATATTGGCTAAGTGAAAAGGGAGCGTGAGTGCGTGGGACCAATAGGAATAAGGGTGCGCGGGGAGAAGCACACAAGACAAGGGTTTAAGAAGGGTTTGGGAGAAACCGGGACACACACGTAAGGCAATACACATGGTCTAAAGACTTAGCCATATTCATATGTTCAAGGCACTTGAAGAAAACGTGACTTGACTAGGAGTGCTAAATGGATAATGTGATATCCCTGGAGACTTTGTAGTCAATAAAAGAATATTCCATGCATGGAAGGTTCCCAAAAGACATCATTACGAAAAGTGGAGATCTTGGAAAAGAATAAGCATGCTCCATTGGAGGACCACATGGACACTTGGCAAGTAATCTACTCCTGGAGGAAGGCATGGTGGTGGGTGCTAAACCTATATATAGAGATGCTTGGGTAGAAGAAGAGGGCGTTGAGAGTGTGAAGAGAGACAGAGAGATAGAGAGATAAGAAGATGGTTAGGATGGAAGACATATAGTATGAGGAAAGTGAAGCTCTGTAGAAAATATTAGGAGGCCCTAGGAGTTGGGGTTCTCATTAGAGAACTGTAGGAATGTTATCATGTCTAAGGGATGGGTCTGTGGAATTTTTGTAATAAGGAAAGCATAGCTAGGACCTCTGATATATGGGTTAGATCCCTGTCTTGGTATATTTGGTCTGATATGACCCTTTTGAATGTAATGTGGTTTACTGGGATTATGATCAATATAAATATATGGCTCTGGTTATGAATATACGGTTCATTTGCCCGTTTGGGAGTGCAAACCCTAGTGTTATTTCCTTATATTTCATGGAAGATCTGTTCTTTGTATTTCATGTTATGATGTTTCTCTTGTTATTAAATGCTTAGGTATAAGGATATGATAGCTCATGTTGCTCTTTTACATGAATATTCCCTTATCTGTAACTAATCCTTTAACAACGGAAATATTTTCTCACAAATGTCACATAAAATAAGGGCTTGGTGCTCACGAGTGCCTTGGGTGAGCACCAGGTCCTATGTGGCTGTTTGCGGAAGTAGAACTTGGGTGATAGGTCGGTGCACATGGGGTTATAAGTTAGTAGGTGGATAGAAAAATGACTACATCTTGGTTCCGTTTTCGGGACATCTTTTCAAAGTTGTGAGAATGATGCGTGATGATAGAGTGCTTGACGTTGGATAGTTTCGAGGCATGGTTTAAGAGCACAAAGGATGAGTTTTCTTAGAGACTTAGTATTGGACCTAAGTTTGATGCACACAAATGGGTAGAAGAACACCTATATCACGAGTTGTATGAGACCTTCTTTTGCTACTTTCTAGTAGAGTTGTATGAATGGATTTCCGTGTATGCATCTAGATCAAGCTAGTCGTATATCTCACGTGTGGACCTAGGATGAATATCGAGGTTACAGGATGCTGATTTGACTTGGAAAAGTGCTATTAATCATTAAGGGAAGAGAATACGATGAATAATACCTGAAATACAATATTTCTACGTATTCTTGTCTTGAGGTTGCTGAGTTTGAGTTCTTAAAGGAACCTAGAGGATCATTTTTGCATGTTATCCCTTTAGCCATAAAGATCCTACTCATTACACTAAGTTTGGAAGCATTCCCTATGGCCGGCTAAGATTCTCTGAGCACTAGGTGAGGAAGCTAGGGTGGAGGAAGATGGAAGACATTGCGGCTGAAAAAGAAAGAGAGGAGAGATGACTCAAGTATAGCGAAGCATGTGAAAGGGAGTTAGATAGACAACATGAGGTTGTGGGAGTGATGGATTTATTGAGGTAGACGTTGTAGAAAGGAATTGAGGTTCACAGAGGATATGGAGAGTGAGCGGTTGCACTACCCCATCTTGGAAACGCGGGAAAGAGACCCCTTCAACTTCGATGAGAGTTTGTCTCTTGGAGAAAGGAGAGCCGTTGGTGCACATCTGAATCCACATGGTGACTAACCACCAATGCTTAGTCTTACAAATCAAGAGATAAGTATTGCTAACATAGTTGGTATCGAGGGAGTGACCGATCTACACCTAGGAGATATAATTTCTCATTTGGTACATCTATGGCTACATAATCATTTCCTGTGTTTAGAGGGATATTATCTAGAACAATGTTCGGGAAAAATGTGAGTATGCAAAGCTTGGGTATCATGTTTGGGAGTGGCATGGGACACACATCCGCAGGGTAGCGATGAAATATCACAAATTTGTTGGCACATAATTTAGTGGGACATTGTGAACGCAAAATGATGGTGGATTGTTGAGGCCTCAAAAGGCGCGACCACTTCGAGAGCCTTCTACCGACTACATGAGGTGGATCTAAAGCTAGAGGACTTGGTGGACCTGGTGGATTTGGAGGATCTAGTGGGTTAGGAGGGATAATACCTGGTGGATCTAGTGGATCTGGTGGTGGAGGAAACACCAGAGGGAATCGAGGTTCTAGGTCGTGGATAAGGGCCTCAATCACCTCAAGCAAGTGTTTTTCGAGATGTCTTTACACCTACCAAACTAAAAATGTGTTGAGGATACTGCAGAGCATGTACACAAGTGTGAATTGCTATGGTGCGCCACACGCCATTACGAGTCTGGATGCGGATCACTACCCTGGAGAAAAAGGCAAGTTATATTGCAACAACGTTGCAAGGGTGCACACATAGTTACTACGTAAGTATGACCCCCATAAGATAGTGGTGGATTACACCATGATGTGGAATTATTTCTTGGCTAAATTTCATATCCTTGAGTTTGAACAGAAGAGCATCGGTGTGTTGAAGGAGATCCACCAAGAAATGACAGAGAGCGTGTGGGAATACAATGCACATTTTAAAACTCTCTCATCAAAGCTATCCTATGATATTCACCCCTCTTAACATTCTCAGTGGTTTTGGAGGATTGATAACACCATTTAGGAGAGAAATTTCACACAAGACTTTCAAAGACCCACATGAGGCCTTGAGACCGCCTGTGTGCTTTGGGGCTATTAGAAGTGTGGATACTAGTGTTAGCCCATTCCTTAAGGCTCATATTACTGCAATGGTGAAGCTATATATGAATTCAATGCACGAGAATCACAATGGTTTATGGTGTACGGATTGTGAGGTAGAGGGGCATACAAAGGATAGTTGCCCTAGGAGATCGGTACGTGCCATGACGGTGGATTGTGAAATTTTCCACGGAGATCATGATGCAAGTAGATGTCGATTCTGTAGTGGAAGATCCATAAGAATGTGTGTGTCTTGCTATTAAAATATTTACACCTCTACTACCCATGACACCAAATATTATAAATTGATTGACCGGATACATGACCATTGATATTGATGTGCACCAAAGTAGCCTCGTAAACAATTCCAAAGACAATGGTCATCACTTTGAAGGGAACGTAGATGGAGGGGTGCGTGGAAGATGCTTACAAGGAGGATTTTGTGGTCATGGCAACTGTGGAGGAGGAAGAAGTGAGTTCAGTGTGTGGAACTGTTATAATTGTGGATCTATAGAACACTATAAGAAGGAATGTTCTGATCTGCTACAATGATCTTGGTTTGGAAAGAAGCATAAGTATGAGGAGTTCCCAGAGCTATTTGAACATATGAGCCAGCAACACCAAAAGGACAAGGGCACCGGGATGGTAAGCATGAGGAAGGCCGATTCAAAATGGATACCATAGGTGGCACACGAGTTGGAACTAGAACTTGTACTAGTTACGATGTGAGCCGAGGTCAGGCACACAAGGGATATACTAAGGCAGAGACCGCTATTTATTAGAGAAGATGTGATGCATGGAAAGTATCTAGATCCTACTCATCAAAAATAAGTGTATCAAGAAACCATGGATGTGATTAAAAGAATTTAGGGAGAGATCTAGTGCCTAAAAGAGCAATCAAGATAGTTAGAGCAAAGGAAGAATTGAGGCTCCACAGAAGGATTTGGATGAGGTTAGAGAAGTATGCAAGATGTTGAGGCAAGAGAATATCATTCCCTTGCTAGGAGAATGGTTACAGGAGAAGGTACCACATGCTAGAGGAGGGCATGAGAGGCAAGTTCTGTATGCTAACCTTCCTCCCCATAACCTTGATTATGACAAGGAGATTACCTTGAATCTTTGTTGTAGATGGGTGGCTTTTGAGCAATATTTTGATTGACACAGGCGCGAAGGTCAATGTTCTCACCCTAGATGCATGACATCAAATGGGAAGGCCCCCATTACAGCCATATTTGAATGTGTTGTATATGGCTAAAAAAACAAAGGAAATGCCCATTAGTGTCTTGAAGGATGCTACTATCACTATCTAAGGGGAAAATTTCACTAGGGATTTGAAGTCTTGGTGATAGCCGAGGAAGAAAAATTTCCAACATTACTTGGGCACCCTTGGTGTTACAAGAATAATGCTGACCTAAGGTTCAATAAGGGATACATAAGTTTTGAAAACAAGGAGGAGTAGGTCATCATCCCCTTAACGATGGAAAATTAACACCATATACTGAGCCCTTGGGAGAAGAAGTTCTTGATAGGATCTATGTGCACTCTATCAGGGACCCTGAGGTTATTCACCCTATAGAGGGAGTTATTTAGTTTGAATATGCTTAGTCCATGAGTGATACAACTAGTGTGGTGTGTGTGAAAATTGGGCACATGGGAATTATCAGTTTATTGGGTGATAGCTAAGAGGCTCTGTGACAAGGGTAACGAAGGCACGCTCAGTCAAACACCTAGGAGGGAAAAATTTGCCAAGTTATTCTAAAGGAGCAAACCTTGATGATTTCTTAGGAGAAATGGAGGCTCAATGGAAAAATGAAATCAAAATAAGAGGGATGCTTAGCTATAACTTGCTTGGGACTGCAACATGTTTGTGGACAACACACCATGATAGCCTTCTAGAGTGGTGCAAGGTGAGAATCACGTTCTCTGTTAGGTTCTCTTGAAGCAATGTCCCCATTGCAATACAATACTACCATGGGAAGGAACCCACCTCGTCCCACGTCCAAGTATGTGAGAAAGTATGGATGAGAGGAATGGAGGCCTTGCCACCTTCTTTATGGGTGCATACTTTATATTCCACCTTATAAGGTGTTGGTGAGAAAATTTGTCAGGTGGAAAAACTTGTGGATTTCTTGCCAACGCTCTAGGAATCTAAGTCCCTCTACTTAACTAGTGTAGCTTCCATATGTGCATGCATGAGAAAATGTGGATTTATGTGGTGGCCTTTGACCGGGGATCCAACAGGGGCACTCCACTGACCTTGCGACAAAGCTAGCAATATCTTGCTAGGGAAGACTTTGTCTAAAAGTGGGAAAGGGAGTGAGAATTGAGGTAGGAGAACTAATGTTGTAGGTAGAAAATTAGATTCTTGCACACACACTAGTTAGAAACTTCATCACATGCACTAAATTTAGAGGAAACAACCCTATAAATGGAAACAAGACCAAATAGAATTTGATGAACACAAAGTATCATGAAATCCCTTAGTCAAAGAAAGCTAGAAACTCCTTCTTGTATTGATGCTTAAACAAAAGTTGTACATAGTGGAGAAATGGAGGAAATTGAGAAGGGGGAATGGAAGAAAATGGCTATCTCCTTTGTTCTCTCAAAGTACAATATACTCTTGAGTTTACAAGATCAATCACCAACCCTTTGAAATGGGAATGGATTTACAATTTATAGAATAGAATTGACTCCTCGTCTTCCTCATGACCTTTCAAATACCTTAATATGACTTAAGACTGTTCATATTCCACTTTAAATATTTAAGTCCCTTTTATAATAGCAAGGTGACTTAAAGTTACATTATATTTCTAAAGTCACTTAAGTCATATTAAAAATTACAACCCTCAATGCAAAAATATAACATTGAGGAGAGGGAGTGTTGTATGAGAAGAGAGAGAGAGAGAGAGAAAGAAGAGGAAGAAGAAGAGGAGATGCCGTCCTAGATAAAGTCCAATGATACTCACCGATGGAAAGCTCACGATGCGACAAAGTTTTGAATGTCCCATTGTACCAAAACTACCCTTTGAGTGTGACTTGTTATTTTTAGTAAATGGCCGGATGAGATACTTACTATTTTAAGTAAGGGATGATTCTTGCTTCTTCTTGACCATTGTGATGTAATTCAATACTTTGCCTTTGTCTCAACTTATTTTGATGATGACTTTCCAAACATAGCAAGTCTATATAGGAAAACTTACTATTTTTAGAAAGTGTGTTTCAAAGTGCTCGATTTAAGACAAAACATAATTTTTTGGAATTGTATTGTTGTTACGATCATGCCCTCCGAATTTCACATAGTTTTTCCGTGCGGAATGATTGAAAATAAATTTTGAAATTTTGACTTGGCGGTGGCTTCGGGCACGCGGAGCTACCATGCGGCCATTAATGGGGCTTGAAATTTATAGGTCTGGTTTTGTCTCCATTTGAGATGAAAGAAACTCCATTGTGATAGGTTTTTCATTTGGAGCTCATGTGCAAGTTTTTAGCTCACTCCTATTTCTGAAATGATGGGAAATTTGACGAATGTGAGCTGGTGCACGAAGTGGGATTTTTGTTAGAGAAAATGATTCTAGGCACCATTTTACCTCTTATTTGTTACATCTTGATTGTCTTGAAAAATGTGAAATTCTGTAAAAGATGGCATCTCGATCCGACTTGTACTTTATAAGATATGAAGAGTTTTTGATCGGGTGGCTTTGTAGTTATCCAATGAAAAATCTCCATTTTCTCTTCGTTCTTCATCATTCCACTCCATTTTTCTATGAGGCCTGAATATTTTCTATGTATTCATGATGTGGAGAGTTTTGTGATCATGATGAATTTGGTTCAGATCAGCAATGGTGGACCGGGTGTCTGGACAAGCAAGAACATGGCCATGGCATGGAGAGAAGTTGTGAAGGAGAAATGAGGGGAAAGAAATGGCTAAGTGCCAGATTTGAATATTCAAAACTTGCAGATGGAGGGGCTAGGTGAATTTTATGTCCCTGATATACCTAACCTCGGGGATGTGAGAGACATCAATTTCCATGGTGGTCAAGGTGATGCCATGTGTCCTTGATTCGACGGTAGGGGATTTGCTTGAAAAATTCACAGGAGCTGAAATTCCGTCACATGGGTGTGAAAGGAATGATAACCAGATCGTACCAAGCCAAGAACACAGATGCTAATCAAACACCATGATCAATAAGATGAAAGTAATTCACTAGAATAAATTTACATAAAACCTTTGCAAACAAATGAACAACAATATCATATATTATTATGGAACTCAATGCAATACATTGAGAATGGGCCTTGCTTAAACAGGCAAGGAATAACAATATAAGAACCGTCGAAAGGTCATAGATCAAGCCATAAATCAAGGAAATAACTATTCATCAAAGAACTAGTCAAGACCATAGATTTAGGAGAGAACTAGACATCAAGGATCTAGTCAATACCATAGATCAAGGAAAGAACTATACCTAACAACTAGATAATATATCCTAATATCTAAATAAGATAAAAGAAATATCCACACACATAAGTGGGTGAGGATAAATACAATAAAGGTAAATAAATTACCTAGGTGAACATGAGCTAAGGTAAATACCTACTCTAACACCCCCCCTCAAGTGAAGCTAGGGGCCAAAATAGATGTGGCATGTCCATAGTATGAGTCGACAACTAGGCCTGATGAGGTACTCATGTACAATAACTGGGAAAAAAGGGACACCTGCAAGGTACCCAAAATTAGTAACAACAAAGTAAAGAGAGTAAAGACTCACCAAGGCATCCCAAGAAGCTCGACTCAAAAAAATCATACAATGCTGAAGAAGTTTGGTGTGCACTATGGTCTAAATCCACTACTCGATCACAAAACTCAAAAACAACTGACACTGGGTTTCACCAGAATAGCTCCATACAAGGAGACTATCAATGGAGTGATGTCAAAAGTGCAAAAACACCAAACATAATTCAATCAACTTCTGCAAATAGGTGTGCCACATTCCAAGAACATTAACCAAAGTAATAAGGCAAAGACACAAACTCCAAAGTGTCGTGATCCAAGAAAAGCCAAGGTAATAAGGTAAGGAAACAAAACCCGAAGAAGCGGGATCAACACCACACCCCTCCCATACTACCGAAAGGGTGGAGTAGTGCTACAAATATGTATGAGTTGCCCAAAATCAACTACTCAAACACTGAAAAATAACACTAGACTTCACTAGAATATATCCCCCACAAGAGATATTGTCAACATGCCAAAAGTTCCGAAAATAGTGATACAAAATCTCTCAACAAATAAGAGATACACTACACTCTGCTAAAGAAAAATGCTCAAAACAAGAAGCATCACAATGTAGAAGGTATAGAACTGGAGCAAGAGGTTGAATGGTGGAGGAGCCACGCCTGTAGAGTCCTCTCAATGAATTCTTATGTCGCCGACCACGAGTGATCAGATATCCACCCCAAATCAACACGGATGGATGAAGAAGATGCCTGCATATGACTTGGTGCAAAATGCACAATGGGTGAATGCAAAAGAACATCAAAATGTTTGTTAGGTTGATCATGTTTGATAGCTGAAATCTCAGGTTTCTCAATCCTGATTAAAGGTGTAGAACTCATGTGTTGCTCATGATCCTCAGAAAGAGTCGAGTGAACAAAAAAGGAGCTCTATCAATGTGTGATCCCAATGAAGTATCTACTCGAAAACCAATGTCATTACGAGAATTCCACTTAACATGTGGAATAGAGGAAACAATACCCTGTGAATTTCTATCATTGACTCCACTAGTGAGACTCATAGAACGGAGCATGCGCGATCTGAATGCGGTGGTATGCTTCTCAAAAAAATCCATGCGGTTGAGCGAAGTAGGATACACAACATTTGCTATTATGTAATAGGCACATATGTGGAAGAGCATGCAATAACAAGCCTCATAGGTTTAGAAGCATCAAAAACAAGTTCTAGGCTCAAAGACTAGCAGATCAATGTTAGTGGGTACAAGAGCAATAGCTGCAAGTGGACTAGGAGCATGGATATGGTTATCCACAATATGATGGTGATGTTGTAGGCTAGCAAGTTTGTTCTGCAGGGAGTGTATTATTGTATCTTTATCATGAATGAGTGATTGTAGAAGAGAATTTCACTTCTTGAGTGATCTATTTTCTTCCACAAATTTTACAATATCCTCTTGAAGTCCACATACTTCGAGAGAAAAGCATATTTTCTCAAAATCCATGATATGTACAAACCGCAACTCCCAAAAATTTAGGACGTCGGGCTCAGCCGAAATTGTATCCATAATTGATTACAACACTCCTCCATATTTGAAAATTTATAATTATAGTGAAAGTCTCAAAATAAATATTTCCAATGGAAAGAGCACAAAAAAACAATCATTTTTGTAAAAATGGCACTCAAAACCGAGTTACCGATCAAAAGTTACAAGCTTTTTAATAGTTTGCTCTATTATTTATTTTAGTTGTCATTGAAGCAAAATAAATTATTGTTGCCTTCACCACACAAATAAAACTAAAGGGTGCTGAATTTAAGAACCTACTAGTAGGAATCACAAGCTTTAAACCCTCATATGACCATACCATATGACCGGGGCTAAGGAAAATGACCAATATTCTTGCCAATAATCCTATGCGTCAAGGTGTTGTGAAAATACGATTTCACCATAATGTAGGTATTTGAATCCTATTTATGGTGGTATTTCTTTTCTCCTAACTCCATTCAGATCTCCTGGAATCATCTTCTAAATCCCAACAACTGTTTTAGGTTTGTGTACTACCTAGGCTTATGAACCCTATTTTTACTCGATTGTTCCAAGTATTTCAAAACTTACCCAAACCTTACAAAATCATTTCCATGATGTTTTAAGGTCTTTGATTCACCTCCATGTTAAATTTTATCCTTCCATTCTCGCCTTTGAGGGTTGATCCGATCTGAGAAGGCCAACGATAACCCTTCCCAATACCGAGAAGATAGTATCTTTTAGAAATCCCTAAAATCACCTAGGGAGAATGAATAAAATTCTCTAAATCACCTAGGGAATGAGATAACATTATTTAGGAGGTCATTCTGAGTGACTAGACAGACCTGAGGTATCTTGGAATGATGGGACTTAAAAATGTAACACGGGGTATCATTGTCGTGCTTGAAATTTTCAATTTTCTGTTGCACATTTGCACGACAACAATCGGCTCTAGCTTGGGAACATGGCATGGATTGATCGCGGTGAAGACATGACATGGGAATCTAGAATCTCAATATTAACCATATAATTTGTTGACCGAGTTCCTTATCCATTGGGCCTTGCAGAGTCATGTATAAACTCTAGAAAGAAAGATTTGAAGAAGGAAATAAACACACAAAAATTGACGGAAAGGAAACACACGACACAAAAAAGGGAAAAACACACCATAGAAAGGAAACACACCTAGCAATCACCTATGGTATAAGGTAGGGGACAACCCACTTTCATTGAAGTACTTTTCATTCCTCAAGAGTTACCCTTGAGTGAGAAACACTGAGTGATGTTGATCTGAAAGCAATTGACTGGTTCCATAAAGTAGCCTCCCTTCTCATGCTTATGAAATCCAGGGTGCTTTCACAATTGTTTGTGTATTGTAGGAGTGAGTCCATGTGAGCCTCTTGATGCCCAAGTCCTTGCTTGGAAATTCCACTACCTTCATGTTCTTTGAAGTTGGTTTCATAGTGCCAGTTTCCTTCCATGTTTATCGATATAGATGATTCTCCATCGAGTATCTCATCTCTACCCCAGAGCTGATTTTTGTTCCAATTCCTTTGATATTATGAGTTACTTTCTTTCTCAGGTCTATGCTCATTGACATCTTCTCTATGAGAAACCTTTGATTCATCCTTTATCTCTACTCCATCATGAGGCATTTGAGTATTGATGGGAGGATCGGAGGAAAACTCATACTTGTCTTGTATATCCATGGCACGAGTGAAGAGATCAAGAATAAGCTCGAGGTCTTCGAAACTTCTACTGCATCCAAGATTTCTTACATAGAGTTATGCTTCATCATTTCCTGTAGCTCATATTTATATGCCTTTGAAGAATATTTATTTTGCAGCTCAAGGAAAATATCTAGAGGGATTACCTCATCATCTCGAGAATCGCTGCACTCTACCGATCCTTCATAAAAAAGAGCTTCATCTTTAGAGGTCTCAAAACTCCTTTCTTCAATTTCTTCATCATGGAAAGTGTCTTCATCTTCAAATGGGAAAGAAAATATCTCCATTTCTATATTACATGCATCAATCATTAACTCAAGAGTGGCATCATATGTTTCATCTTTCCTTATCTCAATATGGCCAACCTTCACATTAGTTAAGGCTTCCAAATCAGCTTCACGTTTGTCTTACAAATTTGTGGCTTGCATCAGGAGCTTGAGACTAAGCTCAGGATCTTCAGTTTCTTCTGTGGCTCTAAGCATTTCTTGTACAAAAATTTCTTTCAAACCTTTCATGGGCTCATCACAAGCTGATTTTGTCTCTCCATAGATGGCCTAAATGAGATCATCCTCATCCCCAAATGGTAATGAGAATAAATCCTCATCTTGGAAAATCATATAAACTATTTTTTCTTCTTGAAAATCATCAAGAACCATTTCTTCTTCCTCATGGTCTGCATCATATGGCAATTCAGGGCTGCCCTCTTGTAACTCAAATCTCCTCAATGCTTCTTCAAATTCCAAATCTCTCCGAGAAGGCATGTTTGGACCTATCAAGATGGGGATATCCTCCTCCTCCTTAGTTTCCACAAAGTGATTCATTTGCTTACTACCATGGTACAAAATGTTAGCTTCACGGGCTTCCATAATTTTGTACCAGTGTACCTCATCTTCTTTTCTCGGAAGTAATTTCTCCATGTCTCCCTTCACCTTTGGTATGGTTGCGGATTACCTTGTGATATATATTATGAGACATGGTGAGTCGGGAATGAAACTAGTATTGACTAGTGGTGTAGTTGTAGGAATGGACATGGTGATGTTCTGAATGGGACTAGTAACCTGTTGGGAGGATACAACAATAGAAAAGGCCATGGAACCTAGTGGAGATTTTTGTACTGTGAGAAGGGAGAGGTAGACGAAAAGAAATGGTAATACTTAGAGGAGGTGTGGAACCTGTAGAAGGACTTGGTGAAGATGTGGATTGTTGGGTAGATGTGTTTTGTGACAAAATCATGTGGAGGTCATAAACATGGACTAAAGAGAGCTCAGATGCTTTAGGTTGATTGGTGGAAATTTTTTTCATTCAATGTTTCAAAGGGGTTAGTAGGACTGATAGATTCTCAAGTTAACTATTGTTTGGTGTTTTAGGTTGATTTGAAGCATACGGGTATAATAGATAGACAACATGGTATTGATTTTGATTAATGAGTTGTGCAATGGTAGATGAAGGGTTGTAAGTGTGATGGGGTGTAAATGGTTGCATCTGAACATTTCTAGCCACTATGTAAGCATTGAGGGCAATAGGGTTTGAGTCTAGCATTTCTTCAAAGATAGGGTCTCCCCTATTGTAGAAGGGAGGTTCGAGATGCTCTAGGAGAAAATGGATGTTCTGATTCTAGTGTATGAGGGATTTGACCATGATATCGATGTGGGGAATGAAAGGATTGTTGTTCCATTTTGTTGTTATAGTTGACCCTTGATTCATTCCAAGTTATTTGGGTTTCAGAAAAGGGATTGGATGTAATTATTTGATAATATGGGACTTGATGTTGTGTTTGTGTCAAAAGTACTTTAGTGTAAAATAGCTAATGTGGTTGAAATGTAGGGGTGGAGTAGACATGTTTTCAGGAATTTGGTTACAAGCTTGTTGTCTAGTAAGTACCATAATAATCAAACACACAAACACCTAGAAAGTGAAAAATAACTAAATGGGTTGATTTACAAACAACAAGAAAATGCAAGAAAAATGTTGTTTTGTATTTATCTTGATTAATTATAAAAAAGTGAAATGTGTAAGATGGTTAACAAGGGTCCTAGGAAATGGTAAGCTATGGATGGTTTTAGGTATGTTTATGGGTGGATTCCTCGATCTAACCAAAGGTAAATGAGGCCTAACTCTATACTACTACAAGATACGAGCGTGTATATTGGGCGTACCCACCCACTTCACACTCCCATTGTGATAAGGGAGCTGGGTACTGAGCCAAAATATACTGACAGATAAGAGATTATACTCAACCAAAACATCAAGTTGGCTTTCTGTTGAGTGATCAAATCCCAATCACTTTCATCTGGGTGGGAATGTATTTATGTATTTTTGATTTGATAGTGGTTTGGTTATGTGTGAGGGAAAAATGAGTGAATGCAACTAGTTAATTTCCTATTTAAAACTAGATGATCAAGAAGTATGAAATGGTTTGTTTTAAGAACCAAAACAAAATGTTTATTTTCGATGAGAGAAATCAAATAAAAATGCAAAATTGAAAACAAAAGAAAGGATCTAGGACTTACCGTGAGAGCACTCCAATTTTTTTAGCAAATTTGAATCCAACAAGAAGTGAATCCAATAGGTGAATTTTCAAAATAGTGCCCTGTAACTAGATTAGAGAAAACAAAGAACAAAAAATAATAGATTGTGAAGCAATGATAAAAAAAAATAGTCCAATCGCAAAGCAATTAGGCCAATTGTAGGAGATTATCCTAATCAAAGATGATTACTAGACAATGAAAACAATGAATATATTACTAATACAATCAAATAAAAGAATAAAGGACAAGGGTCTCACCGGGTGTGCGAAGATGTTGAGGAAAATTTTTACCTCAGGGGTTTTGGTTTGATACTTCAAGGGGGCAAAATTTTCTCAACCTCAGTATGAAGGGGTTTTCAGGATACCCGCGAGATGTGTTAGATGTATGATGTTTTTACGCTCTGTGAATAATGTAGTAGACTTCATTTTCCTACAAGTAATCATGCGAGTAAAAACACTTACACAAAATATAATTAGTAAAATCAGGTGGGCAGGTTATCTATCAAAGGCCAACCCCCTATAGGCACAAAGACTTCCCTAAGTGGATATCAACCCGCCTTTAAGAAAATTAAGCTTTATTAATGATAATTTGAAGTATGATATTATAAATGGAAAATGTGATTAATTGTTATCACTTATTTAGGTGATTACATACATTAGTTGATAGTAATGAAATGAAAATAACAAGCCTAGAATCCGGAGTTGGATTCTAGGTTAGAATCCGGTTTTAAGAAGTTTGAGCCTATAAAACAAGATAAGTCCTCATATTTTGTGAAGTAAGAATCAGACTCTGAGATATAGTCCTCCATGAAGTAATCAAATATATCTTCTTCTCGTATCATAGAGACATGAAAGATCAAAATCGGTGTCCTGGAAGGCTAATTTTGCTTTTGATGTTGGATTCGGATGCAATGCGGTTATCATCCAAGTATGTCTAGGCTTGTCTCATAGTTGTAGTCAAATGATGCAAGGTCACCTTGGATCCTCTGGACCTCCTAGTACGCCTCCTAAAATTCTTCATTTTATTCACAAATGCGTTGGGTTGATGCGAAGATTACTTCCAAATGATCAAGGGGTGCAAAGTGTGGATAACCCACAATTCTAAATCATGTAACAAATCACATTGTTCCTAGTGTAAGGGGTGGCGGACAATTGGTTATGAATCAATACTAGTAATGGGATGGATAGTACCTAATATGGCCATCTAAAAACCCGTACTTGACAACATGTTAGTAATAAACATAAATGGATACAAATTTTTAGGTAGATTTGAACAAAACTATGAAAGAAAAATACGTGCGAGAGTCGCAGTGATTCTAAAGCAATCGCCAACGACGATTCTTTGTGAATTCTAATAGGCTAATAAAATAGATGGTATAACTTGTTTATTCTGTAAATGTGAGGAATTTTAAAGCTTAAACGATACTAGTAATGAATAAACAAGAAAAGCTACCTAAAATTGGAAACAAAATTCAGTGACAATAAGTGCTCACCTTGGATGATTGAACAAATTGAATGACAGATGGGTGAAGATGACGACGATATCTTGATGATGAAGATGGATGTCATAATGACAATATTGATGTAGTAGGGTGATGATGGTGCTCTGTTGAAAACCTTAGGCTTAGAACAAATGTAAATTCCCAGCAAAAATCCAAGAATCTTCCCCCAAAGAGGCTCAGAAACTTGTTTATATAGATCACCGATGACCGAGATAATCACAAAGTGATTTGAGATAATTCAAGTTAGGGCATCATTTCTTTCCATTTTGATCATAAGAGGGATGACCTCGGATTAGGACTAGGTTAGTTAGGATAAATGTAGAGGTATTTTTAGAAGGTTTCTAAAGTTAACTTATTTCTAACTAGTTAAACGGGTGGGAAGTGGTTAGGGACAGGTTAGAGGTAATTAGGTTATTTTAATGGAAGGTTGCTAAACTAACTAGTTACAACTAGTGAGTGTAGGTAAGTTGACATGGTGAGGTGTGAGGTGTGTTTTAATTAGTTAATTAAATTAATTATTTTATGAATGGAGATGTGGTGGCATAAATATTAAATTAATTAATTGAAGGGTATAAGTGAGTGACCTAGGTCATGGAGTGTCATAAGTGGCATGTCTTAACTATTAACGATTGAGAATGAGTTTAGATAATGATGGTGAGAGAGTGTAAATTTTCGGTGTTTACAATAGACTCAGAGAAGGATATTAGAGGAAGAACATTATGTGTTTATTTCTCGAGAAATTTGAATATGTAGGAAAATGTTTACATGGTATGAAATGCATCTTGAATTATGTTTCTCATGATAAAAAAATGGTCAATCATAGGTTTCCAACAGGTTAATAAGTCTAGTTTATAAGGGAGGTTTGTGTCTTTATCTCTTCAATTTCATTCACGGGGTATATCACGGTATGGAGTCTAGTTGGTATTATACTTCATGATTAAGGTCTAATACTGTTGTGTAAGGTCGAGTTAGGATGTTACAAGATTTATGGGAACTTCAATAAGGTATATATGCTAAGTCAAGAACATGTGAGTATAGCTTTGGATAAGGTCACATTTAAAGTCAGTCATGAACTCATATTATAGAGGTGACATCAAATGGTTCATTCAATCTTAGTCATGGTGTTATTTTCTCTAAGAAGTATTGAGGAAGAAATATGCAAACATTTTATCAGTATGGTATGCTCCATATTGTGACCTAATAAGTCATATTAGTCAGATTTTCTATGTCAAGAAAGTATTGTTTCAGTCAAATCCGTCCTAAGGAGACCAAAGAAAACTATAAAGAGGTAAAAGATGTGAGACAATTGTAAGGTATGTTATGATCTATCTTGTTCAAAATCATGAAGTCATGTTGTAGATAGAGTGTATCAAGAAGGTATTGAGGCCTAAAAGGGTTTTGATACAACTTAAGAAGATGATTGAATACTCAGAAGGCAGGAGGACACCCAAAGAGTGGAGTCATTAGTCTTTAAGAGGTATATAATCATGCTGGTGTCCTCTCAAGATGTGAGGTGGATAAAAGAGATTAATAGTGTGTTTTAAGACCTTATTCAGGTCTATGACAATCCTGCATAGATTAAATGTGTATGGATCAATATATTAAGACTTCGAAGTAAAATAAATTGGTATGTAAGACCAATATGTATTTTGAAGAGATGAAGATGGCTATAAGTGTTATTTGAGGATAAAAACGAATTTGTTTGCATGAATACAACATATATTTGAAGATAAATCTAGGAATGATCTTGAAATCATATGTAAACCGAGAAACAAAGAAAGACTGATCTTGCTAAAGTATTGTGCCATGGTAGAAAGTGGAAAGTTCTTGTTGATAGGGGAGCTAGATGTCTTTTATGATTCAAAGGAACAATTAATATGGAAAAATATGGGAAGAACATAGTGAAGTCTGGTATGCATGCACAAGTAGTTTTTGGGTATCAAGTGTTGATGTCATAAGCATGTATTGATGATAGAGGATCTGGTAGTCAATAGTGTGAAGTTTGTAGACTTATGTAATCCTAAAAGAGACTATTGAGACACTTTGTGTTCTAGAGAGGTTAGAGTCAGAATGATAAAATATGGGTTTGTATGATTTTAGCATAAAAATTAGGTATGTGATCTTGCATAAGTTTGGTTTGTTGTCTCATGAAATTCAATTATCGAGTGTTTCTTGGGCATCTAGAAGGCTGCTGACAAAAAAAGAGAGTAAGATGTATGATGAACTCAAGGTGTCATTGAAAGGTAAGAGGTTATTATTTCATTTGGTATGATGAGTTTATTCTATTTGCTTCATTTTTATGCATGGTTAAGTTATGAGACAAAGCTAGATAGTATGCATCTGCTTAGGGGGAGCTATGTTGCTCTTGTGTTGCTCAAGGAGTTAAAACAATGATGAAGAAATTTAAATGGACCTTGTTTAATTTGGTTGATGTTTCCAAACAAGTGGTGAGCCTATTGTGTTGTCAAGAGAAGTTTTTCCATGTATTTTTATTTTTCATTAATGTCAAAAGGGGAGAATAAGCTAATGGAATACATATTCCTTAGGGGAGTTTGAGCTTTGTGTGTTTTGCCATCAATGGGTTTTCCATCAATGACAAAGGGGAGATTGTTGGAATTGTGTTGTCATTGATGTCAATGATGTCATTTATTTATGAGGTATCATTAATGTCAAATCAAGTAAGAAGCATGAAGGTTGATTAGTAGTGTCTTATTGAGATTCTTGGTCAAATTGAGTTCTTAGTGTGGCATGGTGTTTTGAGGTGTCTTGAGTAGTGTGATGGCTTGTAGAGGTATTGCAGAGGTAGATGGATGTTGGAGTGATATCATAAAGATTTTTGAAGGCTATTTTTTGTGTGCAAGAGTGGTAGAATCATGAGGAGGTTAGTATGGATACTACAATCATGCCTAAGATGCTTGGATGTGAGGCCTTGTCAACATTCATGAAGGAGGAAAGTATGTCATGCTGGTTCTCTGGTATGTAACAACTTATTGAGCATAGTAAGAGTATAAAGATCACAAGGATGAGGTGTAGAGACACTCTCAAGTGTCCCAAAGTTTTGGTTTTTATTTGAAATCTCATATAGAATGCTTTGAGTCTTTTCAAAGTCTATTCGAATGCTTTAGATTTTTTTTGAAGTTTGTGATTTATCATGGTATGGGACCAATGGTGTTGGCCAACTATTGTAATACATCATTCAAAGTCTTCCTTGAGTTCCTTGAAGTTTGTCCAAGGTCTATTTTATTTTCTTGAGTTTGAACTAAATGCTTGAGTCTGTCCAAAGTTTGTTCGAATGATTTAAAGTCTATATCAATACTATGGTTTGTAATCTGGGACCAAAAGTGTGGAAGATTATTGTAATGCATTTATGAGTTTGATGGATCATTTTGTGATCATGTTTAGTCAACATTCAAAGGATTTGGAAGAGAAATTGTAATTTCCTTGTTCTTTGGGTGATAATCTTTTTTTGGCACTAAAATGTTCATATATCTCTGTCTGACTTGAGTGATGTTGTATAAAGCATATGGTAATGACCCTAAATTCATGTAGTAGTTGTATACCTATTTTGGTTGCATGATTGTGTGTTGTGATGGTATTTGAGCTTCATGTTTGAAGATTTTTTTTGGAGTAGTTTTGGACATCTTCGGGTGACCTAATTCTGAGAGGTGTTCTTGGGATTCTACAGTCCAAGTGAAGGTGTTATGAGAAGTTGATGATGATCTTAAAAGTCATGAGATTTCTATCCATATGTCATTTGTCCATGGTTGAGGTGATTTGGTGCTAGTTTGAGCCTCATCTTTGAGGACTGGTTTTGTAGGTCATAGACCTAGTGAGGAATAGTTGCTCCTAAAGGTGGTATCATTACATGGGATGATGTCGTAGAGGTCTATAATATTTCTAGAGGTTCTTTAGTGGTATTGGAAATAATGTCTAAGTGGTCCTTGAGATTTGGTGAAGGTATTCTTAACCCAAGAGATCTAGTTTTGGTGAGAGGTTTGTTTTAGTGTTAGGCCTATTTGAGACCTAAAGGAGGATTAGATGCTTATAGATGTCATTTTCCAGCCTAAGTGGTCCTTTGAGTGATTTTTTATAATGTTCTTATGATGTATTTTTTCATATGATCGCCAACTTAGATGTATTAGGATTATAAGTCATGTATTAAAGAAAGTTATGTGCCTCATTTGAGTTAGTTGTGAGAGTATGATAAAAGTGCAAGCAAAGGGGTTGTTTGAAGGAGATGAAGAAGGTATTTGTGACCTTGATGAGAGGGAAATGAATATGTGATGTTGTTATAGAGAGATATTAGGTATGGGTGAGCTAGGTTAGATGTTGAAATTAGCTTGAAGGAAGAAGTTCTTGAGCATGGAGGCTAGAAGGCAGATTTGAGAAATATATACAGGAGAGTGAGCTTCATTGAGTCATCATGAGTTGTTTGAGAAAATTTTTAGAAATTGAAAACTTTTTAGGTGGATTTGGTTGGTGTCGAGTCATCTTGGGGGTTGGTGCCAAGTCATCTTGGGGTTGGTGTCTCCTTGTAGGGTTTGTGCTCTACTAAACTAGGGGTTGGTTCTCCTTGTGGGGTTGGTACCTCACTAAACCTTGGAGTTGGTGATCAAATAAATTTGAAACATGGATATAATAAAGTTTTTTTTCGGTGGGTTTTCTTCCCCTTGAGGGTTTCCCACTTAAATTGGGTATCCATGTGTTCTTTTGTTTCTCTTGCATATGTTTTGATGTTTGTGTTGCATTGATTAATCTTAATGGATAAACCAAGTTGAATGGTTTATGAATGTTAATGTTTAAAGTGAATGAAAAGTTTTATCCCACAAATTCCCTCCCTCTCAAAGATTGTGCTTCTAACACATTTCTCACGGTTTACGTGTTGTATAATCTCATATCTTTTCAGAAAGTAGATGTGGAAAGTTAAGTGCCTCTATACCTCTATTTTTACTTTCAATTGCATGTTAGGTTAAGTGACATGCTGTAATATTCCTTATTTGATCTAAGTTATAAATCTGATTTAGTGTTTATATTGTCATCATTGTTAGATCATTAATAAAATATAATATATCATATACCTAATTAAATTGAATTAGAAATTTAATTTAGGGTTAATATTTTTGTTTATTCATTCCAAATTAATAATGCAAATTTTGATTCTATTGCTTATTGTGACTATTTTTGTGATATTGGTCACTTCATCGATCAATGTATCCAACTTCACAAAATCATCCAAGATCTCATAGACTCCAATGTAATTAAATGTTATGATCCCGCTGATCATTAATCATGCTTCACTTCCTCATATTAACACTGACATATATAATTTTGAAGTACACAATCCTCATGTGATATCAGTTATACCATATTACAATCACCCCTACTAAGAATAAGCTATGCACTTTCAAGACACTTCATATATTACCCATAATTTTAACCAATATCTTAATTTTCTACACATAATTATATGTTTTCTCCAATACTCGGGGGCATACTTGGATCTCCCTTCCTTATTTTCCAAGAATAGGTTTCCTTACATGCCCATGTGTGCTTTGATAAGGATTACATTTCAAAAATGTTTTCTACTATTACTCATACTATCCCTAGTTATCACATGTTCTATATTATACCTCCAATCACAAGTGTATCTCTTGCAAATCAATCACTATAACATTAATCAATTGTAATCTCTTATGACATAATATAATGGTCACAAATCTCAATTCAAATTATTCTACTTCACACACACTATCATTAGAGATACTTTACCTAATTATTTTCTCGGGTCTTCTTTAACACACATCAACATTATGGTACCACTTACATTTGAATCAAAACTAAGGTCTACCCTGTCCATACTCCATGTCGGTTGCTCGATCTATTTTGAAGGTTATCATTGGTTATATTTTTTTCTACTCACCTCTTTTATACATAACTATGCAGTAAGATAATACAAAACACTAAAATATTTACCAAAATACAAAATCAATACATGTGCATTTTAGTTGAGTTGTTAGCATTTTACATTACACTCATTGTTTATCAATTTGTTTTGATAAATAACATGCTTTATTTCTATACAATTGTGTATTCACTTGGTATATTAAGATGAATGTAGGATGCACATATTAGTACAAACTTAAAGGAACACTCATGTTTCCTTATATTCTTCTCACTTATGGGAAATCCCTCGACATCCTACAATGTCGATAATCATGTGTGTTATTTCATACATACGTGCTTTTATATGTCTGTTTTCCTTTCTTATGACATATGTGCCTTGATTTTATTGCGACATTGTGTGTCCCATGATTTTGGTATCGTGACTATCTTATGTGTAATTTCTAGCTCTTTTTGTAGGCCTATGGGCCTTAATTGTCTTACAAGTCCCATGTTTTCGTGCCCCAAAATCCTTTTGTATGACCTTGTATGTCATTGTTTGCAATTGGATACAATGTTGTTGTTTTATATTTTCTTCTACATGTATTGTTTCTACTTGTTTCATTCATTACTCATATCCTTGTTTGTTATTGGAATTATAGTTTTTGCTTTCCATGGTTGTAACCATACATAAACAAATTTGCTTTTGCAGGTATAAGTTTTCAAAGGCAACCACATCTTTAAAAATCCACACAAAATTTTTAGACATCTCCTTCAATAACATTTCTTTTGGTCCACATGCTCAAACATCGTTTTCACACATACCTCAAAAAGGGGAAATCCATCCAGGGTATATTCTACATTTTTAGTAGACACAAATAGAATTATGAGGGTACATGTAGGCATAAATAGAGTACATGTACCCAAAAATGTAGTTATACACAAAATTTTGGAAAAAATAAGCTGTTAGTGTAAATTCACAAAGACACCCCAAAATGACCTATGGATCGATTTTCTAAGGCAATGTCATTTGGTGTGAATGCACAACATTGAGCTTTCCCAAAGTGTGGGACCTTTGCAAATGGGGAAATCTCTCTAGAGAAGGCTGGTTCCTCTTCCTAAACTACCTACCACAAGCTATTCCAGTGTAGGAAAATTAATCTAATCCTAATCTAACTTCCAAGGAGATAGGGAGAGAAAGAAAACTTAAAAAATAGAGCCTACACTAAAACGGTGATACACCAGAGAAGGAAAATGTTGAACATCTATCAAAACTACCATGGAAACAAAGAGAGGTGAGCAATGGAAAGGATGGACAAGTGCATCACAAAACCAAGGATGGATTTCACACAAAAATGTTCCAAAACTCCATGAACACAACTCCAAAACCTGTAATGAACATCCAAACATGCAAAAATACCTACAATGAAGAGAGGCAATAAGAAAACAACCAAAAATGAGTAAGGATGGACAAATGCATCACAAAACACATTTTTATTGCTCTAGAAGTTTGCACAAAACATCATTTCATGGGTAAGAGGCAAAAACACCATTACAGAGTAGGGGAGGAGGTTCAAACTCCATTTTCAACCCTAGGGAAGAAAATAAGGGAGAGGTAGAGAAGAATGATGAACAACCTTTACAAAATGAGCCAAATCTGGCTTTTAACACTCGAGCAGAATGAATGAAATGAGAAAACACGGGAAAATTTGATTTAACACTTCAACCACCGAAAAGATCTATTTAATGGCCTATAAATGATGGGTTTCCATTAAAAATCCCATACTTTGCAAAGTATATTGCTTCACAGAGTGAGAAAGAGGCCCATACTTCATTAATTTTGGTGGTTGGGAACCATTTCTACATTTTTGCATGCCAGAGACGTTTTCCCATTTTTCTCCTGCAAATCTCCATCAAAATTTGAAATTGAAGGGTCCATCGTGTGGAGAATTTCAACAGCTTTCTAATGACATGAAAATTGTGAAAAACCAAGCTCTGGTTTGAAAGATATGGCCCTATGAAGATTTAGGGCAAAAATCAGGTTCGCAGGCCGAAATCTAAACTTTTTCCCTCTTTTTTCAAATTGGGAAAATTTCCCAAAAATCTTTGCACCTCGATCCTCCGATGACACATGGCAACCTTTGGTTGATCCGTGGCTTCAAACAATCACTTTTGCCCTTTTGCAAAATTGGAAAATTTTCTAAATTTTTTCCAAAAGTACTCATGCCCCGCCCGCTCCATTCTTTGATGTGGACACGTGGCACATTCCCGATCAGTGCGGAGGTGCAGTTCAAATTTTCCTTTAAATTTTTCATCACTTTGGAAAAAATTCCAAAATCCTTCGCCACCTCGACTCCGTTGTTGACTGGACACATGGCACCTTCACATTGCTCGGCGGGGATGCGCTCCTATTTTTGCCTTTGATGCATTTGACAAAACGCCCAAAAACTTGAAGTGCCTCTCGCCCTCGTTGCTTCGCCTTGACATGTGGCATCATTTCATGAGTTCATGAGCCTTAACCAATTTTTTCCCTCTGCAGGCTTTCGGGCCGAAATTTTCCCTTGAGTTTTTAGCCAAAAGGCTAAGTGCCAAAATTTTTCCCGTGGGTCCGCCTTGGCAAATTTTCCCTCCAAACTCCGTTAAGCCATAACTTGCAAAATACAAGGAGTTAGGAGGACTTCCTTACCTTTCTAGAAAGGGGAAAGAATTCTCTATCTGATGAAGCAATACCCAGAAAATTTTGAGTGCCTGAAATGTGTAAAAATTTGACTGAGGCAATACCCAACACATAAAATCCCATCCATTCTTACTTCCAATCAGTTTCAAATAAAATCCCCATCCTTTCTTACTTCTACATCCATCCTTACTTATCTCTCTTTCTCCTCTATGAAAACCATCCATTCTTCTATAATAATCATCAACCTTCCCTCTTAACTACCGATCATTATTACTGCGAAAGCCTAAAGGAATCAATTTATGATTGCTCTACCACTACCTAGGAATATGCCGATGTTACCATGCATTTCTCTCAATCAAGTTCCTTTAGCATGCATATGACAGATAATTCTCAATAACATCAAATCCTTATCCATTCATGATAACCATAATGATTCCCTGGAATATCCTTTCCTTGAGTCGCAAGTCTCCATGGCTTATCCACACGTGTATCTGGTTTCTTTTCCGTTTTCTCCTTCACGTGTCTTTTCATGTTGTCCAAAACTCACTAAGTCCGAATCCATCCTTCTCGGATGTGAGACTTCACACCTCTTAAAGAATTACTTTTACGCGTGACTTCGTGCCCTACCTCCACATGCCATAAGGCTTCATGCATTAGGTAATTAGTTACTTTAGGGGCCCAACATCACCCCACACTAAATTGGTTGCCGCCTCGACAATTCTCCGTGCTTCTTGAACAAAAATCTTGTCAACTTCAATACTGCTCCTAAGAATAAAGAATTTAGGGAACGGGGAGGGGATGCTACGTGACCAATTGGAGGAGTTTGGGGAATTCCACATCTATCTCATCCTTCAATTTCTCGCATGATTTTAATTCTATTAAGGCATTCCTTGGCGTTTCACCTACGACACTTGGCACCTAGTCTAGGATTATTTCTTCCACCCTCCCCTTCAACGTGTTGATAGCCACCCCCAACTCTATGCAGACACCCTCAAACTCATCCATCCATTTAGTGATGGAGTCTCAAAGTTTGTTGATTCTGAAGTCCAACTTCTCATGCTTTGTCTTTAGCTTCTCCTTATGAGCCATGGTATTTACGACCAGTGTGTATGCTCCACCTTGTTGGTGGGGATGGTATCTTGTAAAACTTTGAGGGCTACCTCTTCCTCTATTACCTACACATCAATGATTGGCTCACATTTTATATGGCTAGCCAAGCCCCTATCTTCTAGTATATTTTCCTCCTTGAGTTGGGAGAGCAAGTCTTCCAACTTAGTGATCCAGATTCAATGATGACCTTGTTCTCTTATTTTTCCTTTGTGAGCTATATTTGTGGGGCCCATGCCATACTTTATGTTAACATTTAACATCCCTATGAGGTCCTCAAGGTACTCCATTTCATCCCCGTAATCGGTCTTGTCCCGACTCACCAATGCAAGAAATTATCATAGGATGCTCTTTATGAGGGCACCAACTTGGTCATATGCCTCCTTTGTTCGTCATGCATGTTCTCCCCTTAACCCTTGGCATAATCTATCTATTTCTTTCTCCTTGCTTTTCTTCTCTATGATCAAGATCGAGCAAAGGCCCTTACATCCAAACTACACCTGGATCACCTCTAAATAAATCTTCCAGTAATGCATTGTATGCCTTCTTGTTTGTTAGGTGGTTAGGATCCACCACTTTGTATACTTCTCCTCCATTCTTATTCAAATGAACGGTCTCGATCACATGATCATTGACCTCAAACTTAGGCTCTTTGGAGTGGCAATGCATGCTCCAGCTAAGCATATTTCTAGTTTTGGGCACACCCCCTTCTTGATCCATCAAATCCCATCCATAAAGTTTCTCTGGTGGGAGGGTGGCTTGGAATCTCATGCATGTAGGACCTTCATGGGGTCATCCATGAAGTCCATATGTGGGGACACAGGTGTCCACCTCTTCCTTGTAGCTTTACGCTTTGTCCTCTATTTCTTCGCCCCAGGGGTGAATCCCTTATCCTCCTTTATGGTAAAGGAGTCCCCTTTATATCCCATTAGGTTGGTGGTCTAAGGTGTAGAGGCCTCATGCATTAGACTCTTCTTCACCCCTACAAAATATTCCTCCCCTTCTTCTTGCACCTTTCCCGTATCCATGGCCTCCACCTCAGCTTCCTACCCCTCTAGATCCACTTCTAATTCTACCTTGAAAGTGGTGGGGTCTTCTTCCTCTCCTTCCTTTGAGCCTTGTTGTGGGGCTTGATGCATCACATTTCTTCTGTCTCTTTTCTTCAGGATCTTCCTTCTCTTTCTCCTCTTCCTTCCTTCCCTTCCTTTTCTCCCTTATGCCATAACAATGAGGCCTTGGCTCCACCCTATACCAAAGTGGTGACACCCTTACTACCATTATGTCATGTTTAGTACTTCCTCTTCCGAACGTATCTAAATTTCTTTCATCCTACTCTTCTTCTTCTTCTTCTTCTTCTTCCTGTATTGCTTTCATGGGTGGGATTGGCATTCCCATGGCTTTGGAAAGGGGGATTCCATAACCTCCACCTCAATTCCCCCATGTGTTTTGGGGCGCAACTATATGAACACCTGATGGATGTATCCATTGATGGTAACGTTGACCTGGGGGTGCAAGTCTAGAAGGTCTGGCTCCAAAATTTGATATAGGTAGGTTGAGTGCCATACTTGTATGTAGTGTGTAATGTGTGGACATCAACATCCACCTTGTCTACATCAAAAATCAACTTCTACGCATCCTTGATCCAGTTGATGGCATACTTCATATATTTGGTCGTGAAAGCGAAGGGGAGCTTGCACCATGGTCGCATCTCTCCCTTGGCCATCATAAAATTTTCTAGACAAAAATGTTGTGTAACATAAAAATTTTACTTGGTCCCCAAAACTTGTTGTAACTCATGGGGAATGCACCACTCATTCTCAAAAGCACTGCACAATCAGTCAAACCACATGTTCATCTGATCCTTGTAGCACTTGAGATGGTCCCATCACAGGTGAACTTCACAAATTGGACTACAAGAGACGTGTGTGCGGGTGGGTGAACCTAAATGTTCCTATCTGGTCCATCTAAGACACTAATCTCCTAGAACATGATCAATATCAGGATGGATCCCCATGTGATCTTCGCTCCTACCTCATTTTGCACCCATGCCTCTTCGATAATGCCATTTGTAATAAATTGGGAAAAATTATAGTGTTCTGCCTGACATTGACAATTCATGGCACACGACGCCGATCAGATTTCTAGGTTGATCACTCAGGCATCCAGTGTGATTGCACAACATGGAAACCTCTCTCCAAGTGTGGGACTTGTGAAACCGAGAGAGGAATCTCCAGAGAAGGTGGTTCCTGCTCCTAAACTACTCCGCCACAAGCCATTCCATGCGGCAGCAAGCTAATCTAATCCTAATCTAACAATGCCGAGGAGACGAGAGATAGAGAGAGAGAAAGGAAAAGAACAAAAGCCTACACTAAAACGGTGATACACACGAGAGAAGGAGAATGTTGGACATCTATCAAAGCGCCATAGGACAAAGAGAGGTGAGCAATGGGAAGGATGGACGGATGCATCACGAGGCCCAAGGATAGATTTCACATGGGAGAAAATGTCCCAAAACTCCATGAACATGCTCCAAACCAGCAATGAACATTCAAACATGCACAAATACCTGCAATGAAGAGAGGCAAGAAGAGAACAAGCAAAAATGAGCAAGGATGGATAGATGCATCACAAAACATGTTTTTTGTTGCTCCAGAAGTTTGCACTGAACATCATTTCAATAGTAAAAGGCAAAAATGCCACTACGGAGCAAGGGAGGAGGTTCGAACTCCATTTTCAACCCTAGAGAAGAAAAGAAGGGAGGGCAGAGAGGAAAATATGAACAACTTGTTATGTCCGATTCTTTGAAAGAAGTCCCTCTATACAATATATAGGAAGAATGAGAGAGGGAGAAGAGAGGAATTCGAAATATACCCCAACCACCTCTAGACTGCATTTAATTATCTCATTATGGTGGTAGGTGAGAACCCTAGTGAACCCAGAAAGTGGCGAACTGTATTTCGCATTTTTAAGAATTTTTCTCACCCAATTAAAGATATCCAGTCGTAGTTGGATAGAGGACCTTGTAAGCTTTCTCGAAAAGTCCAACCTTGCATGAATCCGAGCTCCCAGTCAAAAGTTATGGCCATTTGAATATCTCGCGCTGTGGTCTCGCTTCTGTCGGCGCTCAAAATGTTGAGCCTCTGAAGGTGCGCCATAGTGCGCATCCGTGTGTGTGTGTCGACATCCTTTATGTGCACCAAGGGCATGAATTTTCCCTCACAAAGCCTGTGTCATGCGCCATACATGCGCTAAGGCGTAAATTTTCCACTGTGTTAACAGATGCGTCGTGTCTTGCGCCACTTTGAGTGCGCAGGGCTGAACTTTTTCTCAGTGTCAACACTCATTGTCATACGCGCCATTTCCGTGTGCCAAGGGCGCATCCTTTATCGACATCCATTTCGTGTGCCACTTTCCTCGCGCCTTAGCGCATACATTTTAGTGTCAACACTCATTGTCGTGCGCCATTTCCGTGCGCCAAGGGCGTATCCTTTAACATCGTCGCACTCATGCTTTTGTGCACCACTTTCGTGCGCGCCAAGGGCGCATCCTTTACCTTGTCGACACTCATTGCTGTGCACCACTTTCATGCCAAGGGCGCATCCTTTCTGTGTCAACACTGATTTTCTTTGATTTCTATATTCTCTGTTTGTCTATATGGGGAGATATTTACAACAATTTGACGACTCAACGGGGTCACTGCTGCTAGTAGAAGATCGGTGGCCTTTTAGCAATCCATTGGGCATGGAGTCATAAGCAAGCTTCGAAAACTGATCTAAACTTTGAAAACTTCCCTTCGAGCCACTTGAAACCCATTGAACTTAGAGTTGACCTCACGAAAATGCCATCAAATGAATCTGTGCAGGAAGAGCAAAACCAGCAACACCAAAAACTATGTACAAAACTGAAAATCATACATATCCCAAATGGAACATGCAGAGTGTGCACAAGCACTTCTTCTGCTGAAAGCAAACCTACCTACTCTACTCTAATTGGAAGCAAAGGTGAGCTAAACAAACCCGCAACTTATTTGGTTGTGCAAAATAGCTTCCTTTCTTCAAAATTGGCAGCCATGCAATTGATTTGCCGATCATGGCTGTTTGGATGGATGGAAAATCAACAAGAAGTTGGTCTTCTATCCAAATCATCAAGGTATCAATGAAAAATCCAATACCTCTTTTAGTTGCTCGCATTTGGATTGAAGAGGTATGACACCTGATCCTTGGTACTTTGTAGCTCACCCTCATGCTTAAGCAAGCATGACTAGTTGTGACTTCTCCTTTGGCTCTAATGAAGCCAAATACCGATTGGGCCTCGATCCATTTGATATGCCCATAGCTCTGATTTTCAACTCCAAAAATGGAGTCTTCTCTGTAGACCCTCCGAGATGGATGACGTGAAAGAAATGGTGGGATTCTTCTGTCCTTTCTCTTCCTCCAATGAAGAACATGGAAGATTTAAATCTTCCAATTTTGATTCCAAAGGGCTGCCATAAGATGCAGGCTGCTGCAAATGAATGCTCTCCTTCATGGCAGCAGGCTCTGGTGTTTGGAATGTGGATGATGAAAGAGAGAATGGTGAAAACTCAACCGGCTCTTCTCCATCAAAACAGTCCTCCAAATCTGACAGGTAAACTGCCTCATTGTTGTCCTGCTGCTCGTGTTCAACTTCTCCCATGGTGTCCTCTTGATCTGCAACTTGACCACCATGGTTTCCTTCACTCTCCAATATTGAGTTTGAGAGATCAAACTCCTCTTCAGTACTAGAACTTGGGAGAGGTGAAGTAGAAAGAAGAACTGAAGGTTCTCCTGTAGCCTGCTTTGTGCTCAAAACCCTTGGATTTGCACTTTTCTCCTCCACAACTAGGATGTGCTCCTCTTCTTTTGCCTTTGGAGCAGCTTCTCCTTCCTCCAATGTTTGAAGATAATCTTGCTCTTGATTGAACTCTTTCCCAAAGATGAAGTTTGTCAAGTCAAACTCTTCGATTTCTTTGCTCAGAGGACAAGTTGGGGACTGCAAGATCTTCTTCTTCAACCTTTCTGACAAAATCAGTCCCGACCACCATTTGTTCAACCTCGGCCTCTTCGTAGGCTTAACCATCAAGGGAATCTTTTCAATTCCAAATTTAAGAGCCAAACTTACTAAGCTCTTAATCATTTCTTCTTTTTGTGGCTCTTCCTCTTGCTGTCCTTGATGTGTGATTTTTGCAATTTCTTCTTCCCCACATGGAATTGGGAATGCAAGAGGAGGGATGGGTTGTAACTTGATTGATTTGGCAATTTTTTGTGGTGGTGGAGGTAGAAACTCTTGTTTCTTTGGAGGAGGGGGTATTTCTATTAGTCCTTGTGGAGGGGATGACTGTTTGGAAGAAAAAGGAAAGAAGAATTGAGATGGGGTGGAAGACTAGGGGGTGGAGAAATGGATTCAACACTTGGGACAGCAGATGGAGAGTTTAAAACTTGACACTGCTGAAATGATATAGATTGAGAAGGAGGAAAAGAAAGAGTATGGGATTGTGTGCTTACCCATTGACAAGGTCATTGAATACTCTTCTCATATACCTCTATTCCTTCAATCCACCTTAGAAGCGATGGCGATGTTGCAATCATGAATTCCAGCTTCTCTTGAGGGCTGTAATGCCTTGGAAAAGGTCCCACCCATGGACAGGGTGCTCCACAACCGATTCCAAATGCTTTCATTTGTGCTTGAACTGGATCGCACCATGTTTACCTCCATCTTTGATTTTCTCCAACAGACCAGCATCTTGCATCGATGGTCTTCATTGTATGCATACTCTTGCTCTTGAAAGCTCCATAGCTAAACCGACTTTGCACGCTGTTCATATGAGTATGCATGCTGATCTCGGGAGGATTTGTAAACGTGTTGGAGGTGTGATATACCGCTGTTGTTGGAAATGTGAGTCCATGATGGAAATGAAGTCATGGTTGCACAACTTCATGGAATGGAAAAGAATGAAATAGATGGAAAGAAAGATGGGTGGAAATGGATGGAAACGGGTCTCGCAACTCGAGAGAAATGGGTTCTTGATCGGATGGAGTCGCCGGATGTGTTTGCAAGTGCCTCAAAGGCTGAAATTTTCAACAGAACACACCAACTGTTAAAGATAAAGTGAAAGACCTCTAAGGTCCCACCTGCAAGTGCCAAAACTATTTGACGCAATTCACAACACTCCTGGACATTGATCGATTTCTAGGTTGATCACTCAGGCATCCAGTGTGATTGCACAACATGGAAACCTCTCTCCAAGCGTGGGACTTGTGAAACTGAGAGAGGAATCTCCAGAGAAGGCTGGTTCCTGCTCCTAAACTACCTGCCACAAGCTATTCCAGTGCAGGCAAGCTAATCTAATCCTAATCTAACAATGCCAAGGAGACAGAGAGAGAGAGAGAGAAAGGAAAAGAACAAAAGCCTACACTAAAACGGTGATACACCAGAGAAGGAGAATGTTGGACATCTATCAAAACTGCCATGGGACAAAGAGAGGTGAGCAATGGGAAGGATGGATAGATGCATCACAGGCCCAAGGATAGATTTCACATGAAAATGTCCCAAAACTCCATGAACACACTCCAAACTCCGTAATGAACATTCAAACATGCACAAATACCGCAATGAAGAGAGGCAAGAAGAGAACAAGCAAAAACAAGAAAGGATGGATAGATGCATCACAAAACATGTTTTTTTGCTCCAAAAGTTTTACATGAGGAACATCATTTCAATAGTAAAAGGCAAAAAACGCCATTACAGAGCAAGGGAGGAGGTTCGAACTCCATTTTCAACCCTAGAGAAGAAAAGAAGGGAGGCGGAGAGAGTAAAATATGAACAACTGTTATGTCCGACTCTTTGAAAGAAGTCCCTACGTATAATATATAGGAAGAATGAGAGAGGGAGAAGAGAGGAATTCGAAATATACCCCAACCACCTCCAGACTGCATTTAATTATCTCATTATGGTGGTAGGTGAGAACCCTAGTGAACCCAGAAAGTGGCGAACTGTATTTCACATTTTTAAGAATTTTTTCTCACCCAATTAAAGATATCTAGTCGTAGTTGGATAGAGGACCTTGTAAGCTTTCCGAAAAGTCCAACCTTGCATGAATCCGAGCTCCCAGTCAAAAGTTATGGCCATTTGAATATCTGCGCCAGGGTCTGCTTCCTGTCAGCGCTCAAAATGTTGCGCCTCCTGAAGGTGCGCCATAGGCGCATCCATGTGTGTGTCGACATCCCTTTATGTGCACCAAGGGTGTGAATTTTTCCCCTGTCCATCTGCGTGTCATCGCGCGACTTCCGTGCGCAAGGGCACAACTTTTCTGTGTTGATTGTGAGTCCATGTCGTGGCGCCACTTTCGTGTGCAAGGGCGCAACTTTTCTCTGTGTCAACACTCATTGTCATGCGCCATTTCCGTGTGCCAAGGGCGCATCCTTTACCCTGTCGACATCCATTTCTGTGTGCCACTTTCCTGCGCCTCGCGCATACATAGTGTCAACACTCATTGCGTGCACCATTTAAGCGCGCCAAGGGCGCATCCTTTACCCTGTCGACACTCATGCTGTGTGCCACTTTCGTGTGCCAAGGGCGCATCCTTTACCCTGTCGACACTCATTGCTGTGCGCCACTTTCGTGCGCCAAGGGCGCATCCTTTACCGTGTCGACACTCACGATTTTCTTTGATTTCTATATTCTCCTGTTGTCATATCGACCTGGGGAGATATTTACAACAGATTCCTCTTAGACACCCCCGTAGGTCACATACGGGAACCTCCAGTTAATGTCCATCCAAATTTTCTTACATGCCTAATTTACAACTAATGACCCGGGAGGTGACTCTTAATCCGGGTCTAGAAGATCTACAATTACATGTGCCCTACCTCCCTTCTCGTAGTTCAATTTCTTCTCCAACTCCTCAATCTTGGAAGTGACACATAAATCAAGTACCATATCCTCTCTAGTGTTCTACAGGCATGTAACCATCCAAATCAAATGGCCTATGATCCTCATTCTTCTTCTTGCAAAGTAGAAGAAGTCTTTGTGCACCTGCATGACATTAACCACCCGAAGAATAGCAGGTTTGAAAAATAAAGGCATCTCCCATAGCTATAAAAATCTAGTCTTTTTTGTAGCTCCTATTTCACCGAGCTATCAACCTTAGGGTTTTGAGCTCGTCCACCGTTGGAGTGTTTGATACTAGGTCCTCCCACATCAAATTTTCATTATCAAATGTTTTATGGTTGTATTCATTAATATTGCATTTGTATAGATTTGAGCTCCACTTTTCTACCTTAATAACTCCAGGAGGGTACTACATTTTTGAGTAAATTTCCACAGGATCCTCCTTTTCCACCACCAATATCTTTGTTTGAGCCTTCTTCGATGCCATCTTCCTCCTTCTTTCCCTCATGCCCTAGGTGCATTGATCCCCTCTTTTGTCTACCCTAACTCAACAACTTCCCCACTTCTCTTTCACACAACCTCCTTCCTTTTGTTATCTTCTCCCCTCCTTACTATGCCACAAGATTACACTACAACTTACACAAGTCCACTGGTTTTTGATAGTTCTTTGCATAGTTCTTCTTCGTAAAACCCTTGTCACACTTTGAGCTCAAGATCAAAAAGTAATTCTCTTAAAGAAAAGTAGTCAAAATGACTATTCTTACCTCTTATTTATACTTTATCGATGCCTTAGAGTTCCTCCGACCATGTGTCCTAATGTCACTTTTTGATAAATCACTTTATTTCACTTAAATCAAATTCCATGACTTCCCCTCATGCTTTGCAGCTATAACCTTCTTGGCGCTCCAATACCACTAAACTACCACAAACCTCCTTCACGTGCATCACCGTGCCAAAGTACATAACCTCTACACTATCTACTAAGTAGTTCCCCATGGTGCTGCCTACCTTATGTTATAATGCACAATCCTTCCCTTCTTGTGGTCTTTAGACTTATCCAACCCACCTTCATAACCACATGAATTTATGCACCTTAGCCATCATGTTTCTCATTCTTCTGTCTTCGCGTTAATTTTTCCCAATAGTCCACTATTGAAGAATTTTTTGTCAACCATTTTCAATATATCTACTACTTCACCTCACACAAAAATGTATGCATGGTCCCCTTCATAGAACCTCTTACAATGTAATTAGCTATTGGCACACCAACACACAAAACTAAACTAAAAAGGACAACAAAGGAAACAACCAAAAGAAAAAAATTACTAGAAGGAAATCTAATCTAATTGGTAATACTTGCCTTATTTTTACTATTGAGAAACCTTATTTATAGTAGGGATTCAACCTACTCCCATTGAAGTAACCTGGTAACCTCATCCCATCAAGCACTTGTAACTAACACACACCAGAATCAAGGATGTATGAGATGATGTATGGTCCTAACCAATGGACTTTCAGTTTCCTAGGGTGGTATAGAAATTTAGAGTCATAAAGCAAGACCATCTACCCAACCTCAAACTATTTGTTTTTGATATGACAATCATGCCATGCTTTTTTGTTATGCCTTTCTTAGTATTCGACTCCACCTAGCAAGTGATCACCTTTCATCTAACTACATTAACTTTTCCATGTGCTCTTGTAGTGCTTTGCTCAGGCTAATCCTCTCATGCATCCATTATTCATAGAGATGGTAGCATAAATTCTACTAGTAAAATACAACTTCCATGCCAAACACCAATTGAAATGGTGTGGCCTTGTTCAATCTCTTATAGGTTGTCCTATACACCCATAGTATGGCTGAGAACTTTGTCATCCCAATCTTGTCTCCCCACATCACAAATTTTGGTCAGTGTGTGACTCAATATCTTGTTAAATGCCTTAGTGGTTCCATTAGCTTGAGGGTGATAAGGGGTGGTCTTGTGATGGGCCACCATGAAATTTGCTAACAAAATCTTGACCGTCTCATTCAAAAAAGTGTGTGCCCTCTATCACTAGTCAAGCTTAAAGGACACCCATACCTGTTGATTATGTTTTCCCACAAGAATCTTGTTATTGTGGTTCATTGTGCAATCCTTTGTAGGCATTTCCTCCACCCACCTTGTTAAGTAATCATTACAAGTAATGATATAGCATGAACCAGTCCTTCATGTAATAGGTGAAATTGGTCCTACAAAATCAATCACCCACTTCTCAAATGGTTCTGTGCTAGCTATCGGTCTCAAGGGAATTTCATCTCTTCTTCTGGTTTGCCAAGAGTTTGATAATGGTACATGCCTTGCAAAAATCAATACAATCTGGTAGATGCTTTCCCACCAAATCCCTTCTCCAGTAGAATCTTCACGTGGTGGCATTCCCTACATAGTGTCCTCCTGCAATAATCCCCATGTGCTTCCTCCATGATTGCAATGCTCATGTTCTAACACACACCAACATATAAATCTCATCATCATAGCCTAATTTGTATAAATCTCCACCAATTAATATGTAGGGTGTGAAGTGTATAATAAACTATTTTCTTTCCAAAGTCTTCATTTCCTTTGGAGCCATACCTATTTTGAGAAACACAACAATATCCTCTAATTCAGAGGGCCCACATCACAGTTCTAAACAATTGTGCATCTGACATTGTATCCTCAATGCTTTTTCACATCCTCCCCTGAGTCAATTCTTGATAAATGGTAGGTCCTAAGTTACTCTTACCTAGTTTTACAACAATTGTAAACTCAAATTATTGAAATAATAGGACCCATCTACATATGTGCCCTTGTAAAATGGGCTTATTTACCAAGTACTTCAATGCCATGTGGTCATGTAGAATATAAAGGGTGTTACCACATAGATACTTCTTGAATTTGTGTATGCATAGATCATTGATAATACCTCACACTTGGTAGTAGTATAGTTAGTTCTTACTGCTAGTGTCAACTTCCTACTTACAAAACAAAGGGTGATCAATAGTCCCCTTCACCAGGTTGTGCTAACACTGCTCCAATGGCCATCCCTGAGGCATCAACATGCACATGGAAAGGATTATCCTAGGAAGGAAAGCGTAATATGGGCATAGTGATAAGCCTATTCTTTAATGTGTCAAAAATCCATTTGTTGCGCCTCTCCCTAATGGAATGTACATTTGTGCTTCAACAATCCCTCTAGTGGCATGAAGATTTTGGCATACCCCTAATAAAATTTTGGTAGTACCCCGTATGCCCAAGGAATCCATGCACCGAGCTCTGGCTGATGGGTTCTTCCAATCCTACAATAACAAAAACTTTGGAAGAATCCATAAGTAAGCCTTCCTTACATATGATATATCCCAACAAGGTTCCAAATGGAGTAGCGAAGAGACATTTCTTGATATTGAGGGATATGCACAAACTGTTGGCATCTCTCAAACATCAACCATGTAGATTTCACAATGGTCCTTCACTAGTCTATACACTGTCCAGTCATCAAGGTATACTTGAAGAAACTTATGGATGAAGTCTTGAAATTACCTGCACCCAATAATGAAAAAACATAACAGGCGTGTTCTTTATCCCAAAAGGCATGAGCATGTAGGAAAAAATTCCCCATTCAGTGGTGAAATTTGTCTTTTCTTGGTCCTCCTTTGCAATCCTAACTTGATGATATCTGAGAAGCCATCCATGAATGAATAGATCTCGTGCCCAACTACTCCTTCTAGGATCTCCTTGGTGAAAGGGGTTGGAAAGGGATCAATGACACATACCGCATTCAAATCCATGTAATCAACACAAATCCTTATCCTCCCATCCTTTTAATGCTAATGACCATTGGGCTTATCCATTCTGATTCTCAATAGCTTCAATGATACCTGAAGTGATCATCTTGTCTATCTCTTCCTTGACCTAGATGTAAATTTGGATTCATTCGGTAAGGTCTCTTCTAAATCAGGCATGCTCCCTCCTTTAGTTTGATCCACATCTCCCTAAAGAGTGGTGAACTCCCTTAAGCTCATGGTACCCATGCGGAAATAAATCTTGAAACTCACTGTGCAATAGATCAATGATCTTTGAAACCTCCTTTTCGACCAGTAATCCCGATAGTAGCCTCCTTAGGTTCCGTATCTGAGCTAATGTTAACCTTCTTTATTTTGAGAGGTTCATGGTAGGCGTGTGCTTGCTCATCAACACTATCCATTACCTCACATGTACCCATAGTATGGTTAACATCCAAGTTCTCCACTTCCTCACCATCTATCACATAGACCAACTTTCCCTTCTCTTTCTCCATGCAGGATGTGCTCAAGTTATAGTTCCTTTGGTTCCTCCACATCAAAATGCACCTCAAATCAGGTTCTCCCAATAATTCAAAAATTCTATCCTCATCCATGGCACTATCTCCCATAGTTAGGCACTTAACAACCTGTAATGCCTCATTCACCAATGGCTTAGTACTTTGATATTCAAAGGTTTGAATCAAGTCATTTGTTAACTCCACTAGTTAGTTCCTATCTAATGACAGTAATTCTGAATGAATGTACCATGTGTGTGCACATAACCCCTTGTAGTGTGGAATAAAAATTGTGCACCCAGAGGGAAGGGGGTAAAGCTTCCACGCCTCCATCCATGTTCTCTCACATTCTTGAACATGTTCTGAGGTGGGTGCCCCTCCATCATAGCCACATATTTTAGTAGGTATGTTGCTCTGGAAGAATCTAATAGAGAGTGCATTCCTCACCTCACGCCATTCTAGAAGATTTTCTAGTGCATCGCCCACCATCGTGTTGTGGTCCCATGTAATGTGTAGATAAGCATGCTTCACCTTTCGATCTCGCATCTCCATTGGGCTTCCATGGCTGTAGGAAAACATCAGGGTTTCCTTCCCAGTGTATCTCGAAACTTACTTTCCTCTTAAATGCCTAAGTGGGTGTGCCTTCATCACCCTTGTAATAGAGCCTCACAATTTTTTCCCAATTAACTCATATGTCCATGTGTGCCCAATTGTCACATGCTACACTAGTGGTATCACTCATAGATTGAGTGTCTTCCCATTGAATAACTCCTTCCATAGGGTGTATCACCTCAGGGTCCCTGATAGCGTGCACATAGATTTTCTATGAGGGCTTCTTCTCCCAAGGGCTTAGTATAGGGTGTTGAACTTCCCATCGGTCAAGGGGATGATAACCCATTCTTCCTTATTCTCAAAACTTATGTATCCCTTATTGAACCTTAGGTCCACATTATTCTTATAGCACCAGGGGTGCCCAAGTAATCTTTGGAAAGTTTTCACCTCTAGCTAGTGCCAAGACTTCAAAGTCTCTAGTGAATTTTTCCCCTTGGATAGTGATAACAAACATCCTTCAAGACACCAATGGGCATTCCTTTGTCTTGTTAGCCATATATAACACATTTGAGGATGGCTGTAATGGGGGCCTTCCCATTTGATGTCCATGCATCTAGGGTGAGAACATTAACCTCACACCCGTGTCTATCAGAATATTTCTTAGGAGCCATCCATTGACTACTGCATTCAAGGTAATCTCCTTATCATAATCAATGGTGTGAGGGGGAAGGTTAGCATGTAAGACCTATGCTCACTCTCTCTCCTCGATGCACATGGTAATTTCTCCCATAACCATTCCCCTAGAAAAGGGATGATATTCTCTTGCCTCAAAATTTTGCATACTTCCTTGACTTCATCTAGATCCTTTTATGGAGCCTCATATGCATTTCCTTTGCTCTAACTTCCATGACTTCTCCTTTAGGCACTAGATCTCTCCTTGTAGGATTTGAATCACATCCATGGTCTCTTGATAAACCTCTTTTTGATGAGGAAGGATCTAGATACTTCTTATGCACCACCTCTTCTCTTGTGACCTAGTGGTCTCTGCTTTGGTATTTCCTGCATGCATGTAGCCTCTCACTGTCATGTTGTCACCAAGTATAGAGTTCTAACTCGACTCACGACTCACACATGCCACCCTTGGCATCCATTGTGAGTTGGCCTTCTTCATGCTTACCATTTTGGCACCTTTATCCTTCCATTGTTGTTTGGATCATGTGCTCAAATAACTCTAGGAACTCCTCATACTTGTGCTTCTTTCCACACCAAGAGCACTATAGTAGGTTAGGGCATTCATGCTTGTAATGTTCTATGGACCCACAGTTATAATAGGTCCCATAAGGAAATTCACTTCTTCCACCTCCATGATTGCCATGACCTCTAAATCCTCCATGAAATCCTCACCCATGAGCTCCTCCATCCATGTGCTCTTCATAGTGATGACCATCATCCTTGGAATTGTTTGCAATGCTGGTCTGACACACACCAATATCAATGACATCATGTATCTGGTCAATCAATCTACAATCCTTGGTGTCATGAGTAGTAGAGGTACAAATCTTGTAATAGAAAGACACATTCTTATGGATCGTGCATTGTAGTAAGAATGGAACACCTACTTGCATCATGATCCCCATGGAAAATCTCATAGTCTACCATTATCACATGTGTACCGATCTCTGAGGAAAATGTCCTTTTGTATGCCCTCTACCCCACAATCCATGCACCATAGGCCACACATGAGTCTCATGTGCCGAGTTGACAATTTCTCTAGCTTTTTTCCATGGCAAAATATGAGCTTCAAGAAAAGGACTAACACTAGTATCCATGCTTCCCACAACCTCAATGCATAGGGTAGCCTCCAAGGCCTCGCACGGGTCTATGAAAGTCTTATGTGAAAGTTTTTCTCCTGAAGGGTGTTATTAGTCCTCCAAAAACCATTGAGCATGTTGAGAAGGATGAATATCATAAGACAATTTTGATAAGAGAGTTTTAAAACATGCATCATACTCCCACACACTCTCTGCCATACCTTGTTAAATCTCCTTCAGCACACTAATGCTCTTCTATTCAAACTCAAGAATATGGAATTCAACTAAGAAGGCATTACAAGTATGGTATAATCTACTATTACTTCTAGTGGGGTCATACTTCTAGTACCAACTATGCATGCACCCTTGCAACATTGTTACAAACTGACTTTCCTTCCATTCTAGGGTAGTGATCCCCTTCATGCACCATAACAGCTCACATTTGTGTACATGTTCTACAACATCCTCAACACCTTTGTAATCTGGTAGATGCAAAGACATTTAAAAAAATACTTTGAGGTGGTTGAGGCCCTTGCCCTTGATCCAAAACCTTGATTCCCTCTCTGTTTCCTCCACCACCAGATCCACTAGATCCACAGTACATGTTCCTCCTGACCCCTAGATCCTAGACTTCCTAGTCCACTAGTCCACTAGCTCCTACTCCACCTGACCCACTAGATCCACCTCCCATAGCTAGAAAGGGTCCTAAAGTGGTCACACCTTGTGTCCCCACTGTCACGCTAAAATACACACCAATAGTTTGTGATATTACACCACTACTACCGGATGTGTGTGCCCCCGCCACTCTAATGTGATACCCAAATTTTGTACCCATACTTTTCCCAAATGTCATTCTAGACAATATACCTCCAAACACAGGAAATGATTGTGCAACCATAGATGTGCCAAATGAAAATTTATACCTCCTAGGTGTTGATTGGTTACCTCCACCAATACCAATTAGGTTAGTAATACTTATCTTTAGATTTGGAAAACTAAGCACCAAGGGTTGGTCACCAGGTGGATTAGATGCGTGCCGATGGCTCTTTTTCCTCCAAGTGATGTGCTCTCATCAGAAGCTAAAGGGGTTTCTCTCTCATGCTTTCCAAGAGATGGGGTAGCATACTGCTGGTTCCATGTCCTCTGCGTGAACCTCAATTCCTTCCCTACAACATCTGCCTCCATAGTTCCATCACTCCTACAACTTTGTGTTGTCTACCTAACTCCCTTTCATGAGCTTCATTGTACTTGAGCCATCTCTCTTCCCTCTCCTTTCAGCCGCAAGGTCCGCCATCTTTCTCCACTCTAGCTTCCTCACCCAATGCTCAGAGGAAGTTTAGCGACCATGGGAAAATCCTCCAAACTTAAAGTAATGACCAAGATCTTGATGGCTAAAGGGATAACACACAAAAATGATCCTCTAGGATCCCTCAAGAACTCAAACTTAGCAACCTCTAGACAAGAATACATAGAAATGGCGTATTCAAGGTATAACTAGTCAACACTCTTTTCCACCAAGTGGTCAACAACATGGGTCCAGGTCAGATTGGCATCATGTAGCTTTTGATACTCATCTTGGGTCCATACATGGGGTCTATAGTACCAACTTGACCTAGACATGTATGCTGAAATCCATTCATACAACTCCACTAGAAAAAAAAAAAAGGTCTCATACAACTCATGATACATGTGCTCTTCTACCCATTTACATGCATCAAACTCAAGTCCATTATTAAATCTATGAGAAAAATCATCCTCCATGATTTTAAACCATGCTTGACACTTTCCAATGTCAAAATGCTCTCATCATCACGTACCATTCTCACAAAAACTTCAAAAAGAGGTCCCAAAAATGGAACCAAAATGTAGTCTCTAATCACTGCTTGCCTCAACAACCATTCCCAAATGTGTCGGCATATCATCTAGTTTAGCTTGGAAGCTCACCCGAGGTGGCATGCATAGCACCGAGCCCCTCCTTTATGTGAGCTTTGTGAGAATGTTCTTTCTTAACGAGGATGTAATACAACTAGAAAATAAGTGCATCCATTCATGGAATTTAAGATGTAAGCATTAACTCCTAGCCTAATGCACCCGAGCATAGAACAACATGATCAACTCAATGAAAGTAGAATCAACCATGAAATAACATCAAGAAAACCCATAACATGCATATGAACATAAGGAAAATGCACAGATCAAGATCCATCACATGAGTGTTTCAGAATCACTTCATTATATTTATTAGCCAAAATATGGTAGCCAAGATTACATCAAAAGAGTCCCATTCATGGAAATGTTCACACTAGTAGAGATTTCTTTACATCATAGAGCTCACCATTACACATTACACAATATCACTATATCTCTCACTCCCTATCCTTTCTTACTTCTACATCCATCCTTACTTATCTCTCCTTCTCCTCTATGAAAACCATCCATTCTTCTAGAATAATCATCAACCTTCCCTCTTAACCGCTCATCATTATTACCTATAAAATCCTGAAGGAATCGGTTTATGATTGCTCTACCACTACCCAGGAATATGCCAGATGTCACCATGTGTTTCCCTCAATCGAGTGCCTTTAGCATGCATGTGCCAGCTAATCCTTAACAACCTCAACTCCTTATCCATTCATGATAACCATATTGATGCCCTGGAATATCCTTTCCTTGAGCCACAAGTCTCCATGGCTTATCCACATCTATATCTGGTCACTTTTCCATTTTCTCCCTACGTGTGTCTTTTCCTGTTGTCCAAAACTCACTAAGTCCCGAATCCATCCTTCCCGGATGCAAGCCTTCACGCTCTCTAAGAATTACTTCTACGTGTGCCTTCATGCCCTACTTTCATGTGCCACAAGGCTTCACACCTTAGGTACTTAGTTACTTTCCACCAAAGTGGTTAACAACATGAGTTCGGTTCAGATTGGCATCATGTAGTTTTGATACTCATCTTGGGTCTATGCACGGGGTCTACAAAGATCGACTTTACCTCAGACACATATGCTGAAAACCATTCATACAACTCCACTAGAAAGCAACAAAATAAGGTCTCATACATCTCATGATACATGTGCTCTTCTACCCATTTACGTGCATCAAAATCAGGTCCATTATTAAATATCTGAGAAAACTCATCCTCTGTGATTTTAAACCATGCTTTGACACTGTCCAACGTCAAGTGCTCTGTCATCACATACCATTCTCACAACAACTTGAAAAGAGGTCCAGAAATAGAACCAAAATGTAGTCTCTAATCATTTTTTTCCTTAACAACCATTCCCAAATGCACCCAGGCATATCATCCGGTTTAGCCTGGAAGCTCACCCAAGGCACGTGTAAGCACCGAGACCCTCCTTTATTTGAGCTTTGTGAGAACATTATTTCTTAACACAAGAATGTAATACAACTGACTTGAGAGAAAGTAAGTGCATCCATTCATGGAATTTAAGATGTAAGCATTAATTCCTAGCCTAATGCACTGAGGATAGAACAAGATGATCAACTCAATGAAAGTAGAATCAACCATGAAATAACATCAAGAAAACTCATAACATGCATATGAACATAAGGAAAATGTACTAATCAAGATCCATCACATGAGTGTTTGGAACCACTTTATTATATTTATTAGCCAAAATATGGTAGCCAAGGTTACATCAAAAGATTCCCATTCATGGAAATGTTCACACTAACATAGCTTTCTTTACATCATAGAGTTCACCATTACACATTACACAATATTGCTATATCTCTCACTCCCTATCCTTTCTTACTTCTACATCCATCCTTACTTATCTCTCCTTCTCCTTTGTAAAAACCATACTGTTCTTTTAGAATAATCATCAACCTTCCCTCTTAACCACTCATCATTATTACCTACAAAATCCTGAAGGAATTGGTTTATGATTTCTCTACCACTACCTAGGAATATGCTAGATGTCACCATGCATTTCCCTCAATTGAGTTCCTTTAGCATGCATGTTCCAACTAATCCTTAATAACCTCGATTCCTTATCCATTCATGATAACTATATTGATGCCTTGGAATATCCTTTCCTTGAGCCACAAGTCTTCATGGCTTATCCATATCTCGTATCTCGGTCGATTTTCCATTTTCTCCCTATGCATGTCTTTTCCTGTTTTCTAGAACTCACTAAGTCCCAAATCCATCCTAGCCGAGCGCGATCCTTCATGCCTCTCCAAAATTACTTCTGCACATGCCTTCGCGCCTGCTTCCACACACCACAAGGCTTCATGCCTTAGGTACTTAGTTACTTTAGGGGCCCAAAAATCCTTGTTATCTAAGGTTCAAATTTGGTTCATGTTGCATCAATCAGTAATCGTTGTTACACATCTCTATTTATGCATATAATTTTGAATCAATGGCCGATGAATTATTAAATTGATCATTGATGCCATTCACCTATATGTACTAGATTTAATAGAAATTTAATTGAATCTTAATTTTAGAGTAATTTATGTAACTAATGATATAAAAATGATAAATGTACAAAAATGGACAAGTAATAAGAAAACATCAAACAAGCAATAAGAAAGAAATAAAACGAAAACCTAAGAAATAGAAAGAGAGAAAGAGAGTTAGTTAGCTAATTCCACACAATATGGAGATGATTTTGGCGGGATAAATATTGAAATAGAATGTAAGTAGTGTCATTAAGGCTCAATGAGAGTTTTGGGACTCAAGAATGTGTAGGATAGAAGCACCACGCGAGGACGGGAGCTCCGGGTGCTTAGTGACTGATTTGGGTGCTAGTGTCCAATAAGGTGCTTAGGTTCTATCCTTTTCGTGTAAGAGGAGCTTCATTGTTAGTTTCCTTTTATCACTCTAACTTCACTCCTAGATCATCGATTATTCATGTAACTCTGCAAAACAATTTTCTACTGTAAATGTCCACAAACCATATCAAATCTAATAAAAATATGCGAGAATGTGGAGTCGAGAAGGACCGATGGTCACCCGAAGAGTAAAATTAGTACCGAGTGTTGCAATAAATTTCATAATCCATGTATTTCTATTTGAATGTGTGTGTAATGATGCCCTAGGTTGCCCTTGTGCAAGTTACAAGTGACAACATGCTAGCTATAGAATGTAGCAATATATAATGTGTTATGGAATAAACTTAACTTTTCCCTCCTATGGTATGTATGCGAATGATGCAACCCTTTTCCCCTATATGAGTGTGCTATATGAATGACTTTAAAGTGATCTTGTGCCTTTGAATGCAAGCTTAGGTGATGATAGGTAATGCTTAGTGATTGGCCCTTTATTTAAGACCTATAAATATATATATTATTATCTTGTTTGAATTTCATAATTGAAAACTAAAATGCCTACCCAAAGTTGTAAAATATGACCCAAAAGTAAAAGAGACCTAAAAGAGTAAGAAGGAATAAAATAAGGTTAGGAGCGCTTAGAAGGGACATGAGCACCTGGGTACTTCTGTCCTAAATGGGCACTAGTGTTTGAGGTCATAAAAGATAAATCAATCAAATATTGACAAGGTTGTAGGGTGTGTAAGGTCAATAAAAGTATAAGAAACAAATAAAAAGGCCCAAAAGACGTTGCCAATCAATAGTTTTCTTGCTTAGGAATCATGTATATATTAGTATGCTCTAAGACCTAGAAATGTACCCAAGTGTATAGATTTTATGTCTACATTTTTCCCCCACTTTATGCTATTGAGTGAATACTCAATAACATAAAGTACATAAAGATATGTACCTTGTAATCTTGTATAGAAAAGTGTAACCAATAGCGTGCCAAGTGGACAAGTGAAGTGTGAAGTGATTGTAATGTGAAGCATGGAGACTAGGAAAGGGAAGTAGACCCTAGGGGTGAAGTGTATGTATAGTAGCATGATATTGGAGCTTGTGCTAGCTGATGTGAGATGATTCTTATTGTGTATTAAGGATGAACCCGCAAAAAAGAGTGATTAAGTATTCAAAGTTCTCTGTATATGAAAAATTAGAGTAATATGTGTATAAGTATGTAAAGAGTGTGTAAAGGAAAGTGTGCACCTAATGTATGAGAGAGTATAAGATAGAAAATTGTCTGTTTGCTTGGAGTTTCTGATTTTGAATGCCAATGGTGAGGTTTTTGGGTGATATCATGCTAAGAGCTAGTTTTTGGGTGATCTCACATCGAGAGGGATTTTTTTGGGTGATCTCATGCCAAGAGTGGGTTTTTAGGTGATCTCATGCCAAGAGAAGAGTGTTGGTGAGATAGGTTTAGTTTTTATCTCCGTTGATGTCACATCCCAATAAGCACCCCTATAGATGGTACATACCTGATTTGTTCATATTGAACCTTTTGTAATTGAAATGTAGTTGATAGAATGAATTTTGTAATCGGAGGCAAGTTCGACATCTTTGGAGAACTATCTCAGTAAATCGCTAGAGATTATCTTTGAATCGAGAAATTAACTATTTTTACCCCTAGGAAAAAAATGCCAGGGGGACACAAGCGACCACGCTCTTTGTTTAGTACTAGGCGCTAGTATTTGTTTTGTAGTTTTGGTCCAAGTCGATTTTGGACCATTTTTGACTTGTGTTCTTGTGCCAATTCGTAATGTTTGATATTTTCTAGAGCTTTGAGATGTTGTAGGGGTGATTTTTTCATCCAATAGATGCCCCCTCATTTTGGGTACATGCACTGACTAATGTAGGAGAATGTGGCCCAAAGGAGAGGACTGATGTATATATGAATATGTGAGTGTGGATACTTTGGGGGTAGGGGATGTGCATGGTAGAAACCAATGCATATGCAAACAAGATATGCTAGTAACAAGTATTCGTAAATTGAATTAAATCTTAATTTAATAGTAACTTTTGTAACTAATGATATACAAATGATAAATGTAAAGAAATGGACAATCAATAAGAAAGCAATAATATGAAACCATAAACAAGAGGGAGAGAGAGTGATTTAGTGGATTTAGAAAAATTTGGAGATGATTTGGGCGGAGAGCCATTGAAATAGGACTGTAAGTGAGTGTTGTCAAGGTGCATTGAGATTTTTGGGACTCGGGGATGCACATGAAAGAAGTGCCCATGGTAGGACGGGAGTGCTTGGACACTAGTGGTGATATGGGTGCTAGTGTCTAGTCAGTACTTAAGTTTTGTCCTTTTTGTGTAGGAGGAGCTTCCTGTTAGTTTACTTTTGTCGAGTTTGACTTCTCTCTTAGATCGTTGATTATGTACAGTAACTTGAAAAATAATTTTATACCTACACATGTACATAAACCACATGAAATCTAATAAAAAATATGAAGAATATGGATTCGGTCTCGATCTCGATAGTAACCTAAAGAGTAAACTTAGTACTGAGTGTTTCACTACATTTCGGACTCCATGTAGTTGTGTGTGTGTGTAATGATTCCCTAAGTTTCCTTATGCAAGTTACATGTGATAGCGAGCTAGATCTAGAGTGTAACAATATATAGAATGTGTAAGATGGAATAAAATGAAATTCTACCTCCTATGTTGTGTATGTAGAATGATACAACCCTTTTCCTCTGTATGAGTGTGCTATATGAACTCCTTTGAAGTGATCTTGTGCCTTTGAATGCAATCTTAGGTGATGATAGGTAATTCTTAGTTCTTGGCACTTTATTTGAGAGCTATAACTATATATATATATATATATATATATATATATATATATATATATATATATGATTCCCTTGTTTGAATTTCATAATTGATAGTTAAAAGGCCAACCCAAAGTTGTAAAATACTACCCAAAAGTAAAAGAGACCCAAAAGAATAAGAAGGAAGAAAATAACATCATTAGAACCTAGAAGGGATAGGAGTGTCTTAGTGCTTTTTTCCTAAATGGGTGCTACTGTTTGAGGCTATAAAAGATAAATCGGTCAAATACCGATAGTGTTGTAGGGTGTGTAAGGTCAATAAAAGTATAAGAAACAAGCAAAAGGCCTAAAAGACATTGTCAATCACTAGTTTTCTTGCTTAGGAATAATGTATATATTAGTATGCTCTAAGACCTAGAAATGTACCCAAGTGCATATATTTTGTGTCTACAATACCTAAATAAGTGTATTAAGGTTTACATAGTTTAACCATCAAATTTAACTAAAGTACTCATTTATGATGTCATTAAAACCTTTTCAAAATAAATATATATGTTTTCTTATTGTTATCATTGAGTTTCAAATCTATGGCGAGGTTTATTTTCACTATATGCCTTTTGATAACATGATCCCATACATAAGGTTTACTATTGAACTCTAAAATTTATGTCTTATTTCCTATTATGAATTAAATATACATAAATCAATATTTTATGTTTTTCCATAAAACTTCAATTTAATCATATGGTGTATGTTGTTTATTTATCATAGTTGTAAATCCCTTTATGATATTTACAATTTCAATAGTACGTGTTTCCAATTTTGTTAATACTTCTCAAAATTTAATTTTGCATACAAGCACAATCTTTTTTTCATGATTTAAACAAGTTTTAAAACATACAATTTCCCTTCATGGTTCAATAGGTTTTCATCATCATTGTTTAGATCTTAAAATAATCATAATGAAATCATAATAATTATTCTTTTATTAATGGTTTACCAAGTCTTAAATACAATAATAATGTATTACGGGTTCTAGGTTTGATAATATTTCATTGAACCAACATGTTTTTTAATTATTATCCTTCTCATAACTACTATAAGTTTACAACATACTATTTCTATGTATTGACCATAAAAATTCATCATCCTTGTTTAGCCCTTAATAATCCTCATAAAGAGTTTATACTTGGTTTTATAATGTTTATGGTCGATCATATTTTCAAGATGTATAAATAAGATAATCATAATTTACCAAAATGTTGATGTTCTCTAAATTCAAGGTTACATGTTGTCATCTCTGTTTTTCTCATATCATAATTATATACTCCATACTTCACGTTATCCTATCATGACCACAATTTTTTTATAATTACATAGTTTCATGTCATACTTATACATTGCTATATCATATTGTTTCAGAAAATACTTTTTGCAATACTATTATTAATGTAAGCTATATTCCTTAATAATTTTATAGGTATACATACCCTAAGTTTATATGACCTAAAAGTTTATATAACTCCATACCATTTATATTAAATATTAGGAAAAATAAATTAAAGGGTTTGATATGAATCATGATTTATCAAAAGGCAAGTGGTGGGAGGAGTTGTCAATGTGACCTTTCTCCCTAAGGTTTTTCTCATTACTACTTTTCCCAATCATAGATTTGGATTATAAATCGTTGTGTTGGGTTGTATAATATGTTTGATGGTTGGGTGAGAGTTTTTAACTTAAATAAAGCAAAATAGAAATGGTCAATGTCAAATCCATGAACTTTGGCCGTAGCCTCTAAGGCTTCTCAATTAGGCCACTATGCTCAAACAAAGAAGAGTTTTCATGTTGTTAAATAAAAGGAGATAATGGAGAAAACATGGGTTCATGTACGATTCAAGCTCCTTCTCTACCTCTACGATTTTCTTCCCCTTAAATCAAAGCTCGTTTGATCTATCCTTTAGATTCGTGTGTTAGTATTCTTGCTATGTATGGGTGTGTGAAATCTATGTATATGTGTCTTCTTCTTCGATATGTGTTTTCCTTGTTTTATAATATTTCCATGTTTTATTTTTTACATAATGTGTTTCTCTATTTTTGATCCCTATGGTCTAGGGGAGGGGCGATGAGTGGTGCACCCTAAGCTAAGGTGTCTACAAAACCAATTGTATTCCATGTGGGATAACAATTTTTTCTCTAACATGTAGCTCAAGTTTTTCTTAGCTTATATTTTTCTTTAGAATATTTAATTGGAGGGAAATCCATATTTTGAATTGATTTAAAATAATAAATTTGAGTTACACTACAACCATGCTAGAAACCAATACTTGTACGTGAGTGATAATGATTGAACATTGAATATTTAACACTTGTACACATAGGTGATAAGTCTTACATATCATTATGTGATTGAGTACTCTACATAATTATTATGTCAAAAATAAATAACTACTAGATAGTACTATGAAAACTATCATGGGGTACTATGACAACTATTGGGTATTGTCGATCAACACTCATATCAACTATTGGACCATGTTTAATTATTGTCACCTCTCCCCTATATTCACATTTAGTTTTTCTATTTCATGTAAATTTTTATTTTCCAGCTCCCTCATTCTAAACTTTGTCTTTTTAATTTAAAATGCGTAGCTAAATATATAAGCTCCTTTCCTTATTTTTAATTTAATTTTGTTTTTATTTAAAAATCCCTTGCATTATTTAGAACACCATTTAAACTATTCATTCCACCATTCATTAAAAATATACTAGCTCAACTCTATATTTGAACTCATTCCTTGCGAGAATTTATGTGCCTCTCGGATATTTAATCCACCATTTATGTATCTTTTATTTGTGTTGACTAACAATAAATAATTTTTCTATTATTTCTTTGAACTCCTATTATTCTTTTCATGTAGCTCATTCTTATTTATTTTTTTGAACTCCTATAAATTAGGCCACTTGAGATTTGATGCATTAGTTGAAGTCTTATGACTAAAAATAACCGAAGTTAAAATTTTCTTCGAGTCTTCATGCAATATATTTTAGTCATTGTTACCCCTAAATGCTCAAGGATGAGTTTAGTGGCTAATAATAGCAATGATAACTTATAGTTTGAATTTTTAGCTAACAACAAGTTTAAATTGGTTAATAATGAAGGTGGTGGTTAAGGGCTCCCAAGCATGGAGAGCTCAAAAATCCCCTCCTTTTGGTAAAAATATCCATTTTTTTCCTACATTGGTGTGGGGTGAGGATTTAAGAAATTTATATACAAATCCACCAATGTAATGGTTATCTCCCAAATGATTTTGTTATGCTACACAAGTCGATATTTTAGTGAGCTATTCACATCACACCGTGAGAGAGATAAAGAATAAAGAGCTATGCACGATGCTTGAGAAGTCGATTGCATTGAAAGGTAATGCAATGTAAGGTAGTGGTGATGCAGACTTAAAACAACTCGGTTTGAAAATTTTAGATCACTTACTTTGATGTTTTAATGTGATAAATCTAATCGTATGTGAATAGCTCAATTTGAGCTTTACGAGTTATAATGTAGTTTGGTTACATCAAATAAGAATATAGTAAAAATAGAAACTAATGATTATAATTATGGTTTTAACACTATTTTCTATATATTGAAAAACTCTCTATTTATAACCATTTATTGTATCTTTTCACTTTTCTCCATGTTTACCCTTTCTTGAAGTGGAGAACACCTTTACACATGTAGACAAGAGCACACAATGCATTATCCATTTCATACAATCAAATAAATTGAAATGAAATATAAGAAACATTTATAAATAGTAATCCAAAACTGAAATATAAATCCACAATATTATCTTCTACTAATCAATGAATATTATAATAACTGTTTCACTCCCAAAACATGTGATCTTGATTGTTTACCAAGTTTATTCGTTCTTGTTGAGATTAGTGAACTAGTACTAAATAAAATAAAGAAACTCAAAATATGAAGGGTTTATGGACCTTTAGATGAAATGAATGGATGTGGGTGAAAATGATGGACTCCTCGCTGTGAGCTAGATAATCTACATAACAAAGAAGACTAAGAAGAAAAATGGATTAGTAGATAGGATGGAGGGTTGCTCAACATAAGCCAGTCTCGAGAAGTGTGAGCTTCCTAGGATGGATGTCAACCCTCTTGTAGATAAAGATATGATAAAATCAATGGATAATGGATCTAATATAATGCGAGAATATGTTATGAATAGAAACCTTAAATGTGGAAATTTGAGGAAAGAACAAATCGATCAAAATAGATGTAAAATAAATCAAACTTGCACGGGTTGATGGAGACAAGAGACTACATAGGTCCAATCAACGACAACTAGAACTAGATGAGAGAGGAACCAACAAAACACACCTATAAGATCTTTTTGGTTGGATCTCGGATCTAGAGATGGATCAGATGAAGGTAGAAACGCGTACAAAATAGACTGGATCTAGATTTGGATGAAAGGATGTAAGAAAATTAGGCAAACTGATGATAAAGGGTATGAGAACATGGCTGATCAATGGTGACAGAGGAGATTGATGAACAAGCGGGGTGTGAGAAAACATATCTAGGATGAAAGAGAGGTAGAATGGTGAGAGCATAGAAGTAGATATTTGGAAATAAAGTGTCGAAGAACAAAGAAACTGATATGGATGAGGTTGGGTCGACTATGACTGGGATGGTTAGGGCTTGAACAAAAATGGATGAGCTAAAATGAAGACCTGCAGATGAAACAAAAGGCTGAGATGGCCAAAGTAGAGTTCTGATGATAGTTGAACCTACACAAAATGTTAGTGGCAGATATATATGATAATATTACAAGGAAAACACAAAGTATGTTAATGGTGAAAGAAGTCTCCCCAAGTCTCCAAAGTTGATGTGCCACAAAAGCTCCAAGAAGACTCCAAGATTCCAAAATTGCATCCCTTGATCTCCTGAAGAAGGAGGGGGTATGGGTGTATTTATAGGGTGAGTGGATGGATGTGGGGGATAGGAAAACATTTAATAAAGGTAGGTGGGAGGTAAAATTATTAAATAAAGGCAAGGGGAGATGAAAATATTAAATGAAGGTGGGTGAGAACCTAGGGATGGATAAAAGGTTGTTGAGAGGAAGGAAAATATTAAATAAAGGCCAAGGGAGATGAAATTATTAAATGAGGGCCTATGGAGGATAAAATGGAGCATATAGGGAGGATAAATGGTAGGAAAATATTAAATGAGGGTCTAGAGATAATAAATGGGATGTGATTAGGATAATAAATATGATTAGGGATTAATTAAATGGGATTAGAGATGGATTAAAATCAATTATGGGGTAATATAGGAAAGTGGGAAATTCAAAAAATGAGATTTAAGAGGAAATGGGGAATTTAAATAAGGAGAAATGTATGTATGTAAATAAAGATGATAAAAGGGAATGAACATGGGATGAAGGAATAATGATACTAAAAATTGGTGTTTACATTTTCCCCTTTTTGTTGAGTGGTTTGCATTGGGCAAACCATGAGACAAAAATGAGAAAAATATGAAAGGATGATTGATTAGGTGCTCCCCCTCAAACTTGGGGTTAAAGACACAAAGGAAGTCGATCATGAGTTTGAAAGAGAGGGATGAAGAAATGGTGGAAAAGATGATAAAAGAGGATAAAAGGATAAGATAAACCAGATGAGGAAGAACAAAAAGTAAAATATGGTGGAGATTTTGAAATCACTTTGGTAGGGAACAAAAGATGATCTCAATGGATATGGCGACAATGTCATACGAACCTATGAGTGGTCAAAAATCACTTTGTAATATGGAGGGAATCTAATGAGAATCTACTTGGATGGATGTATAAGCCGTGTATGATTCGTGTAAATTCCATTTTATAAACACATTCTCATCTGTACTTTTGTTAATTTAGTGAAACTATGTCCTTTTATTTCCTAGATACTATTGAACAATACCATCATAACTTTTACTTTTGACATATATCTTGATTAATATAGTTATGACTAATTATATTTATTTTGTGGTATTTTGAGTATGAATTTATTCTTATGGTTGCAATAAGTTGTTTGAATGATTCTTTGTGTGATGTCACTCTTGTTTGCGAGCAACTTGTTATATGCAGCAACTTGTATGCAACAAAGGACCCGTTCGCGAGTAAAGGGAAAAACCTACAACCAAAGGACCCATCCGTAAGAATCCATATGCATCCAAAGAAGATCAACTATAACAAAGGATTTGTGATTATGAATATATCTAAGAATTTGAAGGAATACACTCCAAGTATGTACGTTATCATGGAAGAGGCAATTACAAATTTGAAACATGAGAACTGAAGATAACTCAACAATAGATTTGAATACTCATTACGAATCACTAAAGAATTGATTGATCATTTAAATACATGATTTCAGGAACTTGATGGTTACTTGAGTTATATATTTAATATATGGATAAATATTAGTTAGTTCCATTGCATGTGTTTAAAATCTTGTTGTTCTATTTAAGATCTTCCACTTGTTTCATTGAAGATGTTTTGATTAGTCTGTTTGAACTCCTATTTGAACTCTTCTTCTCACGTTTTGTTGTAATTGAGGACTATAAGAGAAAGATATTAATGCTAGAAATGTATGTAGAAATATATATGGAGAATTAGAGAATAGAGGATACACAAATACAAAAGTTCTTTATGCTTCTAAATGTAATCTTCATGCCAATTCAATAAAGAATTTGAGTTTTGTTCAGTAGATTTTAGTTACAAGCCTTAGGAGGGATTAACACCCAAGGAAGGAACCAATTTTGGTATACTAAAATCATCCATAGTTTTGTTGTTCTATTTTATAACATGATTATACTACGAAGTAATTTATCTCCTTATATGCATTTTGAATTTACAAGCTTTACTTTTAGTCATAGTGTTAGAAGCCATTTACTTTTAGTTTTGAGTTTTTTTAAGCATTGTATTTCAAGCTTTGTTGTCTTGAGTATAGTAGTGATAAATATTTCTTTCCATACCTCATAAATTCTTTGTAATTGTGCATACAACACTGGAATTATTGAAATTTTACGTCCCTTGGTTTGATGATTAAATGACTGTGAATTAGTGAACAACATATTAATTTCTGCAAGTTAATTTGCACCATCATTTTTGGCACCATTTCTAGGGATACTACCAAGTTATAAGGTTTTTGAGAGGTTTTGCATTTCTTAGGAACAATTTAGGTTTAGGAAATTCCACCTCCAAACCCCCCACTAATGTATGTTGATTGAGTTGAGCTAGTTGATGCATGCACCATCTAAGAGATGCCCATGGTATATTTTTACCCAATCCACAAGTAGCACATATTTCTATATATGATTATGAATAATAAATATCTTCCTCTGTACAAGGTTTGATAATAGAAGATCACCCTCTAAGTTTGAATTCGAGGCTATTCACGATAAGCCAGGACATGGTAGAAGAAGTAAACCAAAATGTTGAAGACATGGAAACTACCTTTGAGTTTCCCATTTCCAAAAATGATGAGCCTACTACTATGAAGAATATTTCTCCATTAACCCTTCCTAACATTCATGGATCCATAACTGAAGACCTAGAAACCAATTTTGTTTGAGTTTGATGTATTATTTAAGAGCTACGAATATACCACCGATGCGCATAAACTAAATTTATTCCCTACTACACTCAAGGATCTAATCTTGAGATGGTTCATGGGTTTAGAAAGAGTTGTTATTACCACACAGGCACAAATGAAGGAGACGTTTCTCACTAAGAACAATGTGTAGACACCTAAAATCCACTTATCTAGTATACTACTTAAATTACACTTTGTTGATCTTCACTCCTCTTTGACTTTTTGTCAAATAACGACACTTCATTATCTAAATATGCTTCTAATTCACTTAGGATGCCAATTAATGACATTTTGATTAGTGAAATCCTCTTAATTATCTAATTATATGTTAATTAAGCCTCTCATCTTGCATTTAACCAATAAACCTTCTTATTGGTTGAATCTCGCTTCTAGAACTTCCGAAAGCTATCAAAACCCCTTCAGATTCTCTTAGAAAGCTTCCTAAGCCTACTTAGGATTCCAAATTAATCCTAAAAGATTAATTAACTCCTAATCTAATAAAAAGGTGCATTGACTTGTAAAAGTCTATTTGGCTTACCTTTTGTCCCACATGTACTAGGATTCTAAAATTTCCCAAATGGAAACCTATAAATACAAGCACAGTGCACCTCTTCTAAGTTTACACCTCATTTTTATCATCCAAACCTATAGACATCTAATCTTGAGCCTGCTTCCATTGTTGGAAAAAATTTATTACCTTACTTCCATTCTTCATGTTTGGTTAGTAGAGGAATATCTAACTTGGCCTTGTAGCCATTGTTTTGAGAGATAATTTCACCATCTTGAATAAAAATAACAAACCACTTTGATTTTATAGGATCTAAATAGGTTTGCATGTAGATTAGCAATCTAAAGAGTAAAATGACTTAGCATGTTAGTTTGTTTCATTTATGTCGTATGCACTTGGAAGTTAGTTTTATAAGCTCTTATCTTGATGTTTTTGTTTAGTTAGCCTTATTTTGGAACTACTAGGTGTTAGTTTCAATTCATATGAATTATTTAGCTTTGCATGCATATATTTGGCATGCTCGGTGGGACTAATCCGTAGTCCTTTGTCTTTTATTTCAAGATTTATTTCAAAGTTGTTTAAACTAACCCCCTTTTCACATTTTTGTTTAAACATAGGCTTTCTTAACTAATTTAGTTATAATTGCTAAGGTTTTATGCTCTTTTCAGGATTGAAGGAGGTTAGGTGTTTTTGAAATCAAATGAAATAGACAAAGTTTTGAAATTTTTACATTTTTTTGTAAAAAATACCGTATTTTAGTGATCAATGTAGGAAGGGCTATGCATATACTCTAAGGGACGTGCATACACTTCTAGGGGCATGCATACACCTCTCTGGTCGCGCATATGCTTAGGTGAGTGTGTTTTTTTTTGTCGGGGGAACACAAGTGCTAAAAAAGGCGTGCATACGTTATCGGTAAGTGCACCAAGTTAGGGGGCCAAAAAGTGGACAAAAACCTGAAAACAACCAAAACACGTATGCATTTTTCCATAACATGATCGCATTTTATTTTTCTTGGGTTGGTAATTACCGAGCCTAAAACGCGTACACGTTTTGTATAGTATGGACTATATATGTGTATTTGGGGGCTTATACTTAAAAAAATAAATGTTTAATAAAAGTATAAAGAAATAATAAAAGAATATTATACTTTAAATTTATTATAGTAAATATAAGAAGTTAGGATCACTCTGCACTTGATGGAAGTGGTCTTGTAGCTCCAACAGTTATAATCTAGAAGATAATTTTTCAAAATCTAATCTAGTTAGTACTTAACTCATTTTTAGGATTTCAGCAAAGGACCTAAAACTTTCAAGGCATATATATTATAGTCGGTCTTTGTTTTGGGAAAGAATATACTCATTTTGTAGGTTTTTTGACCTTCTAAATTGGATTTTGGCCCTACCACTGCTTGAATTGGTACCAATTTTTAAATTTGGTCCATAATTCTCTTTAGTGACCAAAATGAGGAGATTGTAATGTGTCTCCTCGTTAATGTTTGATCACACTACTAGAAGTTGAATGCGTTTTTATGAATAGTACTAAGTGAATTACATTAAGTAAACTTAGATGATTACTCATTCTTAGAAACATGGTGCTCCATATAAAGATCATCCCCTCACCTTTCCTAGCTGATGCTGACCTAGAATTTACTAGATAACACCCTAGACACATTGGTACATCACTCATCCTAGAGGCGAGTGCTCACCCGAAGTGCGTAAAGGTACCAAGTCCCTCTTTAGGGTTCTTTATAGTAGGATGTTAGCATGATGAAGGAAGAAACTTATAGATCCATAACTAGTCCACCATTCTACAATGCATGTTACATTTAGATCTATGAAAGAACAAGCTTAAACAATAATCATGATTAAATAAAAACATGCACTACTCAATCACACACGGGAATGACACTTATATTCAGCCAATATCTTCCATCTATTAATAAACATAGAAGCTCCTTACACTAATGTCAATCTATACCAATGTGCGCATGGATCTCGATATAGTAATTTAGTCATACACATATATCTCTATACCTCCATCTCTCCCTATACATATATTCTACTATGTGCTTCATATCATATATATAGGGTGGGGAATTTCTCTTCACCACTTATCTATTTTGGAAATAGGCTGCATGCTATTAATAGCCACACACCATTTACAAGCATAGCCATACATGAAAGTGTGCTATCTATAGACCCTGCAGTTAATTGAAATGAAAATCCTACTCTTAGCTCATTTCCATGCAAAAGCGTTTGATCGATCTTCTAAAGATAGAAAATGCATGGCATGCACATCTCTGCAATATTGGCATGTTCCGCACGCCATCTTCTAAAAATAGGTCTTTATGCTCAAAATCGGCTAAGTCCCAAAAGATGAACTTGCCTTCCACTTGTGGGTTCTTCCTATCCCTCCGTGCCCTAGATCCCTGGCCATCTCTCCCACACGGACTTCTTGTGTGATCTTTAACAAGTATTCTTTGATCAACATTACCCCACAAGTAATCTCATTGTCCTCCCGACAATGGGTATCTCAAAAATTGAAGTAAAGAATAGAATACTGCAAAGAATAAGAATGAAAGAATGTAGATAAATAAAGAATTTGTATGAGGCTATGAGGCAGCCTCCTCTGTGTCGGTTTGAAGTATCAACTCTAGATACTCCTCCTTTATTTCAGCCTCTAAGGCCTTCCATTCGGTGAGTGCTTGTTCTACTTTTTCTAGAATCTCATATCAATGGATTCTAACTCATACCTCACAATATCTCCCTTTTCATTATGTAGAACCAACACAATGCGAACATCGAGGCCATTCTTCCTTTTAGAAGATTCATCTTCTGTGTAATTAGCTTCCCAAGCTCTTCCGGAGTCTTGTGTGGCTCTTATGCTACGCTTTGCCACGACCTCACACTTCGCTTAACCATTGACAATCTTTCTATGTGGCCCAATGTCTTGTCCTTCATTGATTTCTAGACCTTATTGTTTTCTTCTAGGGTCTTTCTTTGATAAGCAACTCGAAGCTATGTAGATGTTCAAATCCTGGTCTGCTTTCTTCAATACTTCTTGTAGCGCTTGCAACAACCATTCATAGGATGCAATATTTCGCATCACTGAGGCTTTCTCTCATTCTACCTCTTGCTCTAACTTCCTTGGAACTATCATACACAAAGGTTCATCTTCAAGATCTAGGTCTACCAACTTTCCTACATAATGTATCCCTGAGGGAAATTTCTATGGTACCTTGGTCTTCAAGTGTGGCCTAGCTCGATGACATTGTCTCCAATATCCTCTACTGTGATGTTGATAAATAATTCATTCTTCTTCTCGCTTGAAGTCCCTCTCTTGTGTTATGCATGCTATATCAACATCCTCTATCTTTAACTCCTCACGCAATGCTCGATTGTTGTAGCTTTTTCCATGTTTCTTCTAACAACTTCAAGAGAAACTGTAGACACCAAATTTGTGTCTTACGACCCCCCGTGCCCCACATCCCATTTCGCAACCTAGCCTCACCACCTAAACCTTGCACAATTATTTATTAATTACCTTATATTTAATAAATCCACATCTCCAAACCTGCCACCACATTTTGCCACCTCATCATGACCTAGCCCTAACCCTAAACTAACCTAATTAAGACCTATAACTTGGTCTACATCCACACCCATGACTAATTACTCCTCACTCGCACCAAAATCAACCTAATAATGACATGACCAAGCCCACAACTAATTCCTCGGGAGAAAAGGAGGGAAATTTGGCTATTTTACTAAAAATATCCACTTTGACTTAACCGACATCGGTTCTACTCGACCACCATCGGTTACGTAACCGCCATCGGTTCCCTGTAAATGACCTCCCCAACCAACCAAGAAAAAAGGGTGGATTTTCATTGATCTGAAGATCGGAAGTCATTGGAAGATCGGGAATTCACTTGGCGAGCAGAGAGACAAGTGAAGGAAAGAAAGGAGTTTGCAGAGAAGGACATCAAGCCCAAGACTACGAACCGAGCAGAGCTTAGTGACACTCATCCAAGCATTGGGAGAGAAGATAGCTCATCTTTGATTATCCGATCATCCTACTTGAGAGCCCTGCCTTCGTTATCACAGTCTTTGGACCTGTATCTTCATCAGGAACTAGTAAGTAGTATCTTGTATGTTCTTTTGATAAAATTTCTTGAACTTCTGAATCATAGCAATTATAAGTCTATTCCTAGATCTACTACCCGGTAACACCCTACATCTAAGCTGTCATTCCTCTACCCTTACATTGCCACAAGAACAGCCCCCATATTCTACGAGTCTTCTCCATCACCCCATTACCTATCCCCAATCATTTACTAGCCTTATAAACACCATAGCCACCTTATAGCCAACCTTCACTAAAAGCCCCTAAACCACTGCCCCTACCGATATCGGTTAGCGAGAAACCAGACCGTGTGATGAACCCACCGGCATTGGTCATTGTGATTCAAAACCAAAACTAGCCCTATCCTCTATTGTTTTAACAAGGTAACTAAATTGTAATTTTGCAATAATTTGTGTTAATTCATATTAGTAGGGGAACTGACCACCTTCGAAAGGAAGTTTAATACTTCTGGCCCAAGGCAGTTCCCTCATTTATTGTCTAATTAGAATCTGGTGGTCTTGTATTCTTACTTGCAGGTAGTCCTTCCCAGACAAAAAGGAGTTCTTTACAATCGATCTGATCTCTCTCTACGGTATGCGCACACCCTCTCGACATTCAATAGGTATTCCTCCTAGCCCTAACCCTTATCTGTTTCTCAAAGGAATGAAAGGATAGAAGCATTCTGTGCGAAACATTTTGGCACGCCTGGTGGGACCCATTTTGGGTTTCTTTCTTTCTTGCTTGCTTTCATATAGGGAGCACACTTGCTATTTTCTTCTTCTACAATATTCACAAGATATTTTGTTACCTTTTGGTAAAAGAATTTGTTTTGCTTTCACATTTTTGCATTAGTGAAAATCATCTCCTTGCTTCATTGAATATCATTTTGATTTGGGTTTAAAACACGTGCATCACATTCTTGCTTGCCATTTTCAATTCTAGTGAACATAGATTAAGTAACAGGTCATACACGTGGGGGTGATATCCATGGTATTGACAAGAAATTAATCTTACTTTCACTGCACAACACATACCAAATCACGTCATAATCAACACAACAACTCAAACATCCCCCTTTTTCCGCGGTATTCCTCCACCCGATTGAGGTAACCTTATAAGCCAAAACAAACTTGACATTTCCCCTAAGTCTTCTGTTTAGGATTGACATCATCTTACGTCTAAGGCATAAGCCCAAAGTGATTAAAACTAATCCTAGGGTTAGTCTGTTAATTTGCTTGTGCATCTTGCTTGTTTTTAGTTCTATTTCTCTGTCATACACTATTTTCTGTGATCACTTCAGAACAGTTTGGTAGGTATACTAAGCATCGTTAACCCCAAATCAGCAACTTCTTACAGCTTCTTGCACCGGTTCTATTATACCGACATCGGTTAACTTACCGACACGGCTATAGTCTGACCGACATCGGTTACCTGACCGATATCGGTTACTGCCTTTTGCAGTTCCCAAAACCAGCAACCTACCCATTTCCAACATTTTGTTGCTGCTTCTGTTCCTGATAGATTGCATCCCTGCTGTGTACTCTTGTCCATGGTTGTTATCACTCGGAACAAGCCGCAGCCATGGTTTCACATGCCTGTTCTGTGCCTTTGCCTGAATCACCCCCTTCACATCTTGTGGGGAATCCTACGGACACCAGCGAGGTTCCCAAAATTCCTGTAGGAGATAAGGAATTTGTGAAATTTTTGGACGCCAATCCTAGCACTGTACAATACTATTTGTCTCATGCCCCTGACCGTACACCCGATGGTCAACTCCTTGTTGGTATGCCTATTAGTATAGCCGCTCACTTAGCTCCTTCCCCACCTGATAACTCCACCTTGCCTTCTTCATCCTTAGCCCCGTCTCCCAACTCAGTGGCTTCAGAGGTTCTTACGGCACAGATTGGCTTTCCTTTTGTTAATCTAGGGCCCCACATATCATTACCGCCAACTGTTCCTACCTCATCTCTCTCGCAGACTGCTCCTTTCATAACTTGCTCTCTGCCACCTATCCACATGAGCTTTCCTTCTCAAGCTCCGCCCACCTTTTCATTTCCACACACTTATCCGGTGGCTTCAACACCTTATATAGGACATCCCTATTCGGTTGCCTCAACATATTCGTCCTCAATACCTTATCAACATTTAGCCCCCCCATTGTCTAGTGGAGGCCCTTGGCCCAATCCTCCACCTTTTATAACAACCGCACCATCATCTCATCCCACCACTGATTTCATCAAACAAATGATGGACAAAATGCAAAATATGGAGGCCTCTATTTAGGAATCCATAGCACCCTGACATACGAGCAAGTTTTTCGGGAGCCTATTCATCCTTCTGTCCCCCTTCATTCATATCCTCCTCAATGGGAATTACCAAAATTCACTCATTTTAATAGTAAGGAGGATCCTCAACAACATTTGTGATCATTTAGACATGCACTGCTTTATCTCGATTGCTCATGACGATGCCTTACTACTCCGCACTTTCCCATGTCCTTATCAGGACCCACCTTGGAGTGGTACAGTGCTTTAACTCAGCACTCAATCTTCTCTTTTAACTAATTAGCCCAATCTTTCTTGGATCATTTCTCCATTAACATTGCCAAGAAAAGTATCTATCACCAAACCTCTATGCCATCCGAAAATTTGAAGATGAATCTATCGCAGATTTTGTTGGACGATGGCGGGGCCTTATCAACAACTTACTTATGCCTTGCCTCAGTGAACTTATCAAACTTTTACGTGGGCTGCTTGCTAAGCACATTTCTCCTACCCTCAAAATTCAAACTTTCCACACATTTGACGAGGCCTTTACTATGGCTTGGAAACTAGAAATTCGAGCCTTAGAAGAAGAGAAAGTGCGGTTGCGGAACAAAAACCCCAATTTCCAAACCGAAGACTCCACCAACAAACCTAACACCACCAATCCTCACATCATCGCTTGCTTGAAATCAAAAGGAGTTGTACACGCCGTGATGGTCAAATCTCAAACACCATCTAATACCCGCCAAAACCACCTATAAGTATAAAGCCGAGCCCATCAATTACACTCCCTTGGGAGAAACTTATGGTGTGATATTGGAAAAATTGCTCAAAGCAGGAGCTATTACCTTACCTCCTATTAAACCTCACTCCGGGTTTGATTCCACCCACGCTATACCTTCTTGGTATAAAGAAAATGACTTCTGTAACTTCCACCGCGTGAAGGGACACAGTCATGAAAACTGCAAGATGTTGAAAAATATAGTGCAGGAAATGGTTGATGTAGGGGATATAACCCTCGATAATCCTAATGCCCCTGCTAACCGAAATTTGAAAATCTTCAGCAAACCATTCCCAAACCACTCTTCTAACAGTAACATAAACCAAGATATCTTAGCCGAGGAGAGTGTTCATGAAATCCATGTGGTCTTCGACTCCCAACCAAACACTTCTATCGAGAAAATTCTGAATCAAGCCTCTTCACTAACGCAGGGACCCAAACCCCCTTCACCACCATCAAGACAAGATGAAATCCTTGCCATTCCTTTACCCATAAAGGAATTAACCGCCAGAGTTCTCTTCTCACAGATGAGCCTTCTTACACCACATCTCTGCAAGACTGTGAGCGGATGTTATCTAACTTATCTATTTCCCAAACATCTCCTTCTACCACTCTTGCTGTACAAGAGGAAGGCTTGCCACTTTTTTGTCATCCTTAGATGAGAAACCCTTTGAACCGACATCACCAAATTCTTTAATCATGATGGATCCTCTCAAACATGCCCTCCTACCTATTAGTTCTTCATCGCCTAAATCTTTTTAGTGACCGGTTGACCTCTTAACACCCATTGATATAGTGCCTCGTTTACCCCCTGTATCACACCCACAGTGGACCGGAATCACAACCCACCTTTCTTCCATACAAAAGTTCCTATTCACACGTGAGGATTGTCACCCCTCAGAAGATAGACGAGTCCTATGGGAACGTTTGAGTACACCATATTCTACTCAAATGTAGATGACCGATCCAGACGCCTCTACCATATACCCAAAGTGTTTACAAAAGCTTAAAATGCCTATGTCCTCATCTTCACCCCCCTCATCTCTACCAAATACCTCATCCACCTCTATTGACCTAACCAAACCTTCCCCTATGCTTGGGACCTCACTAATACCCAGTCTAACACACCCACCTAAAAGGTTAGATTTATCCAAAAGTAAAGCCGTCCATCCACCTAGGAGACATACCCAATCTCCTCAAGTCCAATCTATGCCTCTGTCACAACTAAAACCCTCACCGTCACACCTACCTTCTATATTGGGACCTCACCCCTCCACCTTGCCTCAATACATCGTACCTCCTGCATTTTCTTTAAAACGACTTGCACCTTCTACATCCATACAGAGATCCTGTCCACCTATCAAACCTAAACAGACTCCATCATCAAAAGATTTGTTTGTTGTCACTCCTCTTTCTCCGTGGTCATTTCCTGATACCATATCATCTGTGGCCTCATCATCTAACTAGCTGAACATAACTTCTGCATTGCCAAAGAAGCCATGTTTAGTTAAATCCAATTATCAAAACCCCTTGTCTAAACCACCATCCGTACGAACCAACCATACCCAAACATTACCAAAACCCACCCAATCAATAGCTTCATCTTCCTCTGACTCTGACCCACTTAAAGGATCTTACGCTAAGATCCTTGCTATGTTGGTGGAGAATGCGACCATTTCCCTACCCCCACTTAGACCCTATGATCCATCTAAATCTCAACCTATAGGTTATGATGAGTCTAAAATCTGCGCTTACCACCGCACACCAGGACATGATGTAGAGGGATGCAAAGCGTTGAAAGCCATACTTCGTCAGTCACCTCTCTCGGATAGAAAGGTTAAGAAAGACAACTTACGAAGGGAGAAACCTTTAGCTTCAATCCCCTCTCCTATACCACCTGTCCCCTCCTCACCAAGATCTATCATTATTACAACCCCACCTCTCGAAGACCATGACTTATCCCTACCATCTTCCTCCTCTCGTGTTCACGAGATCAATATGATTAGTGTTGCTACTCGAGGGTAGAAAAACAATGGGAAAGCTAAAGAAAGCACACCTACGGCCTCTCTTTCTCCGTCCACCATCCCGATCGCACCACCACCTAAAGTGGTTATTCGTGGACCTACCTACCCGTCTCTAATGGAGTTTCCCACCGAACCATGATCAAACAACTTCACCAATCACCTATAAAAATGACACTGTATGATCTCATTCAGGCCTCTGAATCTCATCGAAAAGCTCTCGTTGAAATCCTTCAAGGGATAGAGGTCTTACCTAATGAAACCTTGCCTGTTACCTCCATCTTAACACCCAACCATGTTACCTCTCTCACCAAACAATCTACCACTTCTGTCCCTATACAACAAACCATTCTTTGTCAGTTTCTCTGAAGACGAAATTGTTGACTTTGGTGTAGAAGATCCTGACCCCGCTCTTTTCATCTCAGCTTACGTTTGGGACATCCGCGTACGTCGTGTTATGATTGATGGGGTGCTAGCCTAAACATCATCTCTTCCAAAGCCTTCCAACAAATGAATATCCCCTCTAGTTGCATGTGTGCCAACCCCACCATGCTGCGTTCATTCAATGATGCTATTACTTCTACCTTAGGCACTGTGATCCTTAACATTCGTGTAGGGCCACGTACCTTACCTGAACTCTTCTATGTCCTTGAGGGAGAATTTCAATACAACATGTTGTTAGGCCGCCCTTGGATCCGGGCTATGGGATGTGTTCCCTCCACCTTACATAGATGCATAAAATTTGAGTATGAGGGGAAGTCCTATACCGTAAAAGCTGACCCTCCCCCTTTCAAAACCTGCAATATGTTATATCGCCCCAATGATGTGCTTGTACCAATCAAGACACCCATTCATCCAACCCAACCATCCACTTCAACCACACCTCAACCATCCACCTCAACCGCACCTACACCTTCAACCAATGAGACCGCTATCACAAATACCACTTCCTTTCCCGCGGACAACATCTCAACCTCAGACCCCTTAGTAGATGTTTTCAAAGCCTTACGCTGTGGGAGTATCCTATATAACGTTAGCTCTTTCCATACCCCACAGGAGTATGAGACAGTTACATGCGCATCCTACCTACGACCATCGTGTGGGGGAGGTAATCTCCTACGGACCACCTAATTACCGCACCAACCTAACGTATGGGGGTGTCGACGCATCCTCCGTTACCCCTAAACCTCCCCTTGGTGTGGTTCCCTTCCAATCTGATTTTCAATACCTGAAAAATCGTCATTTTCCCTCACCTTCTTGACTCGCTGTGCTTGGAAAGGTTTTGGTTTTGGTCTTTATGAACAAGGCCGACATACAATCATTCCCATTACTACACGCAAACACAAAGATCGTCGTGGTCTTGGATTCTCTGAACCCCCTACACTGAAAACATCGCATATCCACTTGTATCCAGGAAGACAACGAGGTCACCCCTTCCGAACCCTCATCACCCATTTTGCCATCGTCACCCACAGAGTCGATAGACCTTGAATCTATCCCTCCTAACTTTTTTTTTCATAAACGCTATCTTCCTAGGTCCTCTCACTTATCAACGCGGTAATGAAGACCCATCTTCTTTTCCCCTTCGTATCAGACATGATCGAAGAGGACTCACCTTGATTAATGTTGTTGAGTGCCAGGATGAGGACTCCATCCTCACTTACCTTGGTGCGGACGACTCTTATATTGATGTGCCTTGCCATCGATACTCAAACCATGTTGAATGAGTCGATTATAGAAATTAACATCCACACCGAGGACGATCCTCACATTGTGAAGATCGGACAATCTCTTACCGCATCGAACAAAATGCCTTCACTACTTTCCTCCGTGCCCGCAACCAACCTTTCGCTTAGTCCTATATTGACATGCCAGGGAATTGATCGACATTGCTGTCCATAACATTACCCTAAAACCGATGTCAAACTAGTTAAGCAGAAGCGAGAAAAATGCATCCACGCATTGCCCTCTTGGTCAAAGAAGAGCTTCAACGACTCCTTTCTGTTTCCTTCATCTTACCTATTGACTATCCTCAATGGATCTCTAACATCGTACCTGTTACTAAAGCAACGGGGGGACTTCGGATATGTACAGATTTCCGGGACCTTAACCTCACTTGCGAAGGATGACTTCCCCCTCCAAGTATTGATCAACTTGTTGATCTCACCGGAGCCATGAGATGCTTTTCTCATGGATGGCTTCTCGGGATACAATCAAATTTTGGTAGCCCGCCGATCAACATAAAACTACCTTCATAACTCCTTGGGAACCTTCTATTATCGTGTCATGCCATTTGGCCTTAAGAATCTTTGCAGTGCGACCTATCAATTGGGCTATGACTTACATGTTTCATGACATTATGCACACTATCCTTGAAGATTATGTCGATGATCTTCTTGGCAAATCTAAACATCGCGGTGAACATCTCGATGTTTTAACCATTATTTTCGATGCTTTATTGTTACAATATTGTGTTCGTCTTCAACCAAAGAAATGTGTCTTTGGTGTCCTTTTGGGAAAACTTCTTGGTTTTATCATCTCTTTGAGTGGCATCGAGGTTGATCCAGCTAAAGTCAAAGCTATCCTAGAAATGCCCCCACCTACTAACCTCAAATAATTGAGTAGTTTACAGGGTAAACTCAATCTATCCAAGCGTTTCATCTCCCAACTCTCGGATCGATGTCAACCTTTTCTATCACCTCCTTAAAAAGGACATTGTCTTTCAATGGAGTGAAGAGTGCCACCAAGCCTTTGAGGCTCTTAAAGCCTATCTCTTGCAACCACCTGTGCTTATCCCACCTCAAGACGATCGCCCTTTCTACCTTTACCTTTCTACGCCACCGACCATCTTTGTAGGAGCCATGCTCACACATCATGACTTTGAGCATCGAGAACAAGCCGTTTATTACATAAGTCATACTCTGTGGATTACGAGACTAGGTATACACATGTAGAAAAGTTGTGCCTAGCCCTATCATTCGTAGCCACCAAACTCGGACACTACCCCCTGAATCACAAAACTTTTTCATCACCAACGTGGACCCCATTCATTATATGTACGCAAAACCTCATCTAAACCAATGCATCGCCTTGATGGCTTATGCTCCTCACCGACCTCAACCTTGAATTTGTACACGAAGTCAATCAAAGGACAAACTATCACATGACCAACTCGCGGAAGCCCCTTTACAGGGAGTAATTTACCAATTTTAATTTCCCTGATGAACTCATTGCCACTCTTTCACTCAGTGAGGAGTCGTATCCAATGACCCTCTTCTTCGATGGATCCAAATGCCAGTGCGGCGGTGGAGCCGGCGTTGTTCTCATTCCTCTTAATGTTGAGCCTATGCCTCTTTCATTCCAGCTTGATTTCCCCTGTACTAATAATACAGTGGAATACGAGGCCCTTGTTTTGGGTCTCCAGGTTGTGTTACACTTAGGTGTCAAGTCTATTAACATTTTTGGCAACTCCCAACTGGTAGTCAATCAAGTTATGGGCATCTACCAATGTAAAAATGAGGAACTTCAAAAGTACAAACATTACGTGGATTCACTTTTGACCTTATTTACTCATTATTCTATCCAAACCATTCCCCGCTCCACTAACAAATTTACGGATACTATGGCTTGCTTAGCCTCACAAATTCCTACCTCACCAACTGACTCTGACATATTCGTCTTGGTCCAACAACTCTTTGCCCCATCTTACTCAGCCCGAATGTTTGTATGATAAATAATGTGTCTACTAATTCGCGGGATACACGGTATCACCAATTTCACGACTACTACCTTACAACCTCTCTTCTCCCACACTGACCTTACTAGTAACGGCAAACGTGCTTTTCTTAAAAGTGTTTCTCGTTATGTCATCATGGGGGGAATCCTCTATAAACGTGGCTTTGATGGCATCCTCCTTCGATGTCTAACTAGTGCGGAGGTCACCTATACCATCCAACAAGTCCATGATGGTATTTGTGGTGGACATTTTAGTGGCCTTGCCGTGGCCAAACGAATCCTTTACCTAGGCTATTATTGGCCTACTCTTAATAACGACTGCTACGAATATGTTAAGTGTTGTGTTATGTGTCAACAACATGCCAACCTTCAACATACTCCTAGCCATCCGCTACAGGTCGCACGAGATCTTTGGCCTTTCTCACAATGGGGTTTAGACCTTATTGGTGAGATTCACCCACCCTCTTCGCAACTTCACCGTTGGATAATCACAGCAACCGAATATTACACTAAATGGGTGGAAGCCATTCCACTCATTTCAACCAAAAAAAAAATCGTCGAATTCATTAACCATCACATTATCTGTCGTTTTGGTGTTCCTCATCGCCTGATAACAGATAATGGAAAATCTTTTAAAAATAAGTTGTTACAAGACCTTTGTGACAACTTTGGTATCAAACTTAACTTCTCATCACCTTACTATCCACAAGAAAATGGTCAGGCCGAATCTTCTAATAAAACTCTCACCAAAATCCTCATGAAAGTTGTTAACGATTCTAGAAGAAATTGGCCTGATCACATCCCCTTTGCCCTTTGGGCTTATCGGACTAGCATTCATACCTCCACTAATGCCACCCCATTTTCTTTGGTATATGGTACCGAGGCTGTCTTACCTCTCGAAATACAAATACCCTCCCTAAGAATATCTCTTCAGGATATTCTCACCAATGATGATTTCCGCCAAGAGCGGTTAGCCCAATTGGAGCTTCTTGATGAGCGTCGTCTTATAGATCTTAACCATCTTCAAATCTATCAAAAACACATCAAGCATGCTTATGATAAGTGACTTCATGAGTGTACCTTTAAGGTTGGTGATCTTGTCCTCAAAGAGAATCAACATGTAACCAAACTAGAAAAAAACAAACGTGGAAAATTTGCTCCTAATTGGATTGGGCCTTACATTATCACTCATACTTACGGATCAGGCACTTACCGTTTAGCTTCGCTTAATGGTAAACCTGAGCCTGAACCCCTTAATGCCTTGCATCTTCGACCATTCTACTATTGAATTTAGTGTTATATCACTTCTTATCTACCTTGCGCTCGTCCCTTGAGCTCATTTACTACCTCATACACTTTTGTTCCATGCATCTCAAATCGAATCAAGCTCACATGGTTTGGTCATCACCTCCCCTTAAAGATACCTTCCCCTTTTTAGTCTAGTCCATGACTTAAAAGTATCAAAATAACACGTTCTTAATTATACGCTTATGGGATATTCTTGAGTCAAACTTCCTACAAAACTAGATGCTTCATGCCAAACGGACATCTAGACCTCTAAAGTTATACATAGACTGCTCCCTCGAAGGACAGCTATGTGCAAAGCCGCATCTGTTATTATACACTAGACTATTCCCCGAAGGATAGCTATACACAAAAGCTGCATCTGCTACTATAAATAGACTGCTCCCTTGAAGGACAGCTATACAAAGTCAGCCTCTATTAGAAGCTTCTCGCATTGCTCAGCTTCGTGAAGACCTCAAGAACAACAAAATGCATATCCCCTATGGACTTCCCACATCGATCAGTCTATATCCTAGAAAAGTAAAAAGCAGTATTCCAAAGCACTTTTGAGTCATGGACTTGTCTATTTAGGTTTGGTTCTCTTTCGTCAGAATAATCACCTTATAATAAGTTCTCTGCACCCTAGCTATACCAGCCACCTCACCTCACCATTCATCAACACAACAAAACTCAAGGGATGTGACGTATATCGATATATTGTGATTAGATGACTCTTTTCACCTATTGACTTCTCGCCTATGTAAGGCACCTAGGGATTCAAGCCCATCCTATGTTAATATGTGGTTTGTTTCGCTCTTCTCAACTACAGGACACTTCTGCCTCTTTTACTCGACTCTAGGTTTATGTGTTGACCTTAATCAGGGCACGGTTCCCTACTACTTGGGTAGCTAACTTTCGTTTCACCTATACCTTCACCAACATCGCTGCAGGACCCTTACCAACACCAACAATGTTACCCTACCAATATTAATATTTTTACCACCCAACAAATTGCCTAATTATAACCAAATTGCTGAATTCACCTCTCCTGGTCCTAAGGAGAACTACATCGATCGAGGCCCCTCCTTGCTTTGTGCAATGGGCTATGTAGGTAGCACTTAGGAGACATGGGGTCTCCCAAGGTTAGCTCGACCATCCCCTACCATAACCTATCATGTGTGGTATATATGAATCTATTTGTGTATTTCTATTTGCTCACATTCATCTTTATCCTTTTTCAAAACAAAACATTCAAAACACAACCATTCTTATTATTATCATAACTCAAATCAACATACATATTTAGTTTTATTTAGATGTTAAAAAATACATCTTCTCTATCATTGACATGTAGGTCAAAGCATCCTTATTTATTCTTATACTCTTATGAAATTCACTTAGACCCTTGCGCCTCCTCCCGAATCAGGTGGTGATCATGATCGTCGATGCCACTCACTTGGCCTCTCCATCCTCAAAGGTGCCACTACTATTGGTTCCTCCCAGCGATCCGCCAACATCTCTCTGTAGCATACAAATACATCCTCTTGCGTGGAGAATCTTTCCTCTAGTCTCTCCACTCGTGACTCTGCAACCGCTAACAATCCGTTGTCTCATTCACCCGCGTTTGAGTGATGAACTAAACCACCCGCAGATGATCTCTCTCGTTGTAATCACAGCTATGTCAGGATGATCACATACACCTCGTAGCTCTGCTACCCACCATAATCTATAGGCCTTTGTCGCTCCTGCATCCATTACCCTGCGATCGGCTGCTATCTCCTCTGGCCCTTCTGGAGGTGTTGGCCGGGGAGGTGAGAATGTTGCCTCGGTGTCGATCCTCATGTATGGTCTATAAGCCATAGGTATATCCTGAACAAATCCAAATTGTCACCACACGCGATCTAGAGGAATCCTCTCGTACTCACCTGGCCTGTGCCCTGCGATCCACCTCAATCGCTCTACACCCCTCAACTCCTCAGCTATGTGCTCTGTCACCATATAGTTCCCGTAAGGTCTCCAACAAATATCCGCAATCGTCACCATCTCCCATACCTGCCTATAATACTCGATGTCATCTATCATGGCCTGGGATCTCGCCTCTTGTTTTGTCTGGACCCATTATCTGAATCCCAATCTCTGCACTCCTGTCTCTCCCGACTGGATGGGTCGGCCTATCGGTCGCACACAAACAATGTGCTCATAGGCCCAACAATGTAATAAGTATGAACAATCCAGTGTCATCCTGTGTTTTCACCTGCAGGCCCATAAACCCCTGTATAACTCCGCCAGATATGCGGGTGCCCATGCGAAAGTCACGCTCCTTTCTATCATTTCCCAAATAACACTCATCAATGCTTTTGGAAATCTTCCCCCTCAGCCTCGGTAATGCATAATACCCCACCGCTATCATTAATACCACTACCAACCTTGTTTCCTCGGGTGTGTGCATACATACATTGTACCATAAGTGAATGTCAAACCTCGTATGTGTCAAATCTCATGTGCGGTGAACCAAATACTCTTTGTTATCACTCCCCGCCCTGCGTTAGGGCAACGCTAATATACTTTGGTCTTCTGTGTAATTGGGAGCCTCAAAATTCTAAAGACATCTTCCAACATCACTTGTCATCTCCCTGTTGGTGGATAGAAGGTATTCTTTTCCGGATTCCACCTCTCAATCAACGCCTGCAACATAGCATGATTGCGTGCGATTCGTGAATAATAGCGGATTCCACTTAACCCCACACGGTTTATCAATGCCCATTCAGCTGGTGTTACATCCGCTCAGATTCGTGACAATAAAGCTAGCACACTATCATTCATCCTCAACCCTGCCTCTGCCTGCATACATCAAAACGACACACAACCATTCAATAAATCAAATCCCCAAGTGTTTTTTCTCACATTCTGGAAATTCCTACAGAAACGATCGGTTATAGATAACCGATACCGGTTTACTAACCGATACCGGTTATCTCTAAACGATATCGGTCACTGTCAATCCTATATAGCCTACTTAAAACCACCACCTACGATAATTATTTTGCTCGTTTACTCCTCTCTATACCTATAAACATACGTGAACACCCTGCTTACCTACCCCATAACACTCACTCTATCCCAAACCCTTGCCTATCACCTTTTCTTTCTCATCTCTACCTTCTTACCTTCTCTCAGCCTATTCATCAAAACATGCAAGAATTAAAATACAATCAAACAGTTTACCTCTTGGGATGCAGCAGCTTGGGGTGGACCTTGTCTTCCCTCTCGTCCCTGCCACTGCTAGATGTTTCTCCTCGTCCAACCATGTTCATCACCCTCTTCAAATATAACTTGCCTTTCTACCTTCTTAATCTCATCCCACACTCACTTTACCTGTCTCTTTCCTCCTTATCACTCAAATCTTTCATGCAATTACCTGTATCAGTCATCAAACAGCGTCGCATTCACGTATTTAACTTGTTGCATGACTCTAAAAATAAGAACTCTAAAAATAAGACCTTAAGTTACCGCCCAAGCTTTTCTATTTTTAGAAAAGCTCGTTTTGGCATAACCGGTATCGGTTACTTAACCGATATCGGTCCTTGTTCTACCGACGTCGGTTAGCTAACCGATATCGGTCACATGTCTCGTTTTGCTTAAACCTGGGCCTTTTCTTTATTTTTTGCAAATTTTTGTGGCGCCCGCCTCTTTTTCCTACATAACGACACCATTATCAATATTTGTCATCAGAATCACATCAATATATCATCACAATTTCATCAACATCATCTATCTACAATAAAACAACCATCAACACAAAATACGTACGACATTTCAATATCTACATCAAACCCATCAGTATATACACCATTTGGATCTAACTCATCATCTATACACATTAAATTTCAAAACCATCGACAAAACACATAAAACATTTTATACATACATGTGGATCAAAATCATCATCTCTATATATATCAATGTTTGAAATATACAACTTGCCCCTGTATGGGGGCCCTCTGTGATCTCAAAATAATACAAATCCGCACGCAGCCGCATTATCCTTTGTCAAAATCTTGACTCGGCTCGCAGCCGGTCTCTCGTGTCAAAAAATATACTCGGCTCGCAGTCGGTATCAACTCTACAACTTTGTACTTAGCTCGCAGGCCGGTATATACAACAAGAATGAATAAATGAATCATATGTGGGCACGCAGGCCTCTATATAAATAACTGGTTCGCAGACCGGTGCCTATATCCAATATACAAACAAAACACCCATCTCCACTCTAGGGATGTCTCAGCTCTCCCCACCACCCTCAGCTCCTCTCCCTATTGGTCCTGTCTTGGCTCCTCGCCTCCTCCGTCATGACCCACTTGAGATGTGGGCGCCCCCCTGGGATCTCTGGCTCAGAGGTCTCGGCTCTGTGTGCCGCATATGGCTGATAGTCAGCCCCGGTACCATCAAGGACATCTTGATAATACCGGGCCTCTGCTCTCACCTCCATATAGCGGGCCCGTGCCACCATGGCTGCTGGGGCTGGTCCCCCGACTCCTAATAATAGTGGCCCCTATCCTGCCGGTACACCCTGCTGTACACCTGTGGTGTGCACACTTGTGGTGGTGCACTATGGTGGTGCTGTAGGTACGTATCACTTGTGCTGTGGTGGTGCCTATGGGCTGTACTTGTGCTGCGCACTGCACTGGGCTAACTACCCCTGTAATACCCCGATTGTCCTGTGCAGTATGTTTGCCCCTGTAACAACTACACCTATCCCAAGAGCGGTCCCTCTCTGCTATAACAGCCGCTAAATCTGGCTGTGCGGGCTGTGCTCTCCTAGCTGCTCTCTCCCCTACCCACCACACCAAAAATGAACTGTGCACCCGTGGTATGTCCACTGTATCGTCTGCTGGCCTCTCTGCTACCCAATCTAGGTTAACGGGCTGCGGTGCAGGTAGTGGGGCCTCTACATCATTCCTCCGGTATTGTGGGAAGGGAGGTGGCTCATCCTGTCGCAGCCCCAACTACCGTCGTACCCTCTCTAGGGGTATCCACTCATACTCTCCAGGCCTCTGTCCAGCTATCCAAAAAGTATACTGGATCTAGCGCATCTGTGCTCGGGCTCCTCCTTGGGGTTGATGGCCTCTGTAGGGCCTCCATACAATGTCTAGCGTAGTCAAGCCCTCTAACATATGTCGGTAGTAGGCTACGTCCTGTCCTGTGAGCACCGCTCGTGGCTGGCCCACGACCCCCAACCACCTCTGAAAGCCATATCTGTATATAACCTATGGCCCTACTGCTGTTGGGGCAGCCCTACTGGTCGTATACATATGATGTGCTCATATGCCCAGCAGTGTAACAAAAATGTGGAGCAAATCCCAAATCACCTCATCCGGTGATAACCCCACAGCTCTCTATATAGCTGCACCATATATACTGGTGCCCAGGCATAGCACGTATGCTCCTCTACCATCTCGTGCAACCCTCCCATCAAAGCCAGTGGAAGCGGCCTCCCTCGAGTCGGGAGGCGAAGCGGGTGATACTATCATCATCAACACGGCAAGCCGTGTCTCATGTCTGTGGGCGCGATACATGTCCCCATAGGTAATGCTTGCACTGTGATAAGTCAATAATGCAGCTGCATCTCCAAATACCTGAAGAATGCTGTCCATAGCCATCTTCGCATCTACGGAATCTGCCTCCCTATGATCGGCAGTCTCAGGATGCGATACACATCCTCCAGGGTAATAGTCATCTCTCCAGTAGGGAGATGGAAAACATTGGTTGCCGGATCCCATCTCTCGATGAGGGCAACCATAAGGCTGTGGTCCCTATCCATAGCCCTATACCGCTAGACTCCGCCGAGTCCCACCTCGCGCATAATGGCCCACTGTGCTGCGGACACATGTGGCCACATCCGTCTCAATAGCGGGGCATCCGATCCCACATCGTAAGCTGCTGACGTGCCTGCAAAAACAACCCACTTCATTAGACCTACCCTTTACAAAAACAACTACTTTAACCCTCTATACCCCCTTTTACCCACCCGACCACACCCCGACTCTATAACACACATCTACACCCACCTATCTTACCCTAAAACATCTACGATATCCCCTTTCCTTATCTCACACCCTACCAACCACCCCGATCTACTCTCGCCATCTAACTATGCCCCTACCAATTTAACACCTCCTAATTCATACTCAACACCTAATCTATCCTAACCGAACCAACCACACAACCACCCCATTTCCCCCATCCCAATCACCTTTCCTATCAACTCTACCCCCTCCCTCTTCACCCCAAACAACAACCAAACCACAAAACACAAACACCAACAACGAAACAAAACAAAAATAAACCTAACTAATGACCGGTACCGGTCACCCTTGACCGCACCGGTCCCCTATAGCACATGATATACACCGGCGCCGGTCGACATACGACCGACGCCGGTCTACCAACAACCCACTTTGCCTAAAAATTTGGTGACCGATGTCGGTCGCCTAGTGACGACACATCGGTCATCATTTGTCAGTCGGAGAGCCAACCCAGCGGCCCCCAAAACCATATTTTTGCCTTTTTCTACCCTTTTACCCACTGGAAAACCCTACAAACCTACCCACCCTACCGTTTTAGCCTAACTAACCTACCTACCCACTCCATTTTTCAAATTACATCCATTTATTCATTATTTCATTAAATTTTGGATTCCTACCCAAAACCCAAATCTAAACTTAAAATCATTAAATTCACATAATTAGAGGTTTAGAACCTACCGGTACGACTACACGTCATCGTGGTGGGATAGGTGGTGGTGGTCCAGCTGGTCCAGCACCTCCTGCTCCTCCTGGCTGTGCCATGGCTATAAATCTCCTCTGCTGGGTCCTCCACCAATCAAATTCTGCCTCCTACTCGCTGGGGTCTACCAATCACTCACTCCTCCACTTAACTGCGCTAACTAGCGTACAAACTCAAAAAAAATCACTTTTAACACCCAGAAAAGCCGTATTGGTTATAAATTGACAATGTACAATGACAGCCGTATTTTTCTTTTTATAGGTTTTTTTACCTATACCGATATCGGTTATATTGTGCTCTAAACCACCGGTATCGGTCATCTAACCAATCAGGTCATAGCTAACGATATCGGTTTAATACCTTTTTCACCACAATTTCTACGCTTATTCACCAATCTCCCTTTCTCACCACATCGCCTAAACCCTTCTTTGCTAAATAGCTTTTTTTTTTACTCCATTTGCTCGACCCAAGGCCGCGAACCAACCAATCGAGGCCGACCAAGGCATGACCAACCATTTGGCCCGAGCCAAGGCCATGACAACCAACCAATCAGGCCCAACCCAAGGCATGACCAACCATTTGGCCCGACCCAAGGCCACAACAATCAATCGAGGCTTGACCCAAGGGCGCATGCAACCAACCAATCGGGCCGACCAAGGCATGACCAACTATTTGGCCCAACCCAAGGCAACATAACCAACCAATTAGGCCCGACCTAAGGCCGCACCACTTAAATACCTCGCCCAAAACCCACAACTTACAATTTTATCCACCCATTATGTAGCTTTTTGTTCAATCAAGCTCACTGTTCATGTTTTAGCATGATTAGGGAACTTGACTTGATCGTCGACCGACTTTGCCTAGACCAAGACCGTGACATTTATCTAACCAAACCAACCATTTGGTACTCTTTGAACATGCCTAAATGTTCATGTACCTTACCCATTATATCCCCACGGAGTTACTTCCTATGCCTTGGATACAGGATTATATCACCCTTGTTTGGATAAACTATCGACCTTTGCCTATGAATTGCTTGTTTGCTCTTCAAATCATGTACCCTAGTCGCACTATTGCATTTCAATGTGCATCTGCTTCCTTGGACCTACCCCACCATCTTACCATCATCTCAACACCATTTACCCTTTATCAACCCTATCCCTGATTTCACGCTTACCTCAATCTGTGATAGATTTGAGGGGGATTACCTATACCCTTAACGGGAGTAACCACTTCTTATTATTGTCAGTGCAAGCTTTACAAGACAAGCTACACGACAACAAGGGGCTAATGTAGACACCAAATTTGTGTCTTACGACCCCCGTGCCCCGCATCCCATTTCGCAACCTAGCCTCACCACCTAAACCTTGCACAATTATTTATTAATTACCTTATATTTAATAAATCCACATCTCCAAACCTGCCACCACATTTGCCACCTCATCATGACCTAGCCCTAACCCTAAACTAACCTAAGTAAGACCTATAACTTGGTCTACATCCACACCCATGACTAATTACTTCTCACTCGCACCAAAATCAACCTAATAATGACATGACCAAGCCCACAACTAATTCCTCGGGAGAAAAGGAGGGAAAGTTGGCTATTTTACTAAAAATAGCCCACTTTGACTTAACCGACATCGGTTCCTACTCGACCACCATCGATTACGTAACCGCCATGGTTCCTGTAAATGACCTCCCCAACCAACCAAGAAAAAGGGTGGATTTTCATTGATCGAAGATCGAAAGTCATTGGAAGATCGGGAATTCACTTGGCCGAAAGAGAGACAAGTGAAGGAAAGAAAGGAGTTTACTGAGAGAAGGACATCAAGCCCAAGGCTGCAATCGAGTAGCAGAGCTTAGTGACACTCATCCAAGCATTGGGAGAGAAGATAGCTCATCTTTGATTATCCGATCATCCTACCTGAGCCCTGCCTTCGTTATCACAGTCTTTGGACCTGTATCTTCATCAGGAACTAGTAAGTAGTATCTTGTATGTTCTTTTGATAACATTTCTTGAACTTCTGAATCACAACAATTATAAGTCTATTCCTAGATCTACTACCCGGTAACACCCTACATCTAACTATCATTCCTCTACCCTTACATTGCCCCAAGAACAGCCCCCATATTCTCTGAGTCTTCTCCATCACCCCATTACCTATCCCCAATCATTTACTAGCCTTATAAACACCATAGCCACCTTATAGCCAACCTTCACTAAAAGCCCCTAAACCACTGCCCCTACCGATATCGGTTAGCGTAAACCGAGTCACGTGTGATGTGACTGACCGGCATCGATCACACTTGTGATTCAAAACCAAAACTTGCCTTGTCCTCTATTGTTTTAACAAGGTAACTAAATTGTAATTTTGTAATAATTTGTGTTAATTCATATTAGCAGGGGAACTGACCACCTTCGAAAGGAAGTTTAATACTTCCTGGGCCCAAGGTAGTTCCCTCATTTATTGTCTAATTAGAATCTGGTGGTCTTGTATTCTTACTTGCAGGTAGTCCTTCCTAGACAAAAAGGAGTTCTTTGCAATCGATCCGATCTCTCTCGTAACGCGCACACCCTCTCGACATTCAACAGGTATTCCTCCTAGCCCTAACCCTTATCTATTTCTCAAAGGAATGAAAGGATAGAAGCATTCTATGTGAAATAGAAACCTTCACCAATGCATTATCGACCTGCATCATCGACATGACAAGAGGCTTTACTATCATATGTCTAGCTTGGGGTGCCTTTTTCAACCATCTCGACATGCATGACTCTTCGCATATATCAAATTCAGTCTCATCCATATGGGTGTGCATTGATCATGATAGTTTATTTCTAGTGCGCATAGTCACCATATCCTCATCCATTAGCTCCCGACCAAATAAATCCTTACGTGCTAGTGTGTTTTGGAAGTGGGCATATAAAACTTTACTCGCATCCTATGCATACCGCATGGCTAGTGGAATGTTCTCTCCACTCATTCTCTTTGATCTAGGACCCTTGGGAATTGTAGCTTCAAGGTTAGGAGCCGTCCTGCTACGTTCGCCCCGAGAAGTCGCATGCACGGATCCGAAGATTTCTTTTTCTTTTTCTTCTTCGTCCTTCATCTCTTCATATTTTTCTCTTCCTCATTCTGTGGCTCCTCTTATTGCTTGAGTGGGGTAGGAGATGCACGCTCACTCTCTTCTAATTCCTCCACTTCTTTATCTAATTTCAAAACTTTCTTCTCTTCTTTGGTTCAACGATCTCCTTGTGGGAGATACAAGGTGATTTCGTATTGTTTATGGGGTTCCACTTTTAGTCCTTGTGCATCCGAACACTTTCTTAAAAATATGCTCCCCCTGCTCAAATTCCGTATCTTCCTCTTCATCCTGTCCTTGAGGTGGTGTGGCTGCGCATCATGTTACTCTTCTCTATCATAAGGTTGCTTTCTTCTGTGCTCCAAGCCTCCACTATCTTCACACTCATCTTCTTCACCCTCTACTTCAACAACTTCTATGGGCCTTTGCGTTGGTATGTTTTCCATTGTGTGCTTACCCTTTAGTGGCCATGGGAGCGTGAATTCATTCTCTACATACTTATTGTTCTCCATCTTGGGCTTTAGCTGAAGATACACCAATGCCACCCCTACATCTGCCATAACCAAACTTATTGGATTGATATTCAACACCTCTCGAAATGATCCTCTCGATGTAGGCACTTCTTCAGGATACACATACTTCTTCCTCAACGTATGGTAGTCACAGTCTACCTTATCTGCATTGAATACCAGTCAACGCGTGTCTATAAATCTATGAACAGATGCTTGGAAATACCTTACAGTGAATGTGTAAGGAAATTTACACCAAGGGATCTAGACTCCATATCTCATTGGGAAGCATGTGATGCAGAAATGCTGATATACAATAAACTAGACTTGTTTCCCTACTACTGATGGTAGGTCCTTTGGATGTGCCACTCTTCTCCAAATGCCACGCTTGAGACTTCTGTCGTACCATTTCTCTGCCCTTTCCTTGACATCATCTATTATGGCCCCTTTACATAGGTACTTGTTAAACCTTTCAGCTCATGACTTAAACTCCATGGGGTATTCATACACCTTTTCCTTTGGCCCATATAGTACTCCAATTTCCATGAATACTAGTGATAGTAGAATATCCCAAAAGTTGATCTTCCCTCTTGTGCATACTTCCTTGAATATTTATTCTACAATGTAGCTTACAATATTATAGATTGTCCCTTTTGACATCTTTGCGCGCAACGTGTAACCACATAGTATTTACTGTGACCACCGCTCCCGATCATTCAAATTTGTAATAAGGTGTGTTGCTACTTACACAACCAGATAATTCTTTAATTTGTCTATATCTATACTTCGTGGACCCTTCAGTGTACCCACGACTCTGTCCGGTCTTTAAGATCATGGATTTATCTCGTGATATCATTCTTTATATCCTCTCTTGTGGCCTTAAAACTTGTAACTTATGAGATAAGCGCAGATGAGATTCTAACTCGCATCCTGCAAAGTAGAAGAAGTCCTCGTGCACTCTACTCATGAGCCACTAATACAAGGGCTCATACTTCTTGAAATATAGAAGCTCAAATAATTGGTAGACCCCAATTATCTTAGAATATTCTCACCTACATCATCATAAACCGAATGTCATCCACCATATGCTTGTTCATCTTAGCAGTGAGTAGGGAATTGAGCTCCTTCTTGTTCTCTATGGTCCAGTGATTATATTCACTTACTTTTCTCTTTCTGATGGGTGAATCCCATTCCTAGCCAACGATGATGCCTTCTGGATATTTTATTTCCAAAAAATTGCTTTCGGGTGCCATCTCTTCTTCCTCAAAGACCACCTTCTTCTTTCCTTTTGCTGTTGCTGCAACTACCTTCTTGGGTGCCATCTTTATCTTACAATCCTTTGTAGATCCTTGCCATTCAAATTCTGTAATGTATGAAGCAAACCCTAGCTCGATTCAATCATGCCCTATGTGGAAACTTTGTGCCCTAACTCCTCTTTGTCTCCTTGCTTCGCTCAAACCCTTCACCACTAGGGACACAAGCTTCTTTTCACACAGATCTGTTTGTCACACTTGGTTTCACACCCTTCACACCTTAACCCAATCACTTGGCTCTTCGCACTTAGCTCTTTCCTTAAATTCTCTTAGTTGTAAAGGTAAAAATGAATCCGTATCCCATCCTTATATAATTTTTCAAATTTTGATGCATTTATTGCAACTTCACCTACTAAATATCCTCTCATTCATTGACCAAATTCATTCATTCCATGTAGTACATCTTTACACCCCAGCTATAACCTTCTAGCGCGCCTTCCTACCCTCTGGTCACAAAATTCTCTTTAGCGTGCACCCTTGCACTCGAGTACCTTGTCATCCGTACCTTCTCTGGTAGTTATCATGGCCTTTTCTTAGCTTGCGTTATACTATCCTTTCATTCATCTCCATCCTTGGTCACTTTTGAGAAGCAATCTTCTTTTGACTTAAAGCACACCCATAGTAACTTATTCCTTTCACCTTTCAATTCCACAGTCTTTTACTTGGATAACTACAACCACCCCACACTAAAGGTATGTGCAGTCCTTTACGCATAAACATTATTCATATAGTAATTAGCTTCATGTGCGTAAGTGCACTTATTACATAAGAACAATAACTAAATTGACAAAGCATAGCGATAATGAAGGAAATACATAATTGAAAACCTAATCTAAATGGAAATATTGCCTTATTACAAACACCAAGAAGACTTATTTATAGTAGGGCTTCAACCTACTCCCGTTAAAGTAACTGGGTATTCGTGTTCCATCAAGTGCTTGTAACTGGAAAACACTGATTCAAGTATGTAAGTGATGACATACAACCCCAACCAATGTACTTTGAGCTTGCTTGGATGGCGCAAGAACTTTGAGTCATAAAGAAGTACCATTTTTCCAATCTCAAACTTCTTATCCCTTATGTTTCTATCATGTCATGCCTTCTACTTGGCCTTTTCTTGCTTCTAAATCCATCGTGCTATGGCTCATCACTCATCCAATTGAATCATCTTCTTAATACGCTCTTCTAAAGCCTACTCATCAGCTAGACCTCCAATGTGCACAATGCACAAAGAAGGTAACATAAATTCTATAGGGAGAATGACTTCTATGCCAAACACCAATTGAAATGGTGTGGATTTGTTCAATCTCTTGTAAGTTATTCTATATGCCCAAAGAACAGATGACACTTTGCCATCCCAATCCTTTCTTCCAATATCACAATTTTTTTGTCAAAGTCTGGCTGAAAATCTTGTTGAAAGCCTCAATAGTTCCATTTTCTTGAGGATGGTAGGGTGTAGTTTTATGGTGTGTAACCATAAACTCATCTAATAGGATCTGATTGTCTCATTCAAAAAGTGTACACCCCTATCACTTGTCAAGCTTAAAGGACATCCATATCTTTTAAGAACATTCTCCCATAGAAACCTAATTGCTATAGCTCTTTGTACGAGTTCTTCATAGGTGTTGCTTTACCCATAGTGTGAGATAGTACGTGCAAGTAATGATATAGCGTGACCCATTCACGCACACGTGGCTATTGAAATAGGTCCTACAAAGTCAATGGCCCATTTCTCAAATGGTTCGACACTTTGGTAATTGGTTTCAAAGGCATCTCATCCCTTTACCTTGGTTTTCCTAGGTGTTGATAATGATCACATGCCTTACAATATCCTTTACAATCTTTATACAATGTCACCCACCATAATCCAACAAGGAGGATCTTTCGGGTAGTTGCATCACTTACATAATGGCCTCCTACAATACCATGATGAGACTCTTCCATAATATCCTTGTGCTCATGCTCTAATACACAATGATGTAATACTTAATCTCTGCCTAACTTGTAGAGGTCACCATTGATTAACATAAAGCAGTCTATGCATATAGCAAAAATTTGTTTCTTTTCTAATGCCTTCATTCCTTATGGTGCCATACTAGTTCGTAGAAAGAAAAAAATGTCTTTAATTGTGATGACACACATTGTAACCTATATAATTATGCATCTAGCATGGTTTCTTCAATTGTCTATGCTTCTTCTCCTGAGTGAATTCTAGACAAGTGGTTTGGTCCAAAATTACTTTTCTGGCTATCTTTATTTGTGAAATCAAACTCTTGAAATAGGAGTACCCATCTGCATATGTGCCCTTGTAAGACAAGATTTTTACCAAGTACTTCAATGCCATGTGATCGTATAAAAACAAATGGTCTTTGTGAAAAAGTACTTTCGAAACTTGTGCAATGCATAGATACTTGTGAGCTTCGCACTTTGTAGCTGTTTGTAATTTTTTTATCGGGAGTAAGCTTTTAGCTAGCAATTTTTTTGGATGATCTATAATACCTTCTCCAGGTTGAGCTAACACCACACCAATGGCCATGCTAGAGGCATCCACATGCACATGAAATGGTTTATCCCATGAGGAAAGCACATAATGGGTGTGGTAGAAAGTTTCTCCTTTAATATCTCGAACACGCGTTGCTACACGGTTCTCCAAGGGTGTACCTTTCCCTTGATAACTCTTCCAAGGGTGTAGCAACTTTGGCATACCCTTTGATGAATTTTCTATAATATCCTATATGACATAAAAATCTATGCAATCACTTTGAATGGTAGGTCTTCCAAGCCTAGAATGACGGAAACCTTAGTTGGATCAATGAACAAACCTTCCTTGTGGATTATATGTCCTAATAGTATTCCAAATGGTGTAGCAAATATGAACTTCTTGATGTTCAAAGAGATACTCAATTATCTGCACTATTCAAACATTAAGCACATATTGTCACAATGATCTTTCACAAGCCCATATACTATCCAATCATCTAGGTAGACTTGTAAGAAGTTGTGAATAAAATATTTGAATGCCTGAAAAACTATACACGAGCATACAACAGGTGTATTTTTCAATCCAAAAGGCATCAAAATATATGAAAAACTACCCCATTCAGTAGTAAAAGTTGTCTTTTCTTGATCCTCCTAAGCAATCCTAACCTGATGATACTTGAAAAACCCATATGTGAAAGAGTATATTTCATGTCCTACAAATTCTTCTATTGTTTCCTCGATAAATGGCGTAGGGAATGGATCTGTGACACATGCAACATTTAGATGCCTATAGTCCACACATATTCTAATTCATCCATCCTTAACGATACTTGATCACCATTGGACTAACCCATTCGACTCATTAAGGGGTTTGATAATTCAAGATTTCAACATTTTCTTCTTTTACCTTTTCACGCAAATTAGGATTCATTCTATAAGGTCTCTTTCGAATTGGTTATGCACCATCCTTAAGCTTTATCTTCATTTCCCCAAATGATTTATGCACACCTTTAATTTCATGGTACCCTTGAGGGAATAAGTCCTGATAATCCCCAAGTAACTCAATGATCTTTGTTACCTCCAAGTCGACTAGTAGTCTCAATTATGGCCTCCTTAGGCTCATCCTTCCAACCTATATTCAAATTATTTATCTTCATGGGTTTGTGATAGCACGTGTATCCTTTTTACATTGTCCAAGACCTCGCGCACCCCTTGTGAATTTTCAATATCAGGTTCTAAACTCCCTCATCATCCACAATGTAAACCATATTTCCTTTCTCTTTCTCAAGGCAAGCATGTTCAAGTAGTATGGAGTCCATTTCTTATTCCTTTTCAAAATGCGCTCCAGGACTACGCCTCACCAAATAATTCTTGAATATGCTCTGTGCTTTTGCATTATCTCCCATAGTTAAGCACTTGACACATTTTAATGCCTCTTCTATTAGAGGTTGGGAAGAAAAGTATCCAAAGGTATGGATCATTCATGCATTCAATTTTTTCCATTTTCAGGTCTCTCGATGTAGTTCTCCTTATACATACCAAGCGCATGCACATCGTTGTAAGCGTAGAGTAAAATCTTTGCACCTAGAGTGAAGATGGTAATGCTTCTATCCCATTGTCCAAAGTCTCTCACACTACTGAATGTGATGCTAAATAGGTTGATCACCATGATAAGTGCATATATGCATAGGTGCATTGTTCCTTACAAACCTAATAGATAGGGCAACTCCAATCTCTTCCCATTCTATAAGATTATCTCTGTGGACTATCCACATTGTATTGCTATCCCACACAAGGTATATAATAATAAATCTCTCCTCTTAATTTGATTTGTCCAATGTGTTTCCATGGATTTTAAAAATACAGGAAGATCTTACGCGATGTATACCAAGGTAATGTGCTACCTATTCATCTAACTAAACAAAGTCCATTCTTGCACATAACCACACTTTCTACCTCACCCCCTACTAGTTCATATGTACCATGAGCTCAATTATCACAAGAAATACTTGTAGTATCACTAATATAATGAGAATCCTCCCTTTGTAGGATGCCTTCTTTGATGGCTCATTGAGCTCACGGGTCTGAATAACGCGTACATAAATTTTGTTTAAGTCCTCCTCACTTAGAGGCTTAACGTATGGTGTAGACTTCCATCATCTGTCAAAGGTATCACAACCCTTTCCTCCTTGTTCTCAAAGCTGATATACCCCTTATTAAATCTCAAGTCAGCATTATTTGCATAACACCAAGGGCATCCAAGCAAGGCTGGAAAATTGTCTACTTTTGCAAGTGCTAATACCTCAAAATCCCTAGTGAACTTGGCCCCTTATATGGTTATAAATGTATTCTTCAAAACTCCTATGGGAGTGGCCTTAGTCTAGTTTTCCATAAACAACACATTAGATGATGGATGCAATAGAGGCCTCCCCATTTGTACCCATGCATCTAATGTAAGCACATTTACTTCCACACATGTATCAATCAAAATATTTCTCAACAACCATCCATCTACAACAACATTCAAAGTAATTTCTTTATCATAGTCAATGCTATTAGGGGGAAGATTTGCATGCATGATCTACCGTCTGGTCTCAATACTTGCGTGTGGAGTGTTCCCTTTTAACAAACTTCCTAATAGTGGAATAATGTTCTCCTGGCGTAACAATTTGCACAATTTTATTAGATCATCAATATTAGTTTGGACTGTCTTTGATGCTTTCTTCTACTCCTTTAAGTATTGTATCTCACCCTGAAGATTCCTTAGCACTTCCATGGTATCTTGGTAAAATTCCTTTTGATGAGCAGGATCTGGGTACCTTGCATGCAAAACCTCCTCCTTGGTGATCGTAGGCTTCTGGTGTAATTCCTCTCTTGTGTGCATTACTTCAGCTCATGTAGTAATCTTCACAATTAATGCCTCAGGTCTTGGTGCTATCTTGGGCATCCAATGATCTTCTACCGTACATTGGATTATAAGCATCCTAATGCCTTTTTTCTTGCTTATGATGCTTACTTTGACACTCATATAAGTTCGAGAACTCTTCATAGCTATGGTTCTTTTCGTAAAAAAGAACATGTAATATTATGAGGACACTTGTGCCTATAGTGGTTAGGAGATTCACACATATAACATTTTCCATGAGGGAACTCACCTCTTCCTCCACCATGGCCTTATCCTCCATATCCACCATGATATCCATGTCCACTTCACAACCTTCTTTAAAACGCCCTCATTCTGTCATAGCGTATTTGATTATGATCCTAATCCTAGTGCTCATTCTTACCCTTAGAATTATCTGTTAAAATTGTCTATTGTACCCCAATGTCTATAACATCCTAGATCTGACCAATCAATTGAATATCCTCAGTATCATGGGTCATGGACCTGAAAATATTACAAAATCAAGATACATTCTTCCTTATCTCGTGCTGTAACAAAGGATAATGAATAGAATCATGATTTAAACAACATATATCACAATCTAATAGTAATGATAATATACATCTTTGAGGACAAATATCCTTGGTTTGACCTTCCACTTCACAATCTGTACACCAAATTCCTGAGTGTGTTTAATGAGCTGAATTTGCTAATAGCTTCTCTAACTGCTTTGCCATAGCTGCAATCTGTGCCTCTAAGAATGGACTAATGCTAGTGTTAATGCTCCTAACTGCCTCAGCATGCAAAGCTACTTCTAGTGCTTCACATGGATTAGTGTATGTCTTATGTGACAACACCCTTCTAAATGGTGTAATCAATCCTCCAACAAACCATTGTGCATGCTGGCTTGCATGAATATCATAAGATAGCTCTAGATAGAAGTGTCTTAAAATGGGCATCATACTCATGTACACTCTTATCGGTAGTGCCTTGCTTGATATCCTTGAGTGCACTAATACTCTTCTGCTCAAACTTAGGGATATGGAACTCTTTTAAGAAAGCATCCTTCAATGCTGCATAATCCACACAAGTTTGATCAGGGTCAAACTTCCTGTACCAACTATGTTCACATCCTGCAAGGTAGTAAGCAAATTGACTTACCTTACGTTTAGCGGTTGTGATCCCTTTCACGCGTCATAGGATTTCACACATGTGCACATGATCAAAACATCTTCTATGCCTCTATACTACAAAATATGAAGTGACATATCCATATAAATATTCTGTGGTTACTACTGTGCCTTTACCACATGATCCTAAACCTCTTGTGTTCCCTCTACCTCCAAAACCACTAGATCCACCAGAACTAGAACCACCTATATCTCTTGATCCTCCACTTGTAGTTGGAATAGGACTGTAGATGTATTCTCCTGTGCTCGATAGTAGTACTATCTTTGAACCCCTTGATCTGTGAGGTAGTTCCACTTCCAGAGGTGAATCAACATTTTTGCACTCACGTTCTATGCGAGACGATGTGCCTAAAAATGTTCCTCCTAATATCATTGAAGTTTGTCTTTCTGCCATTGATGTAATTGCTCCCGACTTACTCACGATCTCCTACTTCCCAAGTTAGCTTGCTAGTTACTTGTCGTACTAGATCTTTGGAAAAGCAATCCCAAGGGCTAGGTTACCAGGGTGGATTAAGATGCTCGCATGTGGCCCGGGTAGTCTCTGCTGGTTCATGTGTGAGGCCAAGGGGGATATCTATCATGTTTTCCAAGATGGGAGAGTTTCGATGCTCTAGCTCCACGTCTTCTCAGTGAACTATAAATCCTTCACGATCCATCTCTCCTTAACACCATACTTTATGTAATGGAATGCTACTTCTCTATCTCCCTCTCGCATGCCTCATTATACTTAAGCCACCTTTCCTCTCTCTACCTTTCTGCTGCTAGGTCTGCCATCTTTCACCAAACTTGTTCCTACCCTCGCATGTGGTGAAGTTTAGTTAGCCATCAGTTTACTCTCCAGGTTTAAAGTTACCATCAAGATCTTGATCACCAGTGGAATACCTTGCAAATATGCTCCTCTTAGATACTGCAAAAACTAGAATTCAGCTACCTCTAGGAAAGAATACGTTGAAATTGAATATTCCAGAATATAATTGTTTAGAACACCATGAAACCACGTATCCACAGCATGAGCCAGATCAAATCAGCATCATAAAGGGCCTAAAATTCTTCTGTGTCCAGACAAGTGCGTGATACCTCTAATTCTACTGAGATACATAAGCAGTAAGCCACTCATATAGTTCTTCTGGAAAGATAGTGAAAAATCTATCATATAGGTTTTCATACAGATTCTGTTCTACCCAAGTGTGTGTGTTAAACTTAGATCCACTACTGAAATGTTGTGTAAATTCTTCCTCTAGATCATGTATCCACTCCTCAATACTTGTTAGAGTTAACCGGTATGTCTTCATCGTGAACCATCCTGGAAACAACTTGAAAAAGAGGTCCCAGAAATGGAACCAATGATGTAGCCTAGAATTTACTAGATAACACCCTAGATGCCTTTGACACATCACTTAGCCTAGATCGAGTGCTCACGAAGTGCGCAAAGTTACCTATGTCCATCTTTAGGGTTGTTGTAGTAGGATGTTAGCGTGATGAAGGAAGAAACATATAAATCCATAACTAGTCCACCATTCTACTATGCAAGTTACTTTGAGATCTATGAAAGAAAAAGATTAAATAGTAATCATGATTGAATCAATAACATGCACTACTCAATTACACATAGGAATGTCACTTAGATTTCAGCTAATATCTTTCATCTATTAATAAACACAAAATTTCCTTACAATAATGTCAATCTATACCAATGCGTGCATGGATCTGATATAGTAATTCAGTCATATGCATATATCTATATACCTCCATCTCTCCCTATGTATATATTATACTATGTGCTTCATATCATATATATAGGGTGGGGACTTGCCCTTCACCACTTATCTATTCCAGAAATAGGCCGCATGCTATTAATAGCCACGCACCATTTACAGGAATAGCCACACATGCAAGTGTGCTATCTATATACCTCTTGTAGTTAACTGAAGTGAAAATCCTATTCTTAGCTCGTTTCCATGCAAAATTCTTGATCGATATTCTAAAGATAGACATTGTGTGGTGCACATCTCTACATTGTTGGTGTGTTCTGCATGCCATCTTCTAAAAATAGGTCTTTATGCTCAAAATAGGCTAAGTCTAGAAAGATGAACTTGCCTTATACGTGTGGGTTCTTCCATGCCTCCGTGCCCTAGATCCTGTCCTTCTCTCCTATGTGAAATTCTTGTGTGATCTCTAACAAGTATTCTCGATCAACACTAGCTCTAAAATTATCCTTTCAAGGAGTCAAATTCACAATTATCGTACATGTTTTTGCTCATGTCTCTCGGGAGAAAAATGATGTCGTAATACTTCACACATGATGGTCCTTGATACCTCGATGACATGACTAACTCATTTTAGCTTGTTCGAAGGGTGTTCAATTATCTACAAAATGACCAAAAATGGCCTTTTCAGGCCTTCGAGAGGAAGTAATCTCTTATCAAATATAAATGAGTTGATCAATCATCTTAGACACCATTCCCTACACACTAAAACACACTAAATTCTTTTATTAATACTTTTCTTTGGGTCGAGTTTATGATTTAGGGTTTATGGTTTAGGGCTTAGGGTTCAGGGTTTAGGACTCAGGGTTTAGGGTTTAGTGTTTAGGGCTCATGGTTCATATTTTAGGGTTTAGGGTTTAGGGTTTAGGGTTCACAATTTATGGTTTATGGTTTAGGGTTTATGGCTCCGGGTTAAGGGTTGAGGGTTAAGGGTTGAGGGTTTAGAATTTAGGGTTTAGGGTTTAGGGCTCAAGGTTTAGGGTTTAAGGCTTAGGGTTTAGGATTGAGGGTTTAGGGTTTAGGGATTCAAGGTTTAGGGTTTATTATCTAGGGTTTAGGGTTGAGGGTTCATGTTTCGGGTTGATGTTTAGGGTTTGAGCTTAGGATTAGGGATTAGGGATCAAGGTTCAAGGCTTAGGGTTTAGGGCTCAAGGTTTTAGGTTAAGGGTTTAGGATTTAGGGCTTATGGTTTAGGGTTTAGTTTAACACTTAGAGTTTAGGGTTTAGGGATCAAGGTTTAAGGTTTAAAGGTTAGGATTTAGGGTTTAAATCTTAATGTTTAGGGTTTATGGTTTAGGGGTTATGGTTTAGGGTCCAAGGTTTAATGATTAAGGTTTAGGTTCATCCATTCACTCTTTGTAATGTTCTATGTATTATGAGTATTCTTATAAGTATTGACAGAGAGTATTCAACTAAAAATGGCTCATCTACTTTTAGGTAGAACATTCAAAGGGATTCATCAGAATTATATGCCTTTCATCTACTAATATTTTAAAGGAGGGAAATGTTAGATATCTAAAGAACATTTGGTACAAATAAATGTTACCCAACACATATATATTATTTTTCCCATCACATGGGAACTATTTCACTCATTGTAATGTTTTGTGTCTTACCCATTATTATTAGTATTAACACAAAGTATTCAACTAAAAAGGGTTCATCTACTTCCTAGGAAGAACATTTAAAGAGAGTAATCAAAATTTGGTGTCTTTCATCTGTTGATATTTTGAAGGAGGGAAATTTCAGATATCCAAAAACAATTTGGTATAAAGAAATGTTTTTATGCTATTTTAAATAATTATTTCAGTTGTAAGCTACCGTGAACAAAGGTTTCATTTGAAGAATAAAGCTTGATATGTCCAATGCTTGTGCAAGATGAAAATTTGAGAGGATTTATGAGGTTCAAGTTTGTTTTCCAAGATTCATTACTCCAATGTTTGAAAATGTTTCTCTAAATGCAATGACATTATGATTCAGACACTCAATGATTCTTGAATGTCCAATCCTGCCACAGACCCAGTAGTCCTAGATCCTTGGGTATAAAGAGACATCGTTACTTGGATTCCATTTATAACAATAGAGATATTTGTAAATTCATGTTATGATCTCTAAATATATATGAATTTCAAGTTTTTTTGAAATCACATCACATCCTTCATTAGGATTGATGACTACCCCTATCTTTTTAAAGGAACTTTTGAAAGCATCCATGGGTTTATCATAGAAGGAATTATCAATGAATGGAAGGTCACTAAGTCGTAGGCTAGTTGACTCCCATTCAGAACTAAACAAGAAATATTTACTAGGGGATTGATAACTCCTTTGTGTTCTTAGCCATTCCCAAGTTCTATGCTTATTTTGAACACTTTAGGAAGTTCTGTCAAATTTACTATCCATTCTAGTAATAGAAGAGATTTCTCTTTCTCTAGAGGAGAGGATACTACAGGTAATTCGAGTTATGATCCTACACCTCCGCGTTGGTATACTATATGTGTTTCTTCCATTTCCTTTGAGATTAATTTTTATGTTGCGATGGTTATTTTTTCCAGATTCTAATGGGTCATCCTAGCTTGCATAATACCATACATGGAAATATGAGAAATGTGAAATTTGTTTCATAGTGTAAAGAAATTGGCATTCAAGAATGCAAGTATATGTGGGGAGAAACAAGTTTAATAGAGATGTGTAATATGCATTGTAAGGCACAAGGTAGATGTCATATTAATTTAGTTTCTTGTCCCACTTCTCATAAACAAGGTAGTTGTACAAGAAGACTCAATGATGGTTCTAGGCACAAGACTAGGAAATAAGGTCCTAATATTTATATTCAAAAAGATGAACTCACTCATAAGATGTACTAGAAATATATGAGGTTTAGAGGTTAGAAATTAGGGCTCTGCATTTAGTGTTTAGGGTTTAGGGTTAAGGCTCATGGTTTAAGGTTTAGGGTTTAGGGTTTAAGGTTTAGGGTTCAAGATTTAGTGTTCAGGGTTTATTATTTTGGTTTTAGGGTTTAGGGTTTAGGTCTAAGGGTTAAGGGTTTAGGTCACGAGTTTAGAGTTTAGGTTTATGTGTTTAGGGATTAGGATTTAGGGTTTAAGGTTAAGGGTTTAGGGTTTAGGGCTCAGGGTCTAGGTTTTAGGGTTTAGGGTTTAGTTTTTAGGGTTTAGGGTTTAGCATTTAGGGCTCATAGTTCAGGGTTTAGGGTTTATGGTTTAGGATTTATCATTTATGGCTTAAGGTTTAGGGTTTATGGTTTAGGGATCATGGTTTAGGGTTTAGGGTTTAGGGCTTATGGTACATGGTTTAGGGTTTAGGGTGCATGCTTGAGGTTAATGTCTTGGGGTTCGGGTTTTAGAGTTATGGGTTAGAGCTCGAGCTCTAGATTTAGGGTTTAGGGCTTAGGTTTTAAGTTTAGGGTTTAGGGCTTAAGGATCGGGGTGCATGGTTTAAGGCTTATGGTTTAGGGTTTAGGGTTTAGGGTTTAGGAATTATGGTTTAGGTTTATGGCTCAAGGTTCGAGATTCGAGTTATAGGTTTAAGGTTTAGGGTTAGAGCTCGGGGATCTAGACTTAGTGTTTAATAGGCTTAAGGTGCGGGGTTTAGGTTTTAGGTTTTAGGGTTTAGGGTTTAGGATTTAGTGTTTAGGGTTGAGGGTTTATTATTTTGGTTTTAGGGTTTAGGGTTTATAGTTTAGGGTTTAGGTCTTAGGGTTAATGGTTGAGGGTTAAGGGTTTAGGTCATAGAGTTCATGGTTTAGGGTTTAGGGCTTAAGCTTTAGGGTTTAGGATTCATTGTTTAGGTTTTAGGGTTTAGGGGTTGGGGTTTAGGGTTTAGGATTTAGTTTTTAGGGTTCAAGATTTAGCATTTATAGCTCATGATTCATGGTTTAGAGATTAAGGCTTAGGATTTAGGGTTTAGGGCTAACGAGTAAGGGTTGAATGTTTAATATTTAGGGCTTATGGTTTAGGGATTAGGGTGCATTGATTAGGGTTTAAGGTTTAAGGTTTAGGGTTTTGATTGTAGAATTTAAACACTAAAAGCTTTAGACTAAATGTTGAAATCTTGAAAATTACCTATGTATTGACTAGATTATACTATAAAAACTATCTCCTAAATCGTGACTAATGGAGCTGTGAGACTAGTTCCATAAGGTGCAGAGTGGCCCTAATTTCTTATATTTACTAAAATAAATTTTAAGTATAAGAAATAATAAAATATAAATAATAATAAATGAAAAAATTATATAATAAATAATAAAATCTAAAGAATAATAAATGAAAAACTTATATAAGAAATAATAAAATATAAATAATAATAAATGAAAAAATTAAACATTTATTTTTGTAAATAAAAGCATGTTAGAAGCACATATAATGTTCATACTATACATAACGCATACACGTTTTGTGTTTTCACTTTTTCAAGCCATGCCTCAAGGCTTGGATCCACAAGCCTAAGGCATGGACCTATAAAGAAACAACAAACAACATGTTTTTATAGGAAAATGCAAAAAGTCCACTTCAACCATGATAAATAAACATAAAACGATCGATTCGTTTAAAAAACATTATACCACGATGTAGAGGAAAGTTTATTCTTTCTAAAAATATAATTTTTCAAATTTTTGACTAATATAGGGTTTCCATATTATTTATTTTATAACTATTCCTTTTTATAGCTATGTTTTGATGTTTAAATATGCCTATGTTTCATTGTGTATATATTTTTGGTTGATCAAAATTGAAAAAAATTATACTAGCACAAACTAGGCCCAATTCTATACGTTTTAAAAAAATTCTAATTTTTGATATTTTTGAGGTAGTTAGGGGGCATGGTTGAGACTCAGTTATTTTCAAAAATTTAAATTTATGTAATAGAAAAATCATAAAAATAAATACTCACCAAAAAAATCTAAAAAAACTCCAAAGACAAACTAGATGTTCCTAGCTATCTTTCTACAAAAGGGTTTTCGAAAATACTAAATGGTGCTAAAAAAATGGTGGTGGAAGCGAAAGTTACTCTATTATGTTTTTAAACAAAGACATGAGCACTGTTGGTATGTCGGTTATTTGACCCACTTAAACTTATTCATTTTCAATAAAATTTAATAGCCTAGAAACTAGACTCAAAATTCTACAATTAATGTTTATACAACATCTTCCAATTTTGAGTGTAATTATTTCAAAAAACTCGTACAAGTTAAAGTTTTTAATATTTTTGAAAAATGCGTCCACTAAAGGCCCCCTTTTGGCCCCCAATTTGGTCCACTTACCCTTTCGGGGTGTGCATATGCTGTTAGGGGTGCGTATACTTTGTCAGGAGCACACATATGTCATCGGGGACACACATACATTGAACCTTGTCCATAACCAATCTTTCGTAGGCCATAAATTTTCCTACCGAACTCGAAACGACTCCATTGTTTTTACGTTGGAAAGGTATTGAAGCAAACTACGCAATGGAAAATAAGATTAGGATTTTTACTTACAAAAAATTTATGGTTTCCTTTATTAGAAAACTAGTCATTTCTAACATGTCTAAATGCTTTGTAAAATTTGGTCTTTGATATTTCTAACATATCTTAGGGTTTCTTAAAGGCTAACTATTGATTTATAGGGTATATTAGATCATTCTTTCGCTAACTTGTTTGGATAAGTTAATGAATGTCACATTTTCATTTATAAGGATAAGATCACGTATGCTCTTCCCTCACACCTTCTAGGTGATCTTGGGAATCAAAAATGATTATATACCTTTCTTATGCTTTCAAAAACATTTCATTAAGCTTAAGGTAAAGAAAAAAAAATTGGTTAAAAACAAATTGCTTACGTACTTAGGTCACAAAGTTTTCCATTTCTCAATATAGTAGGATTCTTCGTTGCATATCTCTCTTGTGCAACTTAGCACGATCTCGAGAATCAGAAATAATGTTTTGCCCTCTTTTTTATGATGTTTTGATCATTTGGAAAACTACTAATATTTTCATGAAGGACAAATAATATGCTTGCAAAAGAATCGAGATCTAACCTCTAACTACACGTGTGTTTCAGGTTGCCAAAAGGTGGTATAAAACAAATTCCCTAATTGAAAGATAAAAACACACCACATTCATCAATCAAGAAAATGTATATGCAGGTTTTGGTTAAGAGCTATGGATATTTCTCTTTGAAGTAGGAGAAGATCCCTTTGGCATAAGCCTTAAGATAACAAGAGGGATGCTCCTAGGAACCATAAAATAGTCCACACAAGAGGGAACCTTATGGATGAAATGGGAAGCGCCTCACTTACCTACTTGTCTAATATGCACTTGTGAGAATAGAGTCAAAATTATCTTCACGCAACCCTAGTGAAAATACAACTGAATAAATTTATTTTTTCTCATTGTATTCAAGGGGGTAAAGTAAAGCCAAGATACTCCAAGGTTTAGTCTACGTGACTTCCTTGGAAAATTGATCTTGCAGAGATAGTTTGTGACACCTAGTTGAGAGAACCAAATAGGAAGCCATTTTATCTTGAGGCCAACTTGACCAACTCAAAACATTATGTTCTAAAGAACCATTGTGAAGCACTAACTTCTTTTGAAGTCAAAACCTTATTATTCAAACAAGGGAGACTCCATTGAAGTTGGGGCCTAGTGATATTCATCACAAAACTTACGACGTGTTACTTTGTCTTAGTTTTTCACTTTCCTTAAGGCAAGGTAAAACTTCGCCAAAGTTATACTTAGTTTGTTTCATCACCACTTGGTTTTACTCCTTTATATTATTATTTCCCATTTTGGGGAAAAAGAAAAAAAAACAGATACCGCTATAAATAATCATGTCCACCACTTTTGTAGTCTACTTGCATGACTAGGTTACAATGCCGGAATGCAAGTGTTGAAAGTGTGAATGGTACGTCTTCATGTTCTAGTAGGACCTTTGTCTCAAAACCATATTGAGACACATTATCATTATAGTTAGGTAGTCTCATCATTGAATTCCTTTGAGTTGTTATGTTTGTGCGTATCTTATCACTACAAGTTGGATACTTACGTCTTGTTTTCCTTGGGAAACTTGATTTAAGTTTTGAAGTTGTATTGCTTTACTCTAATTGAATAAATAACAACTAATGCTATCCTTGGACTTATTTTGTAATCCTAAACATTGATTTAAGTTTTGGAGAGTGTCATTACATTGTTAACATTGTGGTGACATCATTTTGATACTAAAAATCTTTCCTTTGTCTACAGAAGCTTGATTTACGTATCCAAATAGTGTTGTTGCGATGCTCACATTGGTAGCCTCCTTTTTCACAACTTGGAATTTGTTTATTTCAAAACTTGTTTTGGGATACCTTGGGGATTACATCAATGCCATACTAAGTATGCATGCCTTGTTTATATCAAACTTGACCTAAGTAGTGATATCATGTTGTCACTATTTGTACCTAACCTACCTTTTGATAGTGCATTTTGCATAAGGAGTATGTTCATTTAGGGTGGATTGGTTTTACCAAACTTACATGATTGTGCCTTGTGTTTATTCATCGTATTGATATATTTTTCTAGGGAAATCTGTTTAGATCCTTGGATTCTTTATTCTTTGAACAATTGTCGGGCATTATTTAGTAAACATTATGACGGTCAAGTTATAAGTTGTGGCCTAGGTTTATCATATCATTGATCACATTAAAAAAACCTTTAGAAATAGTTTCCTTCATGCCCCTATCACAAGGATGACATCTAAGAGATTGGGGTCTAATCCTTTCATTGGTCATGATTTAGGACCCCTCTTTTCTATGGTAAAAGACATCAGATGACTTAATTGATCATAGTGGTGATGAGGAAGACTCACCTCGGGATGATTTTGAGTTTGATCCCACATACTTGGATGACTTCCTTTATCTTAATAAGGATAGGGTGCTTGCACGGGTGGTAGAGTTAGGTGCCAAGATGACACCCGAATATGAATTTGTTCCACCTACCTATATCACCTATGAAGAAGAAGAAACACAACATCCTCTTATTAACTTCGATGATGAATTAAAACAAGGACATGCCTCTACTTCATATCACCAAAATGACAACGTCAAAACCGAGGTACCCAAACACATGAGTGGTTATGAATTACCACCTCTTAAGATACCTCACAAAGTTAGGATAGAACGTAAGTGCAAAGAACCACCTCCTATGTGTGAAAATCAAGAAGGACCTAAAGACGACGAAGTCACTATATAACAACAAATACAAACCCTTAGTAGACAATTAGCTAGTTTAGCTTCCCATGTGAAAAAGACATAGATAAACATGCACATCAAGAAAAACCTAAGGATAAACATAATAAGCTTCACACCGAATAAAAAGAGGGTGAAATGAAAAAATATAATTGGGTATATATGCCAGCTTCACCTACCAAAGAGAAACTCCTCACACAAGAGTTGCAATCCATGAAGAGTATACTTACGAGCCTTCAAGAAAGTAATGTGGGACATAACAAAAGTATCAATTCAAATAACTATGTCCTTATCCCTTTGAAAAGGCTATTCTACGTACACCATTCCCTAAGAATTTTAATTTCCCCAAATTTGATAAGTATAAAGGGAAGGGTGACCCACATGATCACATCAAGGACTTATACATGGCATGCCAGGAAGTGGCCTATATTGACAATTACCTCATACACCTATTCCCACGCAGTTTAGGAGGTCAAGATTTGGAGTGGTTTCTCCACATCCCTAAGGGGTCTGTCTTTACATGGCTTGAGTTAGCGAGAGATATTTGTATGACATTTCTCATTCAATGTCGAAAGTGATGTCACTATGTTAGACTTATGTAGTGCAAAGCAAATACCTAATGAAACTTTTCTAGTTTCCTACAAAGATGGTGGGGTTAGATAACCACTTCCCTTGTTCAATCCCAAAAAATAAATTAGTTAGCATTTTTCGTACCTAATTTAAACCCAGACATTGTGTTTCATTTACAAATGCATTATGTCAGTAACTTTGAAGAAGTTATAGAAAAGGGTACCCAAATAGAAAAGGTGTTGATATCAAAAGGACATTAAAACCCTTTTCAAAAGACAACCAAACTTCCAAACCTATGGAAAAACCTAATTTTAAAAAAACAAAATCGTCATCCAAGAAGTACAAATTGGTCCTCCTTTCTAACTCACTAAAGGACCAATTCAACTTTCCGTCAAATTTCGGGTATTCAATCCTCTCGTGAACTCCTTGTCCACGATCTTGAAATAGTTGGACGTAGTGAACATGGTCCAGTACCCCACAATAGTACCATATGCCAATGATGCACCTAAACTATCATGGTATAAAGACCATGAATATTGTGAATATCATCGTGTTAAGGGACAAAAATGGATGAGTTCCTTAAGATAAGAAATTTTTTCCAAGACCTTATTAACATCAGAGAGATTGAATTTGATTCACCTTAGCCTCATTAAACACCCAATTAGAAGATGGGAATATTCAAATAACCATTTCCTAAACATAACAAACTAGGAAATGAAAAAGATGGATCAAGGGCAATATTGCAATGATTACAGAGCCACCAATTACGTTTATGGTCAAACCAAGTAACCCATTTGATTCACTTATCAACTATATTCATTCTTCTAATGAGCATGTGAATGTCATAAGACTCAAGACTAGAAATTGTGTACCTCCTCTGCCTACCCCTGAAGATAGTCAGTATGAATTTTTAGAACAACTCAAGAAGACCACTGCTAATATTTTGATCTTAGATCTTCTCAAGATATTGAATGTTCATAAAGACATCCTCTACAAAACACTTTAGGGGTTAGGAGTGTCAACTAATATCAATCCTTCGCACCTCCAAGTGGTGGTCACAAACCTTGCTCCTATGGAAAACCTTTCCTTCAATCAAAGTGAAATTCCACAAGAAAAACATATGCATAACCTACCCCTATAACTGGAGAAATTTATTACTCGAAGAAAGATAAAGAGAGTGCTTGTGGAAAATGGGTCTAGTTTGAACATTTGCACCTTGAAGTTGGTTAGACAACTAGGATGAACAAAGGTAGATTTAGATTCTCATATCATCACCATCACAACATATGATAATGCAGAACACAAATCAACTGATACAATAGTATTTCCTATGGAATTAGGGCTGACATATCACGACACTAAGTTCCATGTCCTCAACTTGGATCTTCCTACAATATGCTCCTAGGTCACCCATGGATACATGCCCTACAGGTTGTACCCTTGACCTTTCATTAGTGCATCAAGTTATATCATAATGGGAAAAAATAACTATTCCGGGAGATCCAGAACCATTTGCACATTGCAAATCCTTACATAGGTTCTCTCGGGTGACATATGAATGTTCTTACGACTCCTTGCATTTGAAATGTTGCAAAATCCCTTCCCGGGAAATCTGGTTTTCGAACTTAGCCATTTTTGGTCTTTTTTGGTGGGCGCACTTAATCTCTATGTAACATAAAGTGTTCATGCGCCCCCTTTAAATCCTTCAAGCGCATGGTTGAAGTGTCAACACACCTTTTGGTGCACCTCACTATGTTGCGCCTTTCTTGCATGTGCCAAGGCGCATGCGCCTTCATGTCAACAATACTTTTGTTGTGCCGCGTTTTGGTGCGCTAAGGCGCACATATTTCTATGTTGACAACGCTTTTGTGCCAAAGGCACATAACTTCATGTTGGTAGGTGTTTTGGTGTGCAAAGGGTGCATCCTTTCCATTGTCGATAGGCATTTTGGTGCGCCACTTGAAAAAGTGGTTGGCGCATTTATTACCACCTTGCCTATATATAGGCGCATCTACCCTGTCATTTTCATCAGACAAAATCACGTGATTATTTCTTTTCCCTCTGCACCTGTCAGCGCGCCTGTCATTATCGAATCACGTCGTGGACCCAGTTTCACACCTCTCACATTATATAATCCTGGTAAGAGGTCCCTTGCTCTTGTGTTTTGTGTTTTTTGGTTTTTGGCTGCTTGTTTGTGGAGATTGGATGGAATAAATCTGTGAACCATGGAACCCTCCCCCTTACTATTTTATCTGTCCTTCCCCATGTGCTTCCCCCTCTTTCCAGATCTGCTGGTAAAGAGGACTGTCTCGTAAAGAAATTGCTTGGACCCCTTTGATTAAGCTTCTTCACCACCCAAGGAACCCTGCAAAAGAAGCTTAAACCACATGTAAATCCCTCAGAGAAAGAATCAAAGCTTAAAAGTAAGACTGTATTTTTCTCCTCTTTTGGTGCATCTGCCACCCCTGCAACATGATATACAGTCGCGCTCATGGCGCATCTACCATGCCTGTTGCATAAAGAACAGTTACGCCCTCAAGGCGCACTTCCCTTGCTTGTTGCACCCACTTTCCCTGCGCCCTACTTGGCGCACCAATCTCATGTGTAGCATTGTTAAAACTTGTGCCATTGGTGCACCCTACATCCATGTGACACCAAATTTATTTGCGCTAAGGGAAAAACTGTGAATGGCGCAGGTGCACCCATTATTACAACAACAACATGTTGTGCAGACCTTCCATGCGCCGTGCCAAGTTTCCCTGTGGCGCATGAAAAAATGATGTTACACACATTAAACCTGTGCCCTTTGGCGCATCCTGTACCCGTGTAACATGAAAAATATCAGCGCCCGCTATAAAATGCATACATATGGCGCAGGCACACTTCTGCTTGCAACAAAAAAAATGTAACCTGCAGTATCCACGCGCCATGTGCCCTTTGGCACTGTCTTACCCCTTGCAGTGCCCTTTTCTATGCGCCATATTATTTAACCCTGTAACCTGCAGTATTCATGCGCCCTACGCCTCTGAGGCCTTAAAATTGCTAACTCTTTCTTCTGTCAACGCTTTAATGGAAGATCAAACAGCTAATATGACTTTCTTGCATTGGGTTTCACTTCTTCTTCTTGCAGATCAGCAACTGAGTTCAGAGTTACATATGTCAACATCAAGCAAGAGACCTACCAAATCTAAGGGCAAAGCCAAGCTCACAGAGGAAGAAATGAAGTATAAATATCAGAGGGTCAGGATGCCTGAATCCCAAGCAGAGTGTGACCTAGATATCAGAGACTCAGAACTTGGTCACATTGATATGGAGGATTTCTGGGCCAGAACCCGGAAGGTCACAGGAAGTCCGTGGATGGACAAACTGATGGGCAGTGGGTTGCATTTTGTTGGAGGGATCCCAGTTAGTGCCGTGAACAATGAGTTCATGATGGTAGTAGCCACTGCTACAACAAAGACACAAGATGTGTCCATAATGAGAGAAGGCGAGGTCATAATCAACCTCACTTTACCCGACACTTGAAATAATGCTCGGCATTCCTCATCACCGGCACTTTGTGGCCGTAAGCGAGAAGATTGCATCAAAGCTTGGGATGACAATGAGGATCAGTGTATGCAGTTGATGAATGAAGTATACCTGAAGAACAAGAAGGTGGTGACCAGATGGCCACAAGTCATTCATCGAAGTGACTTTTCAGAGGAACTCAGTGATACAATCACGTTCCTGAGCAGAGTGTTTGGGCTTCCTGATGCCCACTACTTTCACAAGTGGATGCTGAGGTACTTAGAGACGATGAACAAAAATGTGCCAGATCAACGCTTTGAGTGGGCGGAGATCATAAGCAGCACCATATCTGAGCAGCTCCAACAACTCACCACAATGGGGAGGTTCTATATGAACTCCTACGTAGTCTATGTTATGGCCTCAGAGAGAGACTATCCAGCTTTGATGCGGTGCGGGGTTTGGCCCCAAGTTAAAATATATGAATACTATCTAGAACTAAAGCTGGAAAATAGTATCCCCCAGTTCACAAAGATCAACGATGCCTTCTTCTATGGCATCATCTATCTTCTAAGGCCAAATATGACTCACGGTCATACGACCAAGAGTATCGTCACAGCTACAGAGAAATGGGGGGCCTTGTTCACTCAATTCCCCACCTTCACTTATCTGAGGGCAGTTAACTTCTTGGGGGAACCAACCAAACTGCCGAGATATGTCGGCCCCAAGTTGATCCTGTTGGAGCTGTCAAGATAACTTATCACCTACCACGAGAAGTGTCTCAAGAGAAAGAAGGGTGGAACTCCTTTCCCCCTCACAGTGGGCAGGTATACTTGTCTCTCTCACCATAAGGTGAAGGATATGTTTGCAGAACTGGAGCTGCTAAATCTAAAGCATAACTTCCCAGCAAGGCCCACTTTCGACCCAAGAAATTGTCTCCCCAGGGCCAAACTCGATCCGATCCACATCCCTCAGATCGAAGACATTTATATCGACATATATCATGAGGTCGAGCTCAGGAGGAAGGATCATTCCCGCTTGGCCTTGGCTGAAATCATCCAGTACGGTGTGGCCATCGTCCCAAAAGGCTATCAAACTCTTTGAGCGAAGTTGTTCAAGTGTACCTTGACACGGGTGGGGACGATTGGCCTTTCGCCGTGATTGACAGAAACAAAGCTCCTCAGACAATAGAGGAAAGGGTCAAGGAAACTCTGAAGAACAGAGCATTGGTGTAGAATGAATGGTCTCATTTACCTCGGAGTTGATTTCACTACATCTCCGTTGGGCAATGCACCTCCTCAGGGTAAAACAGCTACCAAAGGGCAAGGGAAAGGAAAGAGGGTGAGTCAAGCTCCACCCAAGAGGAAGCTCTGAAAGTCCTCCTTCCACTTCACAAGAATGGGTTGAAATCTCGGAAAGCTTAGAAGAAGAAGCGGCGGAAGATGTTCCGATAGGCACATCCACTCAGGATGTTGCCATAACTATAACTGATGAGGTCCCTTCTGTCCCTTCTCCTTCTCCTCCTTCCCCTCCTTAGGTGACCCAAGTGACCATTCCTTTGGTCGTGTCCTCTCCCCCATCTTCTACTGTTCCCCCTTCTTCATCATCCATCTTCTCTTCTCTCGCGGAGCTGTCCCCCACCATTTCTTCCCTCATCTCTCAGCTCCCTTCCATTCCTATGTCTACCTCCCCCCTGGTATCCCTTCCTCCGTGAGCACTTCCTTGGCTTCCCTTTCAATGCCGCCTCCAGTGTCTCCACGTTTTCCCTTCTACTACTACATTTGCTCCCTTTTCCATTTTGGTCCTTCTCCCATAAGTCGGCTGGATCTCCCAGCCTGAGTCAACGAAGAGGAAAGTTCCCATCACACCGATGGACTTCTCCATCATCCCATCAAAAGGGCCAAGAAGCAAAAGCCTATAACCCACTTCTCTCAGAGTGCATCAGGGGAGAGAGTAATGGAGATTGCATACCCCAATCCTTTGAAGGATAAAAGGATCTGTCTTTGACAGATTACACAGTGACTCAAGTCACAATGGGGACATCTTCAGAAAGCCTACAAGGAGAGGCCCTATCTGCAGTTGACGCCCTTTGCAAAAAAGCTCCAGGAAGCAAAGGAAGAGAAAAGGCTGCTAAAGGAGAAAAATAAACATCTTCTCCATGCCTTGCAGAAAATGGGTAGTGCGCCTCCTATAACTGCCACCGAAACTCCTGAGCCTCTGAGTCAGGATAAAATCAATGAATATGCCAAAATCGGTGAGCAGGGCATGGTAGTTTCCACTGGAGGAGCCAAATCCTCAAGGAAAGTGAGGGAGTGATCGCTAAGTTCACCGGGTTATATCAGAATATCAATCGGATGAACAGAGAACTCCAAGCGATAGCAGGACCCATCTCTGAAGAGCTGGATCATGCCAGGATGCAGCACGAGACCTTTCAGAAAATGCTCGACTGTTCAGTCGAAGATCTGGTCAAGTTCGGCGTCTTTGGACACCCCAGAGCCCTCAACAAAATCCTTTCTACTCTGGATTATCGGGTGGATCAGCTGGAGTTCATCCTGGAGAAGATCGACAAAGTAAAGGAGGAAGCCCTGGATGCCATGCATCAAATGGAACAGATTGTCCTAAGAATGTCTCCAGGCTTGCTCACTTCTTCTTTCACCTTAAGAAGGGTTGAGGAAACTATTCAGATCTTCAAGGAGATCGTTTCACAGGGGTTGGGGCCAGAGGTCACGTTCGACGCCGAATCCATCAACAACCTATTGGCATGTCGTGACTTCATTGGGTACCTGATAGAAGCAGAGAATGATTATTCAAAACTCCCAGAAAAGCTCACAGATGAGCGGGAGACCTGCGAAGCTATCAGCGATCGACACAAGGATCCTTCCCAGGATCAACTTCAACCCATGATTATCAAATTCATGGAGTACCGTGCCCAGTTCCACATCTCGTCACTGAGCAGCAAAAACAGGATATCCCCTTTCAGCCGCGGGACGACGATGAATAGTTTCCTTCTTCCCGACTTTCTCCTTGTGAAATATCTAAAGTGTGTTGACACAAATGATGACATCATCCATGTTGCACCATGGGATGATGTCATCCACTAAAGTTGTCAAAAGTCAACAAATGACTTTGTAATCTATTGTAAGATATTTTTGTAATTAAGTGGTTGGTTTGCTTTTGTCTTCTTTTCTTCTCTCCTTCTATATATACTTGAATACTTGTTGTATTCAGGTGTGGATATTTTTTAGATGAAAAATAGAAGTGGGAAGAAAAGGCTTTGTACTTTTTGTAACAGAAGAAAATATTAATACAAATATTAAGACTTTGTGCTGAATATGCGTGTTATGGGCATCTGATCTTTCTTATGTCGAGATCTATGCGTTTATTCTGTTGGATCTATCTCTACTTTTTGTCATTTATTCATCAGTATTGCTTTATTCGTTTATGCAAGTAGGTTTGGCTCTGTTTACTACCAATCCCAAAACATAAACCCTCGACCTTTCTGCTTTGGAATTCATTTCTTTTCTCCCTTCGGACCTGATCTCTCTTCATCCTCTCTTCCATTCCTTTCTTTTTGCAGTTGGAAACACCCCTACTGGGATGAGATCCCAAACCCCCGAAGGTGGAATATTGTGAGACTTGCACAGATTCCTGCTGGTAGAATAGCAATAAACCAGTTTCACTTTCTTTGACTCAAAGAGGGCTATGCCACCACACACCTTTGTTGGCTCATTTATCCATAGATCTGCCCTAGAGACAGATTTTCAAACCAATAGTTTTTGGTGACTCTACTGGGGATCGAACAGATCTATCAGATCTATGATGGTGGTATGATAAAAAATCAGTAAAAATCAGAAAAATCACTACCTGTTTGCAAATTTTAACTTTTGTTCAAAATCTAAAATTTTTGCAAAAGTGATCCAAATTGAAAATTTTCTTGAGATCCATAGATCTGGCCTAGTTGGAGATCTTTAGTTCGCTGACTTTTTATAAAAATCTGTATTTTTCCGTAGATCTGAGTTTTTGATAGTTTACCAAAATTTTCAAACTCTTTGAAAAGTCAACTCTAGATCTGAAAATCAGCTTACTAAGCTTCACCATCATTTTATCCTCGTTGTTCTTTGTCATTAAACCGCAATCGGTTTTCAAAAGAGGATAAAATTTAAATATTCAGAAAAGTACATGCTGCTGATTTTTGTCAGAAAAATCAGAAAATCAGCAAGTACAACCAAAAAGAGTTTTAAATCTGCTCCATAATATTGCAAATCGGGAAGGTACACTGGCAGGTGAACCATTTACTCGTAGTAGGAGAGCTCGTGGAGAAGTCGATCCTACTTTCGATCTGCTTCAAAGGCACAACTTCAGTATAACACCAGCATGCTTTTCATCACTAAGTTCAGCTGATCGGTCAGCCAGAAGTGCCTCACCTCCACGAAAGAACCGGTTTTCACAAGGAGCCTCCACATCCCTTTGTAGTGCCTTGCTGCTCAGTGGAACTGTATTTCCAGCCGTGTTCTTTTTCCACCCGTCCAGATGGTGGTACCATGGGGAAATGCTATGGGTCCCTGGCCTTGCCGCATCCTATTCACGCGCTCCCACATGGAAACCAAAAGAATTTTCCCAAATTTGATGGGAGCGGAAACCAAAGCATGGATTCACACATATCTGCATTCATCATGTCATGCAAGTATCCTGGATGTGACTCATGAAGACGTGTCGGTTCACCTTTTTCTGGAAACTTTACTGAGGGCCGCTTGTGAGAATGGTTTTAGCATTTGCCGGCCGGATCTATTACCAGTTGGGCCACCTTGCGGGATGCTTTCGAGGACAGGTATAAGCCTTCGGAAGATGCGTTTGCATTATTATCACAGATCACTCACCTAAAAAAGGAGGCCAATGAGACCATGCGTGATTTTATCGCCAGGTTCGATGCATTAATCAACCGTGTGCCTGTTGCCATGCTTCCAACACCGGAAAATCAGAAGTGTTTCTTCGTGAACGCGATGAGCTCGAAAGTAAGTTTCCTACTCTTGCAAGAACAAGTAGCTACCTTGATTCTCACCCAGGCTGCTGCCATCCGAATTGAAGATAATTTACTAATATCTGGCGAATTAAAAAGGGAATCATCCAAGCCTAAATCTTTGGGCCCTTCTCCATTACTTCATCGATCGGCATTTCAAAAGATGGCGAATGACTTACTCGCATTAAAGCGATTAGCCCAAGCTTCCCCCAGTTCCTCATACCGGGATATCCCACGGAGGAATTTCGTTTCCAACAATGTCCCACAAAGGTCGCGCTTGCCTCAATTGTTCCTGTGGTTGGCGCTTGAGGCTCCTCTCGGTCAGCGCTTTAGCGAAATCGAAGAAGAGGAGCAAAATTACGAAGAACCTTCATCTCGAGGTGAAGATGATCAAGATGTCGGTGAACCGAATTGGCGACTCTACTATCGGGTATATGGAATTTGATGAGGAAGAATCGATGAAGAAGAGGGTACACAAGGGTATGCAAGTGGACAATCATATGTTGTTTTTACCCGCTCACAAGGAAAAGAGGCAGAGGTCGCTACCGATGTGGAAAGAGAAGGCCGTGTCAAACACGCCTCCAACCATTGCTAAAAGAGGTAATCCTCTTCCTACTCAACCCCCTGTTAATTCTTTTACAAAGAAATATTTTCCCCCCATCTCTCCTCCAAATCAACCTTCTTCTATTTCCATGAAGACCAGTAATCCTACTCTACCATCGCGAAGTGAAGGACTCATTCCTTCACCAATGCAACCCTTGGCCGTGTTTGACATCATAGATCATGCTAAAAAGACTAAGATCCAAATGTTTGAAGTTGAGTATCTTCAGTCGAACCCCGAACAACTTGTAAGGTTGACCAAGTATATTCAAAGTCAAGCTGTCATATCTCCCCAGATCTCCCTAAAAGGAATCCTTTCCACTCCTCCTGCATCCCGCATAAATGTTGCCTCAACATCTGCATCAGGCAAGATAGAACCTTTCTATCTCTCCCTCCTAATCAATGGCCACAAGTTAAGTAACTGCATAATTGATTCTGGAGCTTCTGATAACGTCATGCCGGCAAAAGTCGCCCATGCTTTGGGCCTCACCCTTACCAAGCCTTTTGGTAGATGTTATTCCTTGGAAACCAAGTAGGTTCGCTGATTGGTCAGATCAAAGACTTGCGATTCGCATTTGCGGCGTTCCCAGAGAAAAGAGTAAAGATGACCGTCCTCGTTGCCGACATTCCAGCAGCCTATGGAATTTTGCTGGGAAGAAGTTTTTGCAGTGAAGTTGGTGGGGAGATTCATATGGACTAGTCTAAGGCTAGAATCCCTGTCAAAGGTGTAATGCAAACATTGGAGCACGAATCACAAAAGAAGTACAGTTACTAACTCACGAGGACCCCAAAGCCCAAATTCTTTTGAATCATCAGGAATGGGGAACTATTTCTTGTCTACCGAGTTTGACAAAATGGTTGTTCTCGTCAAGAAGAAGATCTTAACAAGATCTGGATTTTGCAGTTTGATGGCATTGCATGTGCATGACTAGTGGATGTGGCACGGAGCCGTGCTTAATATCTCGAAGAAGGAGATTATTCCTCTCTCTTTCAAGTTGCAGTTTTTCAACACAAATAATACTGTTGAGTATGAATCCCTACTACTTGGCATGCAAGCCACAAAGGAAAGAGGGATCAAAAATCTGAAAGTACAAGGTGATGCAGAGCTAGTCGTGAATCAAGTTAAAAGGATATATCAAGTGAAGAATGAGAGGCTCAGGCATTACTGCGTGCGTGGTATGGGACAACATTGAAGAATTTGATGCTTTTTCAATAGAATCCATTCCAAGAGCTCAGAATGACATGGCCGATTCATTGGCCATTTCAGCATCCCTCATGCTCCCTCACCCAGGTTTGAAAACAGACAAATACACCATTGAGGTGGTTTTCCCAAGCGTGCCGGACAATTCTCAGCATTGGCAAGTATTCAACGATGACAATCAACTCATTGCCTTTCTAGAAAAGGTGGAAAATTTTAAGGAACTTCACTTTGAAGGATCCACTTACGTGCCGTGAATCAGTCACCGGTCAAGAGGATGAATCCGAAGGGAACGACGGCATATGTCAGCTCAAAGGAAATAAAATTCGAAGGGCTGGTTTCTTTAGAGTGGTTGTTCGACAGGCATGATCGTTTTGTAAAAAAGAAAAGGTGAGATGATACTGGCTCCTCCCAGAAACCGAACCGGTTAATTTAGGTTCGGTAGAACATCATGATTTGTAAACATGGAAAATGTTGCACACCTGAAGAGAAGCGAAGTTTGTCAAACTGCTGAAGAAATACATGGATGTATTGGCATGGTCCTATGCCGATCTAAAGTCTTTTAAGCAAAGGACGTCAACATGACATCCCATTGAAAGAGGACGTCAAACCCTTTCTAGAAGCAGAGGCATTATAACCCTAAGATCTCAGGTACTATCCAGGCTGAAATTAGAAAAAATTTGGATGCGAGAATCATTTTTCCTATCCATCATAGTACTTGGGTGGCAAACATTGTGCCAGTGTGCAAGAAAAATGGTGAAATACGCATATGCGTAGATTTTCGAAACCTGAATCAAGCATCCTTAAAGGACAACTACCCACTTCCTATAATGGATCAAGTTCTACAAGCGGTAACTGGATCAGAAATGTTGTCCATGCTTGATGGTTTTTAGGCTACAATCAGATTGAAGTCTCACCTGAAGACCAATTCAAAACAACATTCACTACCCCCTGGGGCACGTTTGCCTACAACAGGATGCCTTTTGGCCTGACCAATGCTGGTGCCACTTTTCAGCGGGCCATGGACCTTGCATTCAAAGGTATGATGGGGAAGGTCATTGTGGTTTATCTGGATGACTTAACTGTGTTCTCTAAACAACGAAATGATCATTGTGATCATTTGGAGCAAGTATTGGCAGATGCCGAGAGCACGGGATTTCCCTGAACCCGAAAAAGTCTATTTTTGGAGTCACAGAAGGAAAGTTGCTAGGACATGTTGTTAGCAAAGAAGGAACAAAGATAGATACCGAAAGAGTTAAGGCTATTCAGAGCCTTACTTTGCCTACAAGCAAGACCGAGCGTCCACTCTTTCTTCGGAAAGGTGAATTTTCTCAGGCGCTTTGTTCCGACTTTGCTGAAAAGACTCGTCATATATTAGACATGATGAAAGGGTCACCAACTTTCCGATGGAGCGAAGAAGGGAAGAGGTCGTTCGAAGAAATAAAAGCTTGTCGCTCATGCACCAGTCCTGGTATGTCCCGATTTCTCCAAGGATTTTATCATGTATAGCTATGCATCTGAGCATACTGTATCTGCCATCTTGATGCAAAAGAATTATGAGAATGTTGAATCCCAATTGCGTTCATGAGCTCTCCCCTCAAGCCTCACGAATTAAAAATGTCTCAGTTGGAAAAGCATGCCTTCGCCGTTGTCAAAGCGGTCAAAAACTTTAGGTATTACATTTTAAATTCTCATACAGTGGTCGTTGGTCACGACAGTCAAGTCAATTTTAACTCAACAGGAGTTAGGAAGCTTGTGAGGAAATTGGATTGCAAAGGTCCAGGAGTATGATCTAGATATAAAACCAACTAAGTTGGTAAGAGGCAAAGGCCTGTGTCAACTTATGGCTGAAAACCAAGATTCAGAAGTTCCCGGAGGAAAAGATGATTGCACCAATGGAGCACAAAGCCAGTTGGAGAAACCCGATTCACTGCCTATGGTCCTATTTGTCGCAACCAGCGATGAGTGGTATTCCGATATTGCTTTCTTCCTCACCTACGGTGAATGCCCAACTCACCTAAGCTGTAAAGAGAAAGTGCACTATAAAGCTCGAGCAGCCAAATATGTCATCTGGGATGATGGTTTATATAAACGCGGGATAGATGGCATCTTCTTGCGATGTGTTGACAAGCCACAAGCAAGTGAAGTTACTCAAAAGTTTTCATAATTCAGCTGCGGGGGCCATTTCTCCTCTTCCGTGATGGCACACAAGATCATCGGGCAGGTACTATTGGCGATGCTTTTCAAGATACAACTACAGGTGGCAAAGTGTGAGCCTTGCCAGCAGTTCGTCGGCAAGCCCAAATTAGCTACTTTTCCCCTCAGGCTGGTCGTTGTCGACGAACCATTCAAGCAGTGGGGAATTGATTTTATCGGTGCACTCAATCCCCAATCGAGTGCCGGACATAGTTATGTCCTAACAATAACAGATTACTTCACCAAGTGGGTGGAAGCCATACCTATCAAACATGCCACTTCCGAGGTTGTTTGCAGTTTCATCAAAGAAAATATCATTATCAGGTTTGGCATTCCAAACAAGATTGTTGTTGATAATGCTTCCAACTTCTCCTCACGAGAAGTTGTTGGTTTTTGTTATGAATACGGAATAACTTTGGCTCACGCCTCGATTATTACCCTCGGGAAATGGTCAGAGTAGAATCCAGTAACAAAAACTTAGTAACCATCATACGAAAGCTAGTGGATGAGAATCAACGAATGTGGCACAAGTCCTTATACGATGCTTTGTGGGTAGACCGCATTACTCCCAAGAGATCTCTCGGTATGTCACCTTTTCAAGTGTTATATGGCACCGATGTCGAGCTTCCCATTTCCGTTGAACTCCCTGCTCTGCGCTTGGCATGGGCAATCGAAGATGAGACTTTTCAAAATTCCCTTGAAAAGAGGATCATGTATCTAGCAGAGCTCGAAGAAAAAGAGTAAGGGTGGTCGACAAGATCACCGAACATCAGAATCAAGTCAAAATATTGTTCGATAAAAAAGCTAAGCAGAGAAGTTTCCAGGTGGGAGACCTCGTCCTTTTGTGGGACAAATGAAGAGAGCCAAAGGGCATGCATGGAAAGTTTGATTCCCTGTGGAGAGGGCCTTTCAAGATCAAGCAGCTCAATGGAGAGAATAGTTTCTATCTCTCGTATCTGGATGGAACTGAGCTCCCGCTTCCCTATAGCGGGCAGCATCTGAAAATCTTCAGGAAGTAGAGCTTGCTCTCTTCTTTGTACAGTTTGCTTCGGTTGTGTGTTTGTTTTTGTCGTGTGTTTGCTTTTGTTGGTTGTGTGTTTCCCTTTCCGGTCTCCCTTGTTTTTGACTTCTGTTGCCCAATGGATAGGCACGTGAGATCTGGGATTCTCTACCCCTGAGGTTCGCTCAGAGATAGTCCCCAGAAAGAGCATTTGTTATCCGTAAAATTGGCAAGGGAAATTTTATAGATAACCCTACCAAATTTTGTTCGGTCCCTCGTCAGGGACTCCTTGCGTTCGGAACGTTGCAAAATCCCTTCCTAGGAAATCTGGTTTTCCGAACTTAGCCATTTTTGGTCTTTTTTGGTTGGGCGCACTTAATCTCTATGCAACATAAAGTGTTCATGCGCCCCCTTTAAATCCTTTGGCGCATGGTTGAAGTGTCAACACACCTTTTGGTGTGCCTCACTATGTTGCACCTTTCTTGCATGCGCAAGGCGCATGCACCTTCATGTCAACAATACTTTTGTTGCGCCGCATTTTGGTGTGCTAAGGGTGCACGTATTTCATGTTGACAACGCTTTTGGTGTGCCAAAGGTGCACATAACTTCGTGTTGGTAGGTGTTTTGGTGCGCCAAAGGGCGCATCCTTTCCATTGTCGACAGGCATTTTGGTGCGCCACTTGAAAAAGTGGTTGGCGCATTTATTACCACCTTGCCTATATATAGGTGCATCTGCCTGTCATTTTCATCAGACAAAATCACGTGATTATTTCTTTTCCCTCTACACCTGTCAGCGTGCACTGTCGTTATCGAATCACGTCGTGGACCCAGTTTCACACCTCTCACATTATATAATCCTGGTAAGAGGTCCCTTGCTCTTGTGTTTTGTGTTTTTGGTTTTGGCTGCTTGTTTGTGGAGATTGGATGGAATAAATCTGTGAACCATGGAACCCTCCCCCTTACTGTTTTATCTGTCCTTCCCCATGTGCTTCCCCCTCTTTCCAGATCTGCTGGTAAAGAGGACTGTCTCGTAAAGAAATTGCTTGGACCCCTTTGATTAAGCTTCTTCACCACCCAAGGAACCCTGCAAAAGAAGCTTAAACCACATGTAAACCCCTCAGAGAAAGAATCAAAGCTTAAAAGTAAGACTGTATTTTTCTCCTCTTTTGGTGCATCTGCCACCCCTGCAACATGATATACAGTTGTGCTCAATGGCGCATCTACCATGCCTGTTGCATAAAGAATAGCTGCGCCCTCAAGGTGCACTTCCCTTGCTTGTTGCACCCACTTTCCCTGCGCCCTACTTGGCGCACCAATCTCATGTGTAGCATTGTTAAAACTTGCGCCATTGGCGCACCCTACATCATCATGTGACACAAATTTATTTGCTAAAAAAAGCGTGAAGCTGCGCAGTGCACCCATTATTATTACAACAACAACATGTTGTGCAGACCTTCCATGTGCGCGCCAAGTTTCCCTGTGGCGCATGAAAAAATGATGTTACACGCATTAAACCTGTGCCCTTTGGTGCATCCTGTACCCGTGTAACATGAAAAATATCAGCGCCGCTATAAAATGCATACATATGGCGCAGGTGCACTTCTACTTACAACAACAAAAAATGTAACCTGCAGTATCCACGCGCCATGTGCCCTTTGGCGCTGTCTTACCCCTTGCAGCAGCCCTTTTCTATGTGCCATATTATTTAACCCTGTAACCTACAGTATTCATGCCCTGCGCCCTGAGGCCTTAAAATTGCTAACTCTTTCTTCTGTCAACGCTTTAATGGAAGATCAAACAGCTAATATGACTTTCTTGCATTGGGTTTCACTTCTTCTTCTTGCAGATCAGCAACTAAGTTCAGAGTTACATATGTCAACATCAAGCAAGAGACCTACCAAATCTAAGGGCAAAGCCAAGCTCACAGAGGAAGAAATGAAGTATAAATATCAGAGGGTCAGGATGCCTGAATCCCAAGTAGAGTGTGACCTAGATATCAGAGACTCAGAACTTGGTCACATTGATATGGAGGATTTCTAGGCCAGAACCCGGAAGGTCACAAGAAGTCCATGGATGGACAAACTGATGGGCAGTGGGTTGCATTTTGCTGGAGGGATCCCAGTTAGTGCCGTGAACAATGAGTTCATGATGGTAGTAGCCCGTTGCTACAACAAAGACACAAGATGTGTCCATAATGAGAAGGGCGAGGTCATAATCAACCTCACTACCCGACACTTCGAAATAATGCTCGGCATTCCTCATCACCGGCACTTTGTGGCCGTAAGCCGGGAAGATTGCATCAAAGCTTGGGATGACAATGAGGATCAGTGTATGCTAGTTGATGAACGAAGTATACCTGAAGAACAAGAAGGTGGTGACCAGATGGCCACAAGTCATTCATCGAAGTGACTTTTTAGAGGAACTCAGTGATACAATCACGTTCCTGAGTAGAGTGTTTGGGCTTCCTGATGCCCACTACTTTCACAAGTGGATGCTGAGGTACTTAGAGACGATGAACAAAAATGTGCCAGATCAATGCTTTGAGTGGGCGGAGATCATAAGCAGCACCATATCTGAGCAGCTCCAACAACTCACCACAACGGGGAGGTTCTATATGAACTCCTACGTAGTCTATGCTGCGGCCTCAGAGAGAGACTATCCAGCTTTGATGCGGTGCGGGGTTTGGCCCCAAGTTAAAATATATGAATACTATCCAGAACTAAAGCTGGAAAATAGTATCCCCAGTTCACAAAGATCAACGATGCCTTCTTCTATGGCATCATCTGTCTTCTAAGGCCAAATATGACTCATGGTCGTACGACCAAGAGTATCGTCGCAGCTACAGAGAAATGGGGGGCCTTGTTCACTCAATTCCCCACCTTCACTTATCTGAGGGTAGTTAACTTCTTGGGGGAACCAACCAAACTACCGAGATATGCCGGCCCCAAGTTGATCCTGTTGGAGCTGTCAAGACAGCTTATCACCTACCACGAGAAGTGTCTCAAGAGAAAGAAGGGTGGAACTCCTTTCCCCCTCACAGTGGGCAGGTATACTTGTCTCTCTCACCACAAGGTGAAGGATATGTTTGCAGAACTGGAGCTACTAAATCTAAAGCATAACTTCCCAGCAAGGCCCACTTTCGACCCAAGAAATTGTCTCCCCAGGGCCAAACTCGATCCGATCCACATCCCTCAGATCGAAGACATTTATATCGACATATATCATGAGGTCGAGCTCAGGAGGAAGGATCATTCCCGCTTGGCCTTGGCCGAAATCATCCAGTACGGTGTGGCCATCGTCCCAAAAGGCTATCAAACTACTGAGCAAGAAGTTGATCAAGTGTACCTTGACACGGGTGGGGACGATTGGCCTTTCACCGTGATTGATAGAAACAAAGCTCCTCAGACAATAGAGGAAAGGGTCAAGGAAACTCTGCGAAGAATAGAGCATTGGTGCAGAATGAATGGTCTCATTTACCTCGGAGTTGATTTCACTACATCTCCGTTGGGCAACGCACCTCCTCGGGAAAAATAGCTACCAAAGGGCAAGGGGAAAGGAAAAGAGGGTGAGTCAAGCTCCACCCAAGAGGAAGCTCCTGAAAGTCCTCCTTCCGCTTCACAAGAATGGGTTGAAATCCCGAGAAAGCTTAGAAGAAGAAGCAGCGGAAGATGTTCCGATAGGCACATCCACTCAGGATGTTGCCACAACTATAACTGATGAGGTCCCTTCTGTCCCTTCTCCTTCTCCTCCTTCCCCTCCTCAGGTGACCCAAGTGACCATTCCTTTGGTCGTGTCCTCTCCCCCATCTTCTACTATTCCCCCTTCTTCATCATCCATCTTCTCTTCTCTCGGAGCTGTCCCCACCATTTCTTCCCTCATCTCTCGGCTCCCTTCCATTCCTATGTCTACCTCCCCTATAGTATCCTTTCCTCCGTGAGCACTTCCTTGGCTTCCCTTTCAATGCCGCCTCAAGTGTCTCCACGTTTTCCCTTCTACTCTGCAGTTGCTCCCTTTTCCATTTCTGGTCCTTCTCCCATAAGTCGGCTTGGATCTCCCGAACCTGAGTCAACAGAAGAGGAAAGTTCCCATCGCACCGATGGACTTCTCCATCATCCCATCAAAAGGGGCCAAGAAGAAAAAGCCTATAACCCACTTCTCTCAGAGTGCATCAGGGGAGAGAGTAATGGAGATTGCATACCCCAATCCTTTGAAGGATAAAAGGATCTGTCTTCGACAGATTACGGTGACTCAAGTCACAATGGGGACATCTTCAGAAAGCCTACAAGGAGAGGCCCTATCTGCAGTTGATGCCCTTTGCAAAAAGCTCCAGGAAGCAAAGGAAGAGAAAAGGCTGCTAAAGGAGCAAAATAAACATCTTCTCCACGCCTTGCAGAAAATGGGCAGTGCGCCTCCTATAACTACCACGAAACTCTGAGCCTGCGAGTCGGGATAAAATCAATGAATATGCCAAAATTGGTGAGCAAGGCATGGTAGTTTCCCCTGGAGGAGCCAAATCCTCAAGGAAAGCGAGGGAGTGATTACTAAGTTCACCGGGTTATATCGAATATCAATCGGATGAACAGAGAGCTCCAGGCGATAGTAGGACCCATCTCGAAGAGCTGGATCATGCCAGGATGCAGCATGAGACCTTTCAGAAAATGCTCATTGTTGAGTCGAAGATCTGGTCAAGTTCGGTTGTCTTTGGACACCCAGAGCCCTTAACAAAATCCTTTCTACTCTGGATTATCGGGTGGATCAGCTGGAGTTTGTCCTGGAGAAGATCGACAAAGTAAAGGAGGAAGCCCTGGATGCAATGCATCAAATGGAACAGATTGTCCTAAGAATGTCTCAGGCTTGCTCACTTCTTCTTTCACCTTAAGAAGGGTTGAGGAAACTATTCAGATCTTCAAGGAGATCGTTTCACAGGGGCTGGGGCTAGAGGTCACGTTCGACGCCGAATCCATCAACAACCTATTGGCATGTTGCGACTTCATTGGGTACCTGATAGAGGTAGAGAATGATTATTCAAAACTCCCAGAAAAGCTCACAGATGAGTGGGAGACCTGCGAAGCTATCAGCGATCGACACAAGGATCCTTCCTAGGATCAACTTCAACCCATGATTATCAAATTCATGGAGTACCGTGCCCAGTTCCACATCTCGTCGCCTGAGCAGCAAAAACAGGATATCCCCTTTTAGCCGTGGGACGACGATGAATAGTTTCCTTCTTCCGACTTTCTCCTTGTGAAATATCTAAAGTGTGTTGACACAAATGATGACATCATCCATGTTGCACCATGGGATGATGTCATCCACTAAAGTTGTCAAAAGTCAACAAATGACTTTGTAATCTATTGTAAGATATTTTTGTAATTAAGTGGTTGGTTTGCTTTTGTCTTCTTTTCTTCTCTCCTTCTATATATACTTGAATACTTGTTGTATTCGGAGTGTGGATATTTTTAGATGAAAAATAGAAGTGGGAAGAAAAGGCTTTGTACTTTTTGTAACAGAAGAAAATATTAATACAAATATTAAGACTTTGTGCTGAATATGCATGTTATGGGCATCTGATCTTTCTTATGTCAGATCTATGCGTTTATTCTGTTGGATCTATCTCTACTTTTTTGTCATTTATTCATCAGTATTGCTTTATTCGTTTATGCAAGTAGGTTTGGCTCTGTTTACTACCAATCCCAAAACATAAACCCTCTGACCTTTCTGCTTTGGAATTCATTTCTTTTCTCCCTTCGGACCTGATCTTTCTTCATCCTCTCTTCCATTCCTTTCTTTTCGCAGTTGGAAACACCCCTACTGGGATGAGATCCCAAACCCCCGAAGGTGGAATATTGTGAGACTTGCATAGATTCCTGCTGGTAGAATAGCAATAAACCAGTTTCACTTTGCTGACTCAAAGAGGGGCTATGCCCTACACACTGTTGGCTCATTTATCCATAGATCTGCCCTAGAGACAGATTTTCAAACTAACAACACCCTAAGTGCTAGTGATGAAAATTCTCTCATTGTTGTTTCTCCCTTTTCTACATGGGAGATGAAATTCCTATCAAATGGCCCAATTGAAGAGTATAACCTCCAGCAGGGATCTTCTAGTCTCGACCCTTCATTATCACCAAAAACGCGAGGCAAACCAAGTTTCCAATTCAAGAGCTCTTGGGATAGTTGTGCTAGTCCTTTTGAGAAATTTGTTTTCGCATCCTCTTATCAGATGAGAAAATGTTGGATTCACCTACAAACTAGATCCTTGAAGGTACAAAATCTTCATGTCACCAAGCTCTAGAATATACCAAATCTCACAGAATGATGTATGTCATGGGTTATAAAGAATACGGGTTGGATAATTTAGATTAGAGCCTATCCCAATTCCCCATTATAAACCGAGATAAACACAACTGGGTATTATTCCTCCCTTATAAATTGATGCTACCTCTTTAGAATGTGAGGATAACTCATCTCATTTGGATAACAATGAAGATTCTTGGTTTAGCCTTTACGAAAATGTTGCCTCTACAAACCTTTTTATGGATACAACCATCTTAACCTTTTCCCCTTGACTTCGAAAATAAACATTGTATATCCTAATCTCATTTACTGGGACCAAAAACTTCATGTACTGATTGATCTCTTTGAAAATGATGAGGCAATTATAGAGTTCATGGGTATTCGTGACAACATTCAATCGGTGACCACAAAAAGGGTTTCTCCATCAATTTGGATGCATGTGTGTACTTTGGGGAGGAGGATGAGATGTGTGGTTAACAAAACATAAATGAAATCAAGGGAAAATTTTCTTCCAAAAATCCTCAGCGAATACAAAAGTCCAAAATACATGGTGAAAACCTCTTTGAGGTGCTAGTAGAAAGCCAAATGAAAAAATCAAAAGACATAAAAAGTGACCACATCAAGGGTGAAAATATCATTGAAACACCCTTGGAAGAAGACCTTAATCTCCTTCCTGATCCTATGCATATGGAGGACACATCTAAAATGTTGGTAGAGGAGACCATAGACATCAATATTGGGACAAAAGATAACCCTAGAATGGTAAAGCTAGGAGCTTCACTCTCCACGGAGGAGTAGAATTTTTTTGTGGTACTACTGTGAAAAATTTTAGACATATTTGCATGGTCATATGTAGATATGCCAGGTTTGGACCCATATTTAGTCGTGCATAACCTTGTGGTGCATCCAGATGCCAAACCTATCAAACAAAAGCTAAGGAAGATGCACCCACATGTAGCACTTTTAGTCAAAGAAGAACTAGAGAAGTTATTGGAAAAAGGTTTTATTTGACCTATTAATTATTCGAATGGCTATCAAACATAGTTGGTATCGGGTTGTGCACTGATTTAAGATATATCAATAAAACATGTCTTAAAGATGTTTTCCCTTACCTAACATCGACATGATTTTCAATTCAATTACAGGTTACGAAATGTTGTCCCTCATGGATGGATTTTACAGTTATAACCAAATCAAGATTGTAGAGGAGGATCATAAAAAATGCCTTTACAACCCTAGGGAATGTTATGCTACCAAGTAATGCCTTTTGGTCTCAAAAATTTTGGGGCAACCTATCAAAGAGCAATGACAATAATCTTTCATGACATGATGAAAAACATCATGGAAGACTATGTTAACAATATCACAGGTATAAGACTAGAGAAGAACACCCAAATTTTTGAGGCGTATCTTTTAATGCCTTCGAGACTACAAAGTTAGACTAAATCCAAAGAAGTGTGTGTTTGGCATGCAATCAGAAAATTATTGGGATTCATTGTCTCAAGAAGAGGGATTGAGGTAGATCCTACTAAGGTTACCACTATTACTGAAATGCCTCCACCTAAGAACCTTAAGTAGCTACACAGCTTACAGGGAAAAATTTAGGCAATCCACCATTTCATTTCTCAGCTCATGGATAAGTTCCATCCTTTCACCCATCTACTCAAGAAAAATGTTGCATTCCATTGGGGCCCTAAATGCTAATAGGCCTTTGAGTTACTCAATCTCTATCGACTATTGCTTTGGTCCTCATGTTGCCTACTCCAAGTGAACCTTTTTACTATACATCTTAGCCACCCAATGTGCTATTGGTGCACTACTAGCCCAATACGATCTAAGCCAAAAAGAAAGAGTGGTCTATTACCTTAGCTGCACTTTAATTTCTTATGAGATGAATTATCCCCAAATTGAAAAGGCTTGCTTAGCTGTGGTTTTTTCCTTTCAAAAACTTTATCATTACCTATTAAATAACAAGACCAAGCTTATCTCTAAATTTGATCCATTAAAGTACCTTTTGTCTAAACATGTGCTTACTGGGAGGATGGCTAATTGGATCATCTTGCTAAGTGAGTTCGATGTTGAATTTTTCAACCAAAAGTCACTCAAAGGATAGGTACTTTCGATCGACTACCTTAAGATCCCCTCTTAGGAATAGAAGCATTGTGTGCGGATCTATCGGATGCCTCCTAATTTATATTGAGGAATTTGTCATATGGCAAGTACACTTCGATGGGTCATTCAATTTCCATGGTTCAAGAGCCGGTGTGGTACTTATCACCCCAATAGGAGACTTCATTCCGAATGCTTTTTGTTTGAGTTTCCCATGTACCAATAACATAGCAGAGTATGAGGCCCTCATTTCGAGTTAAAAATTCTATCGAGATGGAATATCTCAGGACAAATAAGGGTCATTGGGGATTCAAAATTGATCATTAAACAAGTCAATGCACTTCTAACTAAGAGGATTATCATTATGCATGAAAATATTACTAAGTCACTTGTGATGTGCCCTTGGTATCTGTTCAAAATTAACACACACAAAATACTCCTTTAGAGTCTCAACCATCTTCTTGTATGGGATGATCTTGTCATCCTTGACTTTATACTCGTCATTGACTTATTTAATGATCAATTGTGAATCCCCAATGACCCTTAGTTGTATGATATTCCATCTGATAGAAAGTTTCAACCCAAAAATGAGGGCCTCATACTCTATTATGTTATTGGTACATGGGAAACTCAAATGAAAAGCATTCAGAATGAAGTCTCTTGTTGGGGTGATAAGTACCACATTAGTTCCTTGCTTGGGAACCATCATTAACCCTTGTCACTAATTTGCACAGTCAAAATTGAAGCTTGATAATAAAAACATTGGTACAACTATTTTGAGCGTTGATTGTTTGAGTATGTGTTTGTGAACTTGTTTTCCCTATTATGTTAGCTTGTTTACTTTCTCGTATTACATTACATTATGTATGTTGCATTGAGTTAAGCATTTTTAGCAATGAACAAATGTTTATATTATGGATTTTCATGTCATCTTACACTTTTTTTGTATGTTTATATATAATAAAGGACCAATGATGTAGATCATTAGTAATATGATGAAATAAAGTTGTTTACATTAGCTGGATGTAAGATATTTCCATTCTCTTCATCTTCATTTTCTTCTCAGTCATTATCTTCTATCCTACATTATTCTTCCAACTCACTTGGGCCAATTTGGATTACCTTCTATCCCCCCTCCTCTTTCACATTTATTCTATCTATTTCCTTCATATTTTTAATTGTCAATCAACCTCTTTCATCACCCCATCGACACTCGAGGGAATCCTTCATTATACTAATTTTTCTTCTACCCCTTCAAAATTTACTTGCATGTACTTTTCTACTATCTTTGAAGTGGCATCACTTATGCCACCCCAAAGAGGGGCAAATGTAGACACCTAAAATCTGCTTATGCAATTTAATACTTAAATTACACTGACTATCTTCACTCCCTCTCACTTTGGTCAAATAACGACACTTTGTTATCTAACTATGCTTCTAATTCACTCAGGATGCCAATTAATGACATTTTTATTAGTGATAATCCTCTTAATTAGCTAATTATATGTTAATTAAGCCTCTAATCTTGCATTTAACTAATAAAACTTCTTATTGGCTAAATCCGCTTCCAGAACTTCTAAAATCTATCCAAACCCCTTCCAGATGCTCTTAGAAAGCTTCCTAATCCTACTTAGGATCCTTAATTAATCCTAAAAGATTAATTAGCTTATAATCTAATCAAAAAGTGCATTGACTTGTAAAATTCTATTTTTGGTCTTACCTTTTGTCCCACATGCACTAGGATTCTAAACTTTCCCAAATGGAAATCTATAAATACAAGCCTAGTGCACCTCTTCTAAGTTTACACCTCATTTGTATTAGCCAAAGCTATAGACATATGATCTTGAGCCTTACTTCCATTGTTGGAATAAATTTCTCACCTTGCATCCATTCTTCATGTTTGGTTAGTAGAGGAATATCTAACTTGGCCTTGTAGCCATTTTTTAGAGAGATCCTTTCACCATCTTGAAGCAAAACAACAAACCAATTTGATTGCTTTAAGATCTAAATAGGTTCACATGTAGATTAGCAATCTAAAGAGTAAAATGACTTAGCATGCTAGTTTTTTTCATTCATGTTGCATGCACTTGGAAGTTAGTTTTATAAGCTCTTATCTTGATGTTCTTGTTTAGTTAGCTTTATTTTGGAACTACTAGGTGTTATTTTCAATTCATATGAATTAGTTAGCTTTACATGCATACACCAAGAATATTTCAGGCCGATTAGTAGTGGAGGTGATGAAATTTTCAAAATGGTGCGAAGGAGGACGAGCCTTTAGAAGACTATCTAGAAATATTCTTGTTCTACATTTAGAAGACAAGGCACACAAGACTACCTCCTGAATCTCTCAAATTAATCTTCTTGAAGGGACTTAGTGAGGAGGATATGGATGCTATAGATTTGATAGGAGCTAGAGAAATTTGGAAGCTACATTTGAGGAGATTTTGAAGCATGCAAGAATTACTCTAGAGACACTATAAAGAGAATAAGAAATATATGACTAAGGGGTAGAAAAAGTACTAAAGGAATTGGGGACATATCCAAGTTAGATATTGTCAACATGTTCAAGAACATGAAGCATGATATGTCAATGAAAATGACACTAAAATAGATGCTTTGCATGATAATAAGAAAAGATAAGATGTAGAGGAAACACATACAAAGTTATGCCATGTATGGAGAATAAAGAAAACTGAATGTAGAAGTAGAGGATTGACCATCATTTCACAAGAAAGTGAGGCTTAACAAAAATTCAAGATAATAGAAGCAGAGGATGGAAAATTTTTCTATGTTACTTACGAAATCTATGGATGATAGGACGGGGAGGTATGTCACAAGAACCTATGACATATTTTCATAATTAGGCTAGTAATCTATATATAAAACCCCACCTTGGGCTAATCCATAGAAAGGTTTGGATCTCTACCCTAGCCCATACCAAAAAAAAAAATGGAAACCTCTATTTTCAAAGCAACAATAAACAACCACCTTGGAAACAACCTTAGAGAGGAGGAAAAAATGGAACAACCCACTTGATAATTACCAACAACCACTTTATCCACAGTAGTAAGCTCTAATTCCAAATCCCCAATCGGGCTCTCAACCAAAATACACCTAGCTACCAGCTCAACCAACACCTAACCCCAACAATAAATATTCTCATTCAACCTATACCCTTGAATCAAATCAATACCCTACCTATTTAGTTGATGCTAATAACATCCATATTCATTCAAGGAGAGAAATTCCTCCACCAAGTAGACCCACCATTACAGAGATTGCGGATGAACCACAATTGTTGTAGACTAATCAACAACAAATCCGAGAATATGTTGCAAGGTAATCCACAACAACATGCATAGAATTCCAGTAAGGACAAAATGTAAGCTAAAGAACCAACATTTTGAGGAAGATTACAAGAAAATAAAAATGACTTCAAATCAGATTGATTCTTATTGTGTGAATTAGTGAAATATAGTTTCTTGAATATTCCACTAATTCAAGAAATCAAGGATGTGCCCATTTATAAAAAAAATTTGGTTGATGATCTATGCATAATAAAACTAGGTAGAAAGAGAAAGTATATATCCATTGTGTAAGTTATTGAACACTTGGATGATATCATGCTTAGATATTTAATTTTACCATAAGTATATAGATCCCGACAATCCTTTGGTAAGCGTTACAATTAATGACACAAAAATAAATAATACTCGATTGAACTTGGGGTAGACATTAACATCAAGACCAAGTAAATTATGGATGATCTAAAATTTGAAGGACTAAGGCCAACAACTATAGTCTTAAAACTTTTAGATAGATCAACTAGTGAGACTTGAAGGAGTCTTTGAGGACATAGTTGTGGTGGTAAACTCTTGGGAATACCTGCTGAATTTATTCTCCTTTAACCAAATTTTTTTAGGAGGATATCCTATTATTCTAGGAAGACCATGGTTGGCCACTGCTGATGCATTCATAGGTTGCAGGTCTAGAAACATGATTATTTCCAATGGAAGTGGTACTAATAAGCTCATGCTCTATCCTCCTGCCCAACCATTAAATGATGAAGATCAAACAATTTGGGTTGAAGAACCAGAATCAGATCAGAAATCTGTACAAAAACTCATGATGCTGGATAAGTCTTATACCATTGAAGGACAAGAAGAAGATGTTTTTCTATCTAATGTCTTCTTAGAATAACTATGGAAGAAACAAAAAAGTGGATGACAGATTAAGGTGTTTAAACTGCCCCTTGAACCAAGTTCTACCACAACAAAGCACCATGGATATTCCAGTAAGAATTTTATTCTTCATAAACTTCTTCCCCATGAATGCATACTAAATTCTATTAGCAGTAATGTATATTCAATTATTGATCTCTCCAAACAAGTAGAGATAACACCAGGAAAATCACTCAATGTTAACAAGTTGTTGGATAGACAACAAGAGAAATTGTTGATGGATCTTATGCAAAAACATAAAAATAAATTTGCACGCGATTATGGTGATATGCATGGAATTCATCCTAGGATTTGCACACACAAGATTTATATCAAAGAAAGTTGTAAACCAATCAGGAAACCACAAAGGAGAATGAACCCATCAAGTAAGGGAGATTGTAAAAGGAGAATTGAAGAAGTTACTAGATGCTAGATTTATATACCCAATATTAGATAGTTAGTGGGTGTCACCTCTTGTCATTATGCCAAAGAAGAATGGAAAATGGAGGATCTGCATATATTATAGAGAGTTGAATGTAACAACAAAGAAAGATAATTTTCGTTTCCTTTCATTGATCAAGTACTGACACTTTGGCTAGTAAGAATTGGTTATGTTTTCTTGATGGATATAGTGGCTATAATCAAATTCATATTACACTAGAGGATCAAGATAAAACTACCTTCACATGCCCATGGGGAACATTTTCTTATTCAATTTGTCCATTTGGCTTGTGTAATACACCTGCTATATTACAGAGGGAAGTCTTGAGCATATTTTTAGATCTAATAAATGATTGTATGGAGGTCTACATGGATGAATTCACAGTACATGGAAACAATTTTGAGGACGCTATGCAAAATATGGACATTTTTTTAAAGATATGCAAAGAACAAAATTTGTTCTTAAGCAATGAAAAATACTACATGATGATGTCTGAAGGTATAGTTTTGGGACATTATATTTCCTCTGATGGAATTAAAGTTGATCCAACAAAGGTATATTTTATAATTAACCTACAACACCAAAGAAACAAAAGGATGTTAGGATATTTCTAGGCCATGTTGGTTATTACAGGATATTCATACAAGATTTCAGCAAGATTGCAACGCCATTGTTTGTATTATTAGGAAAGGATGCTGCCTTTGAGTGGACTGAAAAATGTGAGGTTGCATTCCAAAATTTGAAGTAAATGTTAATTACTACTCCTGTATTAAGAAGAATTGATTGGAACCTACCTTTCCACATCCATACCGATGCATCAGACCATGTCATTGGAGCTATCTTTGGACAAAATGATGGAGTTTTGAGTTATACAATTTATTATGCTAGCAAGAACTTACAACATGCAAAACTAAACTAAAAATAACATAGAATTTGTAAAAGGGTTCAAAACCCGCAAGTGAGGATAATGAGAGATAATGTGCACATCAATGGACATGTGAACGAAAACGTGAAGAGATCTCGGGAGGAGCGAGCATCAACCAAATGTGCATGCAAAGATTCGACAAATGGGAAGAACCTTAATAAGCCACAAAACTCTCCTCTATCTCATAGATCCAAAGGGGTGTACATATAGGAGGTGTTGAGTAACCCCAATGTTACAATCATGACAACTCGAGTGGAGAGGGGGAGTTACATTCCCAGAATAGAAGTGTAACTCCCTAATGACGCATATGACGACTGACACACTGACACGTAAGAGAATCTCATAATGACCCCTAAATGACACATGGACCTACGATCTCACCTAAGTGAGATGACTCACCTAATGATGTGGAAAATAACACACACCAACACCCCCCTTCATCGTAACTTAGGATGAGGCGGTAAGTCAAAAACGAGAAATGGGTCCCTATGACAAAGCCCGATGAGGTACTCACGCACAAAAAGAAGTCCTTGTTAGGAATTAGTATTTACATTGTGTAAGATAATAATTACATTGGTAATTATTATTATATAGTTTAATATGCTATTAATATATTATTGTTATATAAACAATAATAGTATTTGTGTTGAGTTGTGTATTGTTGGGAGTAACAATCACAACTAAAAGTGTTAATTGTTATAACACCTCCTATTTTGTTGGAGGTTGTTTTGGGTATGTATATGGCTATATAATAGCCACATGTATCTGAACATCATACGAGAAAATAATATATCGATTATATTTGTGTGTTCAACCTATGTATTCTCTTCATTTGCTATCAGAGTGGGATGATAATCGATGGATCTGTGATTTGTTTGTAGGGGCAGCTAGATTGTTTGGCATTGCTCCAACCGATGTCATTTCTCCTCTTTGAATTATGTGTAGTATAGATTGAAAGACTGCATTTTTTTGAGGATCTTCCTGTGAATACAACAAGTTTCCACTCATTTATCTTTGACAGTCATTGGGCTTGATGCATGATTAGATCCATATTTCACGTGCAGTCAAATCATTGTTTTTTGACAAGGAGACTCGTGAGGGCATTTTTTGTGAAGAACACATTTTCAGACTATTATGCGCATTTCATTTCCACTGAATACTCTACATTGGATTAAAAATTCCAAAAACATAGTTGTATTTTATTTGGAATAGTTGTTTCATTCTGCATTGTGTCAGATTTCTTCTGCCAGATCAGAATCATCATTGCATGCATGGTATTGGGCTTTTGTATACTCCAGATAGCACATCCCTCACGTTTGGAGAAATCACATCTATTTACATCAAATTTCAAGGTCTGATCTGATATCTCTTCCTCAACGGCTGGAAGACTCGCCTTTAATTCCTTCTTGGCGCATTGTCTATGAATACATAGGCAAGGTTTGAGTTCATGGTAACTGATGGAAATCCGGCATTGATTTCTATGGCCTCACATTTGATGTTGCTGAAATGGTGGAAACACATTTCCCACTGCTACATTATTGCATTGCAAAACAAAGAAACTGAATCATGCCAAGTATTCTCAATTGGCAGTCGTGAGGTCTATTTTTTGAAACTTACCTTTAGTCAAGAGCAAAGTATGATGTTAATTGTTATTAGGTTCTATTATCTATGTGGTGTAGTTTCTAGGTAGATTTGTCTCATGTCTTTATAGTTTCTTAGTAGTCCATTCTATACGTATCACGGCCATTTATAGTTTTTATTTTATGTTTGTCAAAAATCCTCTTCTTTCTAAAAGTGTCGTTAAAAGAATCAAAGTCATGTAAAAGAGTCATTTTTAAAAAGTAATCTCATTTTATTACTTTTTAAAATTTTAGTTGTGTCCTCTTGTCGAAGTCGTAAAAGTTAAATAGGTGATTTTAGGATATTTATTTTTGTCATTTTTTTAATTGTGTCAAAAAGTTGTGTCATTGTATTAAGTCTGAAAAATTAAAAATAAAATAAAATTGCCACATTTCAATTTTGGACGCATTTTCGCTTGTACACGACGTCCAAATTATTGAAGGTATTTTGAGCTTCATGATCACATCCGACTGAACTAGCAGCATGATGATGGAGGATGGAGGCACAGGAGGAAGGAGGTCGATCAACAACCTCTCGTCAGTCACCAACGACGGGGCCACGTAGAAGCTGTGGTGGCATATGTATGGTGTGAGTATATGATTTTTAGTATGGTTACCTTTTTCCCAATGTGCTTTGGTTTGTGTTCTTGTTTTGTGTGGTATTTGATGGATGTTGGAAAGAAAGTTGTGTTGGAGTGCGATGACTGGTATCGGTAATCCTCGACTGACTTGTTCCTCCGACTACCATACTTCTTTAGAAGATGGTTAGCTAGAAAATGCATTCACTAGCATTAGTGACCATGTGCAAAGAAGACCTAACTAGCAAGATCCATTCGAAGTATGTTCTTCGATGCATTTTGCTTCTCAAAGTATCTATATGAGTGGAATTTCACATTATGGGGGAATACATACCAATGTTCCATTCCCATTTCGCACCTAAAATGACTTAGTCAAGGAAAGATTCGGTGGCGGTGGCGGTTTTTATCTTGTTCGAGATTGAGTGGCAACGATCAATGACAGAGACTACGATTAAGAACATTATGATTCTTATAGGAAGTAATGTGAAAATTTTTCAGTATTTCTTCTATTATGTGGTTTTGTAATATGCAAGTTGAATTTCCTACATAATTCCCCGATGTATAAGAATAGTGGTGAACAGTAGCACCGAGTAAGTCAGTATTCATGGATCTTGAAAGAGTTTGTGGTAGGATCTAGAAAACCACCGAGGTCGACAGGTTGATGAGGTTCTGTCACATCAAGGTTTGTGGTAAGCCCGTTTAAAACCATGGAAGGAGAGAGCCTTTATTTTGGATCAAGGTCATGAGTCACGAGTTGGACATGCCACGGGGGTGAGCATACCGCAGTTGAGCGTGTGGATGCTTTTCTACCATGTAAACACTAAGGGGGGAATGTTAGGAATTAGTATTTACATTGTGTAAGATAATAATTATGTTGGTAATTATTATTATATAGTTTAATATGTTATTAATATATTATTGTTATATAAACAATAATATATTATTGGTGTTGAGTTGTGTATTGTTACGGGAGTAACAATCACAACTAAAAAGTGTTAATTGTTATAACACCTCCCTATTTTGTTGGAGGTTGTTTTGGCTATGTATATGGCTATATAATAGCCACATGTATCTGAACATTATATAGAAAATAATATATCGATTATATTTGTGTGTTCAACTGTGTATTCTCTTGAGTCCCAAGTAGTGAAGGAAAACCTAGTGGGAAAAACATCCACCACAAGAGAACAAAACACTCTCTAATCTAAGAAAGATGCCAAATATGGGTCCGGCCATAGACGAGCTTGAATTGTACCCATGTACAAAAGGGAAATCTCTGTAAAGAAGAAGAAGAGAGAAGAAGAGGGAGACAAGAGGAATGTAGAAGATGCCATGGATGGATCTAAACTCTCCAGCTCTAAGAAGTCTCCCAGAAGAATGTTGATGACGAGATCCTCTCCCTCTGGGATCGAAGAAGAGCCACCCACAAAAATGTGTTGCCCGCCCTTAGGAAGGACAAAAATGGAGTCTTTGGAAGTCCCCCACTCTGCAAAGGAAACCGAAGGTAGCAACATGAAGAAATTTGAGTTTGGTCCACCAAAGTGTGACATAGGTCTAGCGAGTGAGTGCTAAGGAACTGAAGGTAATTCCATGTGCATAGAAATGTCAGAGTGAAAAAGAGGAACACCCATAGAAAGGATTTCCAAGTGATGCGAAGGGAATAAAACATCCTCCACAATGTAAAAGGGATCCACAGTGAGGGTGGATCAATGAAGGTCTCGAGAAAAGTGGAAGTGGTAAGAGTCCCCGAAGGGGTAATCCTAAAAATAGAGATGATGAACTCTAAAATACCCGTAGATGGATGCAGAACTCGTAGAGCATCACAAGCGTACTATGTGAAAAGATGACTAATGTTAGGTAGATACTCGTCCCAATGAGGGGGCTCAACAAATAGAAGAGCAATGTTAGACGGTATAAATCATCGAATGAAGGTAGAGGAGTAAAATGGGCTTGACACACTAAAGGTAGAAAAGAGGCGGGTGTGATGAATGTATAAGACTAAATAGGAGATTGCTTGATAATCGATGAGATGTGGGAAGTGTCAACAATCTTGACATTAGAAGCTGGGTGCACAATCCTCATCATCGAAGTAGAACCAAGCGAGTCTATGCCAAAGTGAAAGCTGTCATCACATGAAGAAGAGGAGACAACTGAATCATCAAAAGCAATAATAATGACAATATGTGAAGGGTCTCCATAGAGGGACTGAAGAATGCTCCAGACACGGTGAGGTGGATTTGAGTCACCACGTGAAACTTGAGAGAGATTGAGAGACATGCATCATCATGTGACTAAAGACATGGTTTTAGTGTCAAGAAATTCCTCTAGATGATGATGATTAGTGGGTGTAGGAACTGGCCCAAGTAAGAAGGGTAAAAGACCCTCGTGGGCGAAGTAACGTTCCATGGAAGCATGCCAAGCTAAATAGTTCCCTCTCCTGGTGAGAAGTGGCGGAGGCTGTAAGGTGATCCTATGACACTCAAGTCTAGAAAGAGCACTCTCCATGATGCGGAATCAAAAGTGCAAGGTGCACAAAAGCAAGACGTCGGACTCGGCCGATAATGCGTTTACGTGTAAAAACCCAAGAGTACTAGTCAACCCCCTAGAATGTGGCACTTTATAAAGTAGTGTGTTTACAAAAATAAAAATTCCATCATGTAAAGTGTGAGAAATCATGAAAATTTGACCAAGGAAGTGCTAAAAAATGAGCAGCGAGTCAAAATTTATAGCATAAATACGATTCCGCAACTGATGGAAAATGCCAATAAATGCTGCAAACACATTAAAAAAAGCTTGAAATGGGTGCAAAGGGTGTCGTGTGGGTACTCATTAGAAATGGCATCAAATTTCAGGTAGGGTTTGTTTTGCTTGCGAGGGGGATTAGCCTCCTACCAACCCCGGACCTCGCCCTCCGTCTTTGACACACGTAGGAAGGGCATGATACAAGCAAAATTAGAACCCATAAATTATTACAATGCCATAAAGGAATGTTTTTCCTCAAAACATTAAAGCAGGATTGTTTTAACTTGCAAACAATTCTAAAAGGGAGAGTGGGGGCCCACGTTGATCGCTACTTATCAAGGAGATGCCACGTCCGAGGTTGGAAGGTCCATGTTGGATGAGTTATAGGTCGCCGGACAGAGTACAGGTTGTCAGGTTGGTGTAGTGAGAAGGTTGGGAGCTAAGGCCATGTGTCGAGTGGAAGGCAGCTATGCTCGAGAATGGTTTCAAATTGGGAAGAGGTAGCGTAGACCACTAGACCGAAATTGCTTGAACACGTGTATTAAGGCTTGAACTTGAGTTGAATGCAGGCTCACGAGCTCCCATAGAAAAATGAGCAGTCTGTAGGTGGAGGATGGTTAAGCTAAAAAGTAAGCAAGTTGATGATTCAAATGAAGGTCTATCCACGTAGAGCCAAGGCACTGTGTGAAGATTTTAACCAAACACGCAGGTCACAGTCCACCGCAGAGGGCAATATAAGTTGAAAACCAAATGGAGCCCAAACGATGCAACCAAACAAAGCACGAGACGAGTGAAAAACCACTAGTCCAAGACACCAAATGATGAGCAAGGCACAACACAAAAAGACAAAGTCGACAATAATATAGGTTGACCAAGGCGGAAGCAAGCATCACGAGCTAGGAGCTACGGATAGGGAAGCTTCCACACGTTGCAGAGTTGAATGGAGGATCAATGCAGAGTGACGGAGCAGTACAATGTCGAGTCACGGGTGAAGGCCAATGCAAAAGGTGAACCATCGAACCAATGTAGAGAGGCTCGATTCACTAGGAGGAGGATGCATGCAGACAAGAAAGGCGAGTAGGTGGAGTATAGCTCAAAGACAAAACTCTTAAATCTGCAACCCGAAGTCCACAAAACATGCATACAACCCCAGAGAATCGATCGGTCAAAGACACTAAACCCGAAAACACCAGAAACTTGAATATGACCAAACAAACCATGATCAAACACGTGCAAGAGGTATGATGCCCAAATCAATGTAAATAGAGCACGATCGGAATATCCATTATGACACACGCAACAAGAATTGGATATCACGCCGGAAGCTGGAAAATGCACAAAAATCAAGAGTGCACGAATCCACAAGATCCACTCTGATACCATGTAAGAGGGTTCAAAACCCACAAGAAAGGATCACGAGGGATGACATGCACATCAATGGACGTGTGAACGGTAGCGTGAAGAGATCTCGGGAGGAGCGAGCATCAACCGAATGTGCATGCAAAGATTTGACAAATGGGTAGAACCTCAATAAGCCACAAAACTCTCCTCTATCTCATATATCCAAAGGGGTGTACATATAGGAGGTGTTGAGTAACCCCCAGTGTTGCAATCATGACAACTCAAGTGGAGAGGGGGAGTTACATTCCTAGAATAGAAGTGTAACTCCCTAATGATGCATATGACGCACTGACATGTAAGAGAATCTCATAATGACCCCTAAATGACACATGGACCTACGATCTCACCTAAGTGAGATGACTCACCTAATGATGTGGAAAATAACACACACCAATAGAAGTTCTTATAAGTTGTATATGCTATCAATAAATTTAGGCATTACATTATAGGTTATCTAGTGTTCATTCAAACTAACCATGCTATAATAAAATATATGATAAATAAACCATTAGTAAGGAATAATAACATCATATGGTTACTCTTTATACAAGAGTTTGATGTCACAATATTGGATAATCCTAGCAAGGACAACATGGTAGCATATTTCCTTTCAAGGATGGATACTAATGGTGAATAACATGTAGTTGATGACTCTTTCCCAGATGAGCACTTATTTTCTATTTCTACCAAAACACCTTGGTATGCAGATATAGCCAACTACTTGGTCTTAGGTAAGACACCACCACATTACTTATACTCTGAGAATAAATACATAGTTGAAAAGAGTGTACATTTTTCTTGGATAGATGGATTTCTATTTCATACATGGTAGGATCAAATCATGATAAGGTGTATAGATGATGAAGAGATATATGATGTCCTTAGAGCATGCCATAGTGAACCTTGTGGAGGAAATTTTTCTACAAAAAGAACTCATAGAAAGTGTTAAAAACTAGTTATTATTGGCCAAAACTACATAAAGATGCAACACTTTACACCAAGAGATGTGATAGATGTTAAAGAATGGGCAAGCCTACTAGATCTGATGAAATGCCATTACAACCTCAATTGGTCTTGCAGCCTTTTGACAAGTGGGGTTTATACTTCATTATCCCTATAGATCCTAAATATCAGTAGAAGGAATTCATCTTGGCATGAAAAAATTATCTAACCAAGTGACAAAGGTGAAGGCATTACCAAATAAGAAAAGTGAAAAAGTATCCAAGTTTCTCTATGATCACATCTTCACCATATATGGAGTTCTAAGGAAAATTGTTATTGATCAAGGTACACACTTTACTGCTGATGTAATTTTTGATTTAGTCAAGGAGAATATAATCATTCATAGAATTCTACACCATACCATCCCCAATATAATGGCCAAGTAGAAGTTACAAATATAGAAATAAATGACATTTTGACAAAGATAATTTTACTTCATAGAAAATATTGGGTAGATAGAATTCGTGAGGTAATATGGGCATTCAACACAACATGGAAAAAAATGCCTTCACGCCATTTAAAATCTTGTATGGTAAGTTTTGGTACTCAATCTTACACCTCCTTCAGAGCATAAAAACATCAAAACCTGGAATGAGGTTCTTCAATGATGGAAAAATTGGGGATTTATGTCGATTGTAGCCAGGGAAATGTTTGGAAAACTTGTTGGGACCGAGATTTGGAGGGATTGAGTGACACATACAAAGGGGATGACCTACCACGATACTTTTGGTCCTTCCTTTGATGAGGGTGATAGTACCCACTAGGTAACCTAAAAATGCAGAGGGGAGAATGGGATTTTTTTCCTCGGTTCCTTCAAAATATGTAGATTAGTCCAGGATGAACATGACCATGGATGCAACACTTAACTCTCACAATTTGTCACACTAAATGGTGCATATGTTGATCCATTGAAGACTCATGTTACTATAGACAAGAATAAATTCCATGTGCTTTTGCATACTTTTCGTAGGGGAGATGAGATTTATAAATTTCCTTGACATATGTTTATAAATAGAGAAAATAGAAATGGTTTGTAGGATTAATATGGTAATAGGTTTATATTTTATGTGGGGATGGGAGACTATATCATTGAGGAACCTGATTGTAACACAATTCTATAAAAATTAACAATGGCGAATGTCATTCTAGATGCAAAGAACATTTAATCAATTTGAAACAATCCCTTGGAAAAAATATTTACATTCATGGATACCCAAGAATGCATGATCCCATAAAACCCTCAATAAATTATAAAAAAGAATCATGTTAACATCCCAATAAAATGTGCATAGATCCCGATTCATTATGCCTAAGATTAACTCGAAGCTAACAAAAATCCATTTAACAAAATGGCTATAAAGAGGAATTTAAAACTATGCACAATATTGTAAAGAGAATGCTCTCAACACAATACTGACCCAATTACCAGAATACAACCACATAGGACATATTTGGTGTAATTCAAAGGAGATATGAACATAAGATTGGAACAATAAATATAACAAATTAATTAAAGAACATCACCTAGAATGTAATAGGATAAATTCATGAGCATACACAATTCATTTTAATTTCCAAAAATTCTTAACAAGGGAACACAAAACATATGCTCTCAATGCTTGTCAATGGTTGTACACTTGCAACCACCTTGACACCAGATATTTTTAAGAACAAAACAAATCAGATGTATCTCCATTTAAATAGAATTCAAGCTTTATAGTGGTATCCTTCAAAAATTTTCAAGAAAATTGAAATTTTAATCCCCCTTATACGAGGACATGCCCTCATATATATATATATATATATATATATATATATATATATATATATATATATACACACACACACACAATTGTAATGATTTTCATGGTTTAAAAATAGTTAGGAAATACCCCTAAACCACTAGAAACTATTTCCCCCATTTTATAATGATGAATATTTGTAAGCAATATACTCCATTTAGGTAGTAGTACTTGATTTTCAGTTATTGCATCGAGACCATTCAATTCCTATTCTCGCCATGTTGAAACTATGTGACGAGTACTACTAGGTGTAATTTATATTTTCTTGTCTTTTTATGATGACCGAGGTGCCATGTCATCATTCTCCATCTGCTAATATTATTCTGTGCATCAATATGATTCTTTCCACTTTTGAGCCGATCTAGTTTTATCGAAGGGATAAACCTTTGATTTATTTTGATTTCTTAATGTAAATTGATTTGACACTAACCATCTCTTCCTTTTGGGAATCCATTTTGGGATGCACATAATTATTATTATTCCTTTTGAACTAAATGTATTTTTGTGTGATTTGTTAAATCAAGCCAAACAACTTTTTTTTGAGTGTTGCCAATTAATTTCACACTCTTTATCTCATGTGAGTATCAAAAATTAATCAGGATTTTAATTTTGATATGATTTCTCACACATCTATTATCAGAATCCATTCTATAAATTTTCACCACTCTCTTCATAGTTTCATATCTTTCCTTCGAGCTTCAGTGTGAAGAATTTAGTGGAAATTACTTTTTATAAAATGGAAGAAGTAGAGTTGGGATCCAACCTGAAAGAAATTTCCTCAGAAGCTTTGCACTTAGTTTTTATTTGTCTATCTCTCGATGAAGAATTTGTAAAAATGATTTTCAACATTATAGACTGGGAGGAATTTGATGGGCCCTTAACAATGCATGGTGTTAGGGTGACATTGCTACAAATATTGATTAAGATAAATCCATTTTTTCTTCCTTTCAAGTCATGTACTATCATTTGTTTTCCTAGAAGAATCAAAGACTCTGAGTAGATGAGTTTTTTTTTTGGCTTAAGTGTTGTCCCACCATATCTAACAACATCCACATATCTCCTCTCTTCTTTCTTGAAGGAATTAGCTAAAAATAAATTTCACGATGTATACATTTTTAGGAGGAGGTTCTCGTGGATAATATATCTTCACTTTCTCATAGAGTGGCTGTAATTGAGAAATGTCTTACTCACCTAGAGAAAATACCATCAAAGCCTTCACTTGCAAAGGATTTTGAAGTACCACTTTGTCTTTTTTAAAGAAATGTAGGGGGTGCATCCAACTCAAAGAAACTTGACCAAACAACTCCCGAGAATGACCAAAATTTCCCTCACTTGCTCCTAAAAATGTTTCCATGCCATCCTCATCTTTGAAATTCATGGGAAAAAAGGCATATCTCAAAGGTGGTTTAACCCTTTTGGAATGGGTTTCTTCTTATGATAATAAATTAGAGCCAATTCAAATCTTTGCGAGGCCCCGAGGAAAGTTTTACTAAACTTATGGCACTTGAATATGTCCTATGATCTTGCGAGGCCATCTTGTTTGTTTAGGGGTTAAAGATCTTTGAAGAATTTGTGTTTAGGAAGAATAGACTACTGAATCAAATTCTTGTGCCTTGTCGCAGAGGATTTCATAGTTGTAAACCGATAATGTATCTATCTTCTTTTTACAAATATACTAAAAATTATGTAAGAATCTCAAGGGTTGGCGCCCAATAGATCCCCCATATCGTTAATTTTACAAGGAATTCACATTGTGTTAATATATTTTATGGTTTGATTTTGTTTCTATCTACTATCATACTTCTTGAAATGACATTTTCAATAAATCATACCATATACAATTTAGATTATGAAAAATTAAAAAATAGATTTTTATGAAAATACAAAAATGAGAACAATTCTTTATAAAAAAGAAAATTTTAAAGAACAAACCTAAGTTTGTTCAAGCATGTCGATATAAGCTTCAAGTTCCATGACATGACCCTCTTGTGCTTTAGAAACCCTTTATATATATTCATCAAATATCCTGGAACATTTGGGTAATTTCTTCTTTATCAAGCCTAAACTAGAACATGAATATCTAATTTTTTTCTTTTAGCACTCCCTCAAACTTTGGCTTTACAACCTTACTCTTTTTTATCCTCTTTGACAACTTGGCTATGTGTTTCTCCAGACCAAAAAACTTCTGAATAGTATCATAATTGAATATTGGAGCCATAGTGTTAGATTCTCCATTAATATTTTGATCAAAATATTGTATTAAATTTTCTATGCCCCAATCTCCATAAGTAAATCTATCCTATGTCACAAGTTTAAGCTAACCAATTGTCAAGATTATGCTTATGCATGTATTTTGATATCTCCCTCATAAGTATATTGTATTCCTCTCTCTTTATGGGAAAAATTTGTTCCTCTTCCACCAACTGATCATCTATTTGAGTTAGTGCCCCAATTACGGGAAGGATTCCTTCCCAAGAATGCAGATTCATCCCCACATTTTTCAAGTTATTCTATTGCATCATTGTATAATTCTGCCGATTGGTCATAATATATCACTATTTCTTCTATAATTTTACTTCCTCTTTTAGATAAATCTTACTTCCACATGGCCCACTTTGCACTAACATTTTCCCTTGATCTCTCAACTTCACTTAAAACTTATGGGGTTATGATAGCAAGAAATTCCTTCCCTTCATTAACAATTTGTATCCATTTTTTTACATATGAGGACAATGTATTGATTTTCTCTTTAATCTACCTCTTTATCTCCTTGTCCTCATTAAATTTTTGTAACAAACCTCCAATAACCACTATAGCATCTTATTTGAAGTTTTCCTTGGTAGGATTCCCCACTTTGGGATATGTGACTTTTAGCCACCGAATGCAATTTAACTCTTTTGTTTATCACCCTGTGGGAAGCCACCTCCAAAGTCCCAAATCTTTGCCAATCCACATGAGTATTAGTTAGGATTATAGCATTTTAGGAGATATTGTAGGCTTTGAGAACACAATACTTATAATATCTACTATTTCCACTGGATTATATCCTTTTATTTACTTGGAAGGAGTTTTCCTAACTTAACCAGTACTGTGGGAGTATTTCCCACATTTTCTCCCTATTGTGTAGATTTTTACATTTTAGAATATACCACCATATCCTTAGATGTGTCTGGGGTTTCTGTAATATTGGCATCTTTGCATGTGGCTCTTCAATTTCCATTTCTTTCTTCTTACGATCAACATACAATGCCTCCACCTCGACTCGATTTTCCTTCTATTCCATAGGTGGGACCCAATCATTGACCAATAAAATTTTTCATCAACTGGTATATCCTTCTTATCACTGGTCTCTTCTATATTTGCATCTGTTTTTGCAGTTTCTATCAAAACCTCTTTGGTAGGGCTTGCACTCTTAGGTGGTTCATCAACCTCTAAAATATCTACTTCTTTCTGAGGCTGATGTTCAATGGAGACAATAACCTCTATGGATGCTTCACTTGTAAGATTTTGAATTACTTGGTTCATCTTCTCTTGATGGTACCTGCAATTTCAACATGTACACCTTGAACTTGAACATCTGATTCAAAAATTTGTGGTTGGGGAGTTCCTTCCATCCAAATTTTAATTTGAGAAACATTTTCATCTTCGTTGTAGGTACTTTAAATGTTAAACCAACAACTTCAGGTGTAGGATTTTCCTCAAATGCTTCTATATTTACCACTTTAATTGGTTTATTTACCTTATCTTGTGCTTGAGTGGCCTTGAACACACCTTGCCTTCCTAACTTTAACATTTCATCCTGTATTCTTCTATGATCTTCATGGGTTGAGTATTTAGGAGAGCATCATGAATTATTTGGTCCATAGCCAAACCTACTACTATCCCTGTAGGAAATAAATATGCAATTATAGATTCTTGCGATATTGATGATGCAATAGGGCACTTTTTTAGAGCTATGATATAACTTATTGCTATACCAATATTGCAGACCGAGATTATTTTGGGCCTTAGTAAGTGGGGCTAGGTTAACCACCTCCGGTTCCTTGCTCCTATGAATATGCTCCCTTGGGGTAGAGATACATTCTATACCCAAGCACCAGTGTCTCTCACTAATGGAGGTATCACTTTTCCCTTTTTAACAAATCTTTTAAAATATTTGAATTCAATCCCTTCTTTATCCTTGGCAATCTACAGTTTCAGCTATGGATCAATGTTTCTTCAAGAATCCTCTCATCCTCTTTCTAGTCCTAGATGATCTGAGAAGGGTTATTGATGGAGTCATGGGTTTAGATATACCTACCCCCTTAGCATGTATTGGATTTGATTTAATGATAGGGGCATCTTGCATTTTTTGAAGGATCCCTTCAGCCTTTTGGGTTAAAACTGACATAGAAGTGTGCAGTCTTTGTTAGTGGAAACAATCCACTCATCAATAATGCCTGAAGTTGGTCTTTTAGTGGGAAATTGAGGAGCCTTTCCACCCAATGGATCTATTTTATCAGCTCCCTCCTTCAAAGGAGGGAGATCTCCCTCCAATATTCTCAAATTTCTGAACTCATTTAACACTTTTGTATTTTGGAGAGACAGGTCCATACCTTTCAATTTCAACCATGATAATGTTTTCTTCATTACATTATTTGTCCTATTATGTAAACTTGAATGATTCCACTTCATTCCAATCTAAAGGTGCAATTGGAAATGACTCAATATTTATTTCAATATAGTATTGACTTACTACTTTTTTGTCATCTTTTATCCCCGAGGGAAAACTGTAATCTTAAATTCAATGACTTGTTTGAGAGTCATCCTAGAGAAATCCCTCAATCTAACCTCCTCTTCATCCCTAAAATTCATCCAATAGTCTTCAAAATGAGGCTCATGCTTAGAAATTACAACCCACCTAATGTCATATTTGGGTCTTGGATCAAATTTTTCTAATTGATACTTATCCATTTCTTCCTCCAAAAGTTTGGATTTTATAATTGAGGGCAAGAGTACTTTCCTATTTTTGGGGAATTTTATATTAGTTTTTTGTTTTCCTCTAACGAGTTTATCTACTACATCAATAGCCTCAAAAGATCAAGGAGGTAAAAGGAATGATAACTAGATCATACCAAGCTCACAAAATGTTTCTAAGTCAGGCATTTTGAATGTGTCACCTAAGGCATCCATGCTAGAGAAAAATGTAGAAGAAAATATTTGAAATGGTCCTCTCAACTTGGATAGAATCAAGTAAACACACTCTTCATCTTTCTTATCTCTTCCACTCCCCTTCAACTGTGTCAACAAATGCTTGAACTTGGTAAGATAGTCTATAATTGTTGGAAAATCTTCAAGATTAAGAGAGGTGATCTCAATTTCAAGTTGCATGGCTCTCATATGATCCACCTTACCAAATAAATCCTTCAATTTCTCCCATATTTTGAAAGAAGAGTCACATTTTTCCAAATGAAACAAAAGACTGTCACTTACATAAGTTCCTATCAAACCCATACACTCATCAAATTTGCACTGGTACTAAAATTTCTCATATTCTCTAGTGAATACTAGTTGTTCTGAAGAAGTTAAAGCCCATAATCCTTTCCGCTTAATTATTGTTTCCATTCTTGGTTTCCATGTGTGGTAATTATGTTGTTAATGGCTCAACATGATCTAATGTAGAAGTAGATTCCATCCTCAAAAAATCACCAAAATAAATGTAAGAACCAAGCAATGCAACAAGACCCCAAGCAATGCACCAAGAGCCCCGATTTTGGCACTTTATAATGAGTGCGTGTTACAATATGACACTTTATAATTATAGTGTAATTCTCAAAATAAATATTTCCAATGGAAAGAGCACGGAAAAACAAGTGCTTTTGCAAAAAATGACACTCAAAACCGAGTTACCGATCAAAAGTTACAAGCTTTTCAATATTATGCTCTACTATTTATTTTAGTTACCACTAAAACAAAATAAAATGCTCTTTCTTTCACCACACAAATAAAATGAAAGGGGCTGGAGTTAAGCACCTACTAGTAGGAATCATAAGCTTAAGCCCTCATACGATCATACCGTATGATTAAGGGCTAAGGATTTTATGGGTTTATGCTTTTTTTTGGGTGTGTAGACAAAGTGACTGCGCTTTCGAAAATAGCAGGATACACACTTTCCCGAAATAGCAAAATCCTATCTCGGTTAGATCACGGTACCTGCCAAAAGAGGAAAGTTTTGTCCTTCGAAAATGTCTTACGTATGTAATTTGAGAATAATATGTAGCAATAGAAAAATGCCTTGCGTAGATCTTGAATACAATAACAAAACCCAAAAATAATTTTCGTGTTTTTTCCTAGCTGGCGTGAATCCGAGGCAAACAATGCCTTCCTCTGCAACAAGAAAAAAAAAAAAAAAACACAACTGCCTCCAGAAATGGTCGACTTTACAGTCGATCTTAGGGTTTTTCCGCCTTCCAGATCCAATGGAATACTTTGTTTTGCATAAAAATGCACACATCAACAAAATACGAGACAAATTCGAATATATGAATATAGAAAAAAATGTTTGCAAAGTGAAACTTATAGACGGATGTCAACAACAATCTCCTACTCTGATACCATAAAAGGAATGATAACCAAATCGTACCAAGCCAAGAACACAGATGCTAATCAAACACCACGATTAATAAGATGAAAGCAATTCACCGAATAACTTTACACAAAACCTTTGCAAACAAATGAGCAACAATATCATATATTATTATGGAACTCAATGAAATAAAATGAGAATGGGCCTTGCTTATATAGGCAAGGAATAACAATCTAAGAACTAGTCAAGGTCATAGATCAAGCCATAAATCAAGGAAATAACTAGTCATCAAAGAACTAGTCAAGACCATAGATTTAAGAGAGAACTAGACATCAAGGATCTAGTCAATACCATAGATCAAGGAAAGAACTATACCTAACAACTAGATAATATCCCCTAATATCTAAATAAATAAAAAGAAATATCCACACACATAAGTGGGTGATGATAAATACAATAAAGGTAAATAAAGTACCTAGGTTAACATGAGCTAAGGTAAATACCTACTCTAACATGAGGGCCAATTTATCATCAAGGTAGTTTGGAAACATGAGTGGGTGACCTTAAAAACCACTTTCCCTGATATAAGTAAAGAATATGTACTATAGAAAATAGTAGCCATACTCTTGTATCACTCTTTTGGCTTTAGTAGAGATTTTGTATTGCTCTACTATGGCACGAAGAGGCATATTACAAGTGAAAATAATCCATCATTGACCTTTATGTCATTTCCCTTCCACTTATCCAAGTTTAGTTGGGGATAAATGTCATATACCTTGTGATCTTTAAAACTTACTACTTGTGGGAGACCAGGAAAAAGCTTATGGCTTGAAATATTGTAGATTAAGTATGACATCATGTAAAACTCAAAATTGTAAGTGATTCCTACCCTAATTTTTGTAGCCATATCAAGGAGCTGGGTGTGAATTGATATAGCTATGAAGTTTTCCTAGAAAATCCTTTCTTTGCCTTCCAAAATGACTCTCATATATGGACCCATCCATTCCCTAAACACATCAACCAATTCAATACCAACCAATATTCTTAATAAGACAATGATATCCTAAACCTCCTCTATAAATTTTTATTTGAGAAATCTCTTTGGAATTCTAGTAACGGATCCCCTATCTATTATAAACCACTTAGTGTTCATAATTTTGGCATAGCAATTATATTGGGTTGTGTAAGTAATTAAGGCCAATTATATATCAATGGCTACTAGTTTCTTAATCTGTGGTAGCCCTAACATCATTCTAAATGCTTCAGGTGTTAGGGTTAAGACTCTCTCACCACTCCCATCCAAAAATCCCCTATTTCTTCGGATCATAGTTTTTAGCACAAATCCTTACCAATTCAGGGTAGTGCATAGAAGGGGAAAAGACACACTAGGGTAATATGGCTAGCACCAATGGATTCCATGAAATAATTTTACTCGGAGCATGGAGTCATTGCAAAAAATCAGCTAGGTCAGCATCCATCAAATTTGTGTTTGTCACTTTATCGAATTCACTGGAGATACTTGAAGTGATGTAAATTCCTAATTCCATAGTCTTCATTTTTATTGTTATTGTTTAGTTTCCCCTCGTGATAATACATGGATTTCAAACTTATTCAAGGGAAAAATATGATTGCAATGGTTAGTTATTTGAAAACTTACCCGTTCTTCATGTCCTTCCTCGAATCCAACCTTACACCCGCAATTTAATTATCCTCGATTCGAATGTATTCACAATGCTAGGGATTCTCAATCATTCGTATGTAAATGTCAGGGATCAAAAGAATCATCTTCTTGTCATGCAAATGTGCAACAAGAAAATAAATCATTTTTGAGCATGACAACTATACCCATGTGTCAACCCAAGACACATCATTCCAAGACACCTCGGGTCTATCCTGTGTACCAAGTGATCTCCTAATTAATGTTATCTCATCCCCTAGGTGATTCAGGAAATTCCATTCATTCCACCTAGGTGATTTTAGGAGTCCATTAAAATTTGAAAGCTACAGGAAGTTGTGGGAAGGGCTATCATTGGCCTTCCTAAGGTTGGAGAAACCCTATGGAGTAGAGAAAAGAGAGTGGATGCGCAGAGGTGATTCAAAGGTCTTGGGACATCATGGAAATTATTTAGGAAGATTTTGGAAGGGCTCAAAGAAGTTGGGGTAGTTTCGCTAGAATTAGGGTTCATAAGCCTAGTCAGTGCACAAGCCAAAACAATCGTTGAGCTTAAGGTGATTCTGGGAGCTCCAGATGGAGTTAAGAGAAAAAATAAACATCTACGAAAATATAATTCCAATCCCTACAAGATGGTGAAATCATTATTTTTTCGCAACACTTTGGTGAATTAGGTTTACAAGCAGTTTTTCTAAGGCACAAGTAGAGTACTAAATAAATAATCCACTTTTTAGGGATCAAATGGAATAATAAAGACATTATACCCCACAATTAGATTAAAAATTCCATTTCTAGTCGAGGATCATATAAAATTTTCTGAAAACATCCATCAGAGCTCAAGTTATCATCATCCCAACTTATCCTCTTGGAGCAAGTTCAAGAGTTAGCCAAATTTTGGGAGGACACATGTCATCTCTGTTGGTGTGTGGGATCCTATGTGTCCTCCACTCACATATGGAGGGTCATCTCACATGGGTTAGGTTTAGGGTTTGCTTGTGTGTCATGCACTAGGGTTACTCAACACCCTATATGTACCCTTTCATTCCTAATTTATGAGTATGCCAAGACACTCCACTGTCTTTCCTCTATGTGCAAGCTTTATTTCTATTGAGAAAGTTCTTCCATTGTTGATCAATCCTTGTGATTACACTGGAGCTATCACGATTCCATTTGAGTGCAACTACTTCATGGTGCATCATTTCCAATTTGATTCTCACAAAATATTTCATGGTATCAGAGCTGAGATCGGGTAAACATGCATTTGTCATTTGAGTTGCGATTACTCTTGGTCTCATTTTTTTCCTTGTGTAAGTTTTTCGATCGTTATATTCTAGAAATTTATTGCTAACGTATTTAACAAGCTATTCTTAGAAAGTTTTTTTGTTGTTTTCTTCATCCATGTATAGGTATTCTTGAATATTTTAGGGGTTTTATAGCTACATTTAGGTAAGCTGACTAAATCTCGGGTAGATCGATTAAAATAGAGGTTATTTTTGGTTTTTAATTTTTTATTAATTGAATTTTTTAGATCTTTGTTTTCCATTTTTTCTCGTGTGTTTGCATGGTTTTTTAAAGATTGATTCAAATTTTTGGTTGAAGTTTAGTGTTTTGCTCCTCCTGCTCTTCATCGAGCTCCTTCCACCCACCCGAGCTACACCCTCTACAATCGAGCTTCTAACAAAGCCTAGCTACATCTCCGAGAATAAGCTCATTCTATCGGTTCTTTGTGCGGGTGCATGATTTTTACTCGAGACCAGCCATTTTTGGCTTGCTCATGTTTTCGTGGGTGCGGTTCCTTCCCACAGTGGGCCAAGATCTAGTACGACCAAGCTCACTCTAGTGCAGCCGAGGCCTACCTACTCCCCTCCTAACTTGAGTTATTTCTTCATCAATCTGATTCGTGCTATACCCCGAGCCCTCTCCTCTCCCTGTGAGCTTCTTCTGTACCATGGCTCTCCTCGCCGTGTCTTCCCCTCGCTCTTGGATTCGTCCCCCTACCCTACGTACCTTCTAACAAACCTACTTTGTCCTGCTCCCATCAGCTCCTCCATATGTTGTTCCCACCGCGAGCTCTCCCCCTACCCCATGCTCGATCCCGCTCCCGAGCTTCTCCACCCGGATCTCCTCGCCACGAGTCTTCTTGTTTCGAATGGTCTCCACATAACTTGGCCATTACATGGCTTTCCCGTAACTTTGACCACCCAAATCGGGATCCTCCCACTTCCATCGGTTTTCATTGAACCCCGTGCCCATTCATTTATGGTATGTTTCCAATTTAAAAATTAGGCTGGTAAGTCTTTTTAAATTTCATTGATGGTATGTTTTTTAAATTTTTAGGTGGGAATTTTTTAAAAAGGGAAATATATTTAAATATTTAATTAGGATTTAATTTTAATTAGATCTTAATTAGTGTTTCTTTATTATTCAAAATTAATTAGATTTAATTATATTAAATCTAGTTTTTAAATTTTGAATCTAATTTGTTTATCTTTTACGATTAGTAATAATTTAAATTGTCTTTTAAATTAATGTTAATTATCAATTTTTTACTAATTGTGTGCTCAAGTGTGTAGTGACACTCTAAGCACCTATTTTCCTTCCGAGTGCTTTTCGGTGTTCTGAAGATCATCGGGACTCATCTTGAGTTCATCTAAAACTTATATTTACCCTTATTATTGATTGCGACTAGTGAGTACATCCACCACAATTTGCAGCAATGGGGTATCCTTTGTGACGTGAGACACTCTTTCTCACAACTAGGATTTGATTTCACCTCCTTCCTAGTTTTTTGCAAGTTATGCTTGTATACGGTGTCACTTTTCTGTACTCCACAAAACATGATTGTGGTCTCCTCTCTTGCACATTATTACGCTGATTGTAAGGTGAGTTACCAACTATTTCAAGATGCATGCTTGGACCCGATTGTATTCAACGCACTAAACTATAAAGTTCCAAAAGTAGGGGGTTATTATATTGTCCTAGGTGGTTGTGATTCTTTTTGTGGTTATGATTATATTTTGCATTCCTTCTTTCTCTCTTCAGAATGGATACTTATTCACTTCCTTTTTTACACCGTTCAACTTTTTTGAGTGGAGATCAAAAATGATTATGAAACTAAGAGGTAAAAGGTTATCCGCATCACCATGGGAACTAAGACTGAACCAGACAATGACCCTGAAAAATCTAAGTGGTTAAAATCGTAGTGATGAAGCTTTAGGTATTCTTTGCATGTCTATTTCTCCTGACTTGCTCTTCCACATTGAGTTATCTGAAACACCTAATTCTGTGTGGACAACGTTGGATAAAATGTTTGGACAACAAGATGACATGAGAGCGCATGAGTTGGAAAATGAACTACTAGGATTAAATCCTAGTGACTTTGAAAACCTACAAGCCTTCTTCTCAAATTTTTTCCACACTAGATTGTTGCTAAAGGAATGTCAAGTAGAGAAGAAATATTATCAATTGATCTTTTCGATTCTCTCTAAGTTAGGTCCTAAATATTCTATCTTTGTGTCAACTTTTTATGCTACAAAAGATGCCTTGGGCAAGGATTGGAATATTCCCTCCTTTGACTATTTTTCATCCCAACTCATTTGAGAAAAAGACAAAATCATTCAAATGGGGTCTCTCAAGTCCAAGTCACATGCCCTTGTAGCAAGTAATAGTAAGGAAAATAAGACTGAAAAGAAGAAAGAAAGAAAGGATCAACCTAAGAAGGAAACCAAGACCAAAACTAAATTTAACACAAACGCTTCGACTTCTGAGCCTAGAGAATAGAAAGACAAGTTTTTGTGTTCCTATTACAAGAATCTTAGTCATAAAGAGCATCTATGTATGAGAAAAAAATTGATCACCTTACTCATTTACTTGAGAAAAATCAAATAGGTGTTCCTGAGTCTATCAAACAAAATGCTCCAAAGGTCAAGTCTTCTATTAGAGTAGGTATTTACCTTAGCTCATGTTCACCTAGGTACTTTATTTACCTTTATTGTATTTATCCTCACCCACTTATGTGTGTGGATATTTATTTTATCTTATTTAGATATTAGGAGATATTATCTAGTTATTAGGTATAGTTCTTTCCTTGATCTATGGTATTGACTAGATCCTTGATGTCTAGTTCTCTCCTAAATCTATGATCTTGACTAGTTCTTTGATGACTAGTTATTTCCTTGATTTATGGCTTGATCTACAACCTTGACTAGTTCTTAGATTGTTATTCCTTGCCTATTTAAGCAAGGCCCATTCTCATTGTATTGCATTGAGTTCCATAATAATATATGATATTGCTGCTCATTTATTTGCAAAGGTTTATGTAAAGTTATTATGGTGAATTACTTTCATCTTATTGATCATGGTGTTTGATTAGCATCTGTGTTCTTGGCTTGGTACGATTTGGTTATTGTTCCTTTTATGGTATCAGAGCAGGAGATTGTTGTTGACATCCATCTGTAAGTTTTATTTTGTAAATAAATTCTTTGTATATTCATATATTTGGGATTTGGTCATATTTTGTTGCTGCGTGTGGTTTTATGCAAAGCAGAGGCTTCCATTGGATCTAGAAGGCATGAAAACCCTAAGATCGACTGTAAACTTGGCCAGTCTCGGAGGTAGTCTTTTTTTGTTGTAGAGAAGCACACATGTTTGCCTTGGGATTTGTGTCAAGTAGGAAAGAAACCGTGGAAATATTTTTTGGGTTTTTTTGGATTTCTCAAGATCTACACTGGGTTTTGTTGCAGTGCAACAAAGCTTTTTTCAGTTGCGTGTAGAAGAATTTCAGATCTTTCCTTATTTGGTAGGGGTCCACAGATGCTATGCATGTTTTTAACTATTTCAGGAAAATTTGCAGACTACTATTCTGGGTGGGGAAGGCCATTTTTTTGACAAAGTCCAGAAATAGTAATTTTTACTAGAAGAAGAAGCTAGATGTGACTTTTTTGAAAACAAGTAGCACACCCAGAATAGTAACTTACACAACACTCATTGAAATCCTTAGCCCCTGGTCATATGGTATGGTCATATGAGGGCTTAAAGCTTGTGATTACTAGCCCCTTTAATTTTACTTGTGTGGTGGAGGCAACAACATTTTATTTTGTTTTAGTGGTAGCTAAAATAAATAAAGAGTGCAAAATATTGAAAAGTTTGTATCTTTTGCTCGGTAACTCGGTTTTGAGTGTTGTTTTTTGCAAAAGTGCTTGTTTTTTCATGCTCTTTCCATTGGAAATATTTATTTTGAGACTTGAACTATAATTATAAAGTGCCAAATATGGAGAAGTGTTGTAATCAATAGTGGACATAATTTCATCGAGCCCGACGTCCTAAACTTTTGGGAGTTACATTCTTCTCTATCATGGATTCTGAGAATGATATGCTTTTTCACGAAGTATGCGGACTTCAAAATGATATTGTAAAATTTGTGGAAGCAAATAGATGGATCAAGAAGTGAAATTATCTTATACAATATCTCATTCATGATAAGGATACAATAATCCACTCCCTGCAGCAAAGAACAACTTGCTAGCCTACAACATCACCATGATATTGTGGACAGCCATATCCATGCTCCTAGTACACTTGCAGATATTTCTCCTGTACCCACTAACATTGATCTGTTAGTATTTGAGCCTACTCCTACTCTTGATGCTTATAAACCTGTGAGGCTTGTTACTGCATGCTCTTCCACATATGTGCCTATTATAGTACCACATGTTGTGTATCTATTTCGCTTTCAACTACACAAACTTTTTGAGAAGCGTACCACTACCTTCAGTTATTGCATGCTCTATTTTATGGGTTTCACTGGTGGAGGTATTAGTAGACACTCATAGGGTATTGTTTCCCCTCTTCCATATGTTAAGTGGGATTCTCACCATGACATTGGTTTTGTGTAGATACTTCATTGGGATCACACATTGACAGAGCTCCTTTGTTTGTTCACTTGACTCTTTTTGAGGATCATGAGCAACACATGAGTTCTACCTCTTCACTCGAGAAGCTTGAGAAACCTAATATTTCAACCTGCCGAAATGATCAAATTGACACACATTCTGATGTTCTTTTCGCATGTACCCATTGTGCATTTTGTACCAAGTCATATGAGACATATATTCTTCATCCATCAGTGTTGATTTGGGGTGGATATCTAATTACTCATGGCGGCGGCATAGGCATTTGTTGAGAGGAATCTATAGGCGTGGCTCCTCCACCATTCGACCTCTTGCTCCAATTTCTATACCTTCTACATTGTGATGCTTCTTGTTTTGAGCATTTTTCTTTAGCAAGTGTAGTGTATCTCTCTTGTTTGTTGAGAGATTTTGTATCTATATTTTCAACACTTTTGGCATGTTGACAATATCTCTTGTGGGGATCTATTTTGGTGCATTCTAGTGTTAGTTTGTCAGTGTTTGAGTAGTTGTTTTGACAACTCATATAGATTTGTAGCATCACTCCACCCATTCAGTAGTATAGGAGGGTGTGGTGTTGATCCTACTTCTTCAAGTTTTGTGTCCTTGCCTTGTTACCTTGGATTTTCTTGGATCATGACAATCTTAATTTTGTGTCCTTACCTTGTTACCTTGGCTTTTCTTGGATTGTGACACTCTTGATTTTATGTCCTTGCCTTGTTTTTGGATTTGGCTTTCTTATTTTTACACTTTCGACATTATTCTGTTGCTAGTCTCCTTGTATGGAGCTATTCTGGTGAAGCCTAGTGTTAGTTTTTTTGAGTTTTGTGATCGAGAAGTGGATTTAGACCACAGTGCACACCAAACTTCTTCAACATTGTATGATTTTTTGAGCCGAGCTTCTTGGGATGCCTTGGAGTGGGTTTTTACTCTCTTTACTTTATTATTACTAGTTTTGGGTACCTTGCAATGTCCCTTTTCCCCGGTTATTGTACATGAGTACCTCATCAGGCCTAGTTACCGAGACTCATACTATGGACATGCCACTTCTATTTTGGCCCCCATCTTCACTTGACGGTGGGTGTTACGGTAGGTATTTACCTTAGCTCATGTTCACCTAGGTAATTTATTTACCTTTATTGTATTTATCCTCACCCACTTATGTGTGTGGATATTTATTTTATCTTATTTAGATATTAGGAGATATTATCTAGTTGTTAGGTATAGTTCTTTCCTTGATCTATGGTATTAACTAGTTCTTTCCTTCCTTGATCTATGGTATTGACTAGATCCTTGATGTCTAGTTCTCTCCTAAATCTATGATCTTGACTAGTTATTTGATGACTAGTTATTTCCTTGATTTATGGCTTGATCTACAACCTTGACTGGTTCTTATATTGTTATTCCTTTCCTATTTAAGCAAGGCCCATTCTCATTATATTGCATTGAGTTCCATAATAATATATGATATTGCTGCTCATTTGTTTGCAAAAGTTTATGTAAAGTTATTATGGTGAATTACTTTCATCTTATTGATCATGGTGTTTGATTAGCATCTGTGGTCTTGGTTTGGTATGATCTGGTTATTGTTCCTTTTATCTTCTACTAAAAATGGGTCTAAATTTGATAAGAAGAAAGGAAATTCCTTTATAGCCAAAGTTTCTCCTTCATCGATGTGGATTATAGATTTCGGTGCCTTGCACCACATGACTTCTTCACATGTTTAGTTCTCCAACATCGATCCTTGTGGTATGTCCCAAATCATGATGGGTAATGACATGACAATGTCGATTTTCGGTAGTGGATCGGTAGAGATGGATGGGGGAACATTCAACCAAGTGTTGAGTGTTCTTGATCTCTCTACCAATCTCCTATTGGTTTACCAAATTACTCACCTTGGTGAAGGAATGTGAGTGGAATTTGGTCCTAACTTGGTGATTATTCATGAGCTTAATGATGACACTACAATGGCTAAGGGAAAGGTGGATCACCTGTTCACGGTTGTATACCTTTTCCCACTTTACTTCTGATTCTACGCCCACTACCTTGCTCACTCATGAAAATGAGGTTAGTAAGCTATGGCATGAGTGTTTCAAACATCTAAATTATCGCTACCTTGAACAATTGAGCCAAAACAAAATGGTCAATGGGTTACCCTGTGTCAAGTTTTCTAAGGGTCTTTGTGAGGGTTATACCCTTGGAAAGCATCTGAAAAGAACTTTGACAAAGTAAAATCTTGGAGAGCTACTCGTCCATTGGATCTTGTTCACAACAATATTTCTGGTCCATTTCCATCTCCTTCGTTTACTAGAGCTCTTTATGTGATCACCTTCATTGATGACTATTCATGATATACTTGCGTATATTTTCTTAAGCTTGAGTTTGAAGTCTTTGAACATTTTTAGGACTTTAAGGCTCTTGCTGAGAAATAGGTAGAATGGTCTATCAAGGTTCTTCGAACCAAAAATGGAGGTGAATATATAAACAATAGGTTCATGGATTTCTATACTTCTGAAGGGATCTCCTTGCAACATAAAGTTGCTTATATCCCTTCCTGAGAATGGAGTAGCAGAAAGAAAGAACCGTACTCTTAAGGATATGACCACTTATATGATTCAATTGAAGTCTCTTCCTCTGCAGTATTGGGTTGAAGAAGTGAATTGTGCTAATTACATTTAGAACCATGTTCCACACAAGGTAGTAAGAGGGATGACACCCTTTAAAGCCTAGTTTGGATGCAAGCTTGATGTTGAGAACTTTTGAGTCTTCGAGATCCAAGGCTATGGCTCGGATTCCCAAGAAGAAACGTAAGGCATTGGAACCACAATCCAAACCTTGTATCTTTGTAGGGTATCCTAATGGCATGAAGGGATATCAATTTTTGAATCCTACTTCTCATGAGATTTATATTGAGAGAAGTGTTAAGTTCAATGAATCTTCTTTGACTTCTACTTATCTACCTATTAAGGTTCTTGACTCACCACTGATTTGGATTTTGACTCATCGGATGATGATGTCGTTGAGCGTGCTCATCTTCCGAGATCCTCCCAACTACCATACTTTTGAGTCTTCCGATTCGACGGGAGTGATGATGAGGACTATGTCCCTTCTCACTCCAAGTGAAGAATCTTCGACTCGAGCACGATCCTCCTAGTCCTCTTTAGGCTAGGAAAACCTTACAAAGTGTTGGATATTTAGTTGGAGATACTTTGGATATGAGACATACTCGCTTAGATTTTGTTGGACCCCACTCTTTCTTCACCTCTACTTCTGATCCACAGTATTTCTAGGAGGCTTATGGTATTCCTGAGTGGGATTCTACCATGGATGAGGAGTATTCCTCTCTCATGAAGAATGATACTTGGGATCTCACCCTCTTCCGAAAGGAAGAAAAATTATTCAGTGTAAGTGGGTATTCCAAATAAAGTATGGAGTAGATGGAGACGTCTAAAATTTTAAAGTGCAATTAGTAGCTAAGGGTTTCTCCCAGATAGTTGGGGTTGTGTTATCTCCATTTTGAGTTTACGACAAAACGATTAGATAACCCCTACGAAATTTTTGGAGTTGATTTTGCTTTTTGGCCTCATATTGAGAAATTCGGGTTTTCGGGTTTGTCCAACAGTTCGACATGAGTTTTAACATGCTTTGTGTCGCCTGTTTTCCGAAACCCGAAACCCGCTTCATATTGAGTAAATCGGGTTTTCGGACCTCCGGCGCATCGGAACATGTCTTATTCAAAACATGTTTTGTGTCACCTGTTCCCGATACCCGAAGTCCGATTAGGTCCTTTGTATCGGGTTTTCGGAGCTGTGAAGCATCTAAACATCTCATGCTTTATGTCTTGTGTTTTCCGAAACCCGAAGCCCGAATTGCACTAAGCCTCCTTTGTGTCGGGTTTTCAGACCTCTCAAACATGCTGACATGGCATTCATGCCGAGTTGTCGGTGAGTTGGCACGTGCCGAGCTGAAGTGTATTAATTACAATTTTCTTATAAATACGCGGATTTCCACGTCATTTTTACCGGACTTATTTTTAACTCGTGGATTTTTCGTACATGCTCTTCCAACCTCGAAGCCCGAAAGCTCACCTGTGCCCGATCGATTCGCCATTTTTCGATCTTCCCTTTCTCTGGTTGAAGGTATTTCTCTCTCCATTCTTGGTTCCTAGTTTTTATGGATTGATTCCGCGTGAGTTCTTCCCATTTTCTTGCTGGGTTTTGAGGGATTTTTATTCTTCTTCTTTCTGGAGTTATTTTGAAAAAGGGGTTTAGGTTTTAGGGTTTATCTCTTCTAAATTACCATTTGGTGCTATTTCCTCAAAGTTTTATTATATGCCTAGTACATGAATGATTAAAAGGAGATTGCATGTTGGAAATTCAACACAAAAACCCTGTTTTTCTCTTCTGGGGTTTCAAAGGCTGTTTTGCAGTGTCGCAGACCCAAAGTATATTGAAGGTTTGGTTTGCCGGACTTTCCAGTGTTCCCGACATCATCGGCAGTGCCGGGCTTTCCCAAAGTTCGACATTATCAAACGTGTTGGGCTTTCCCAAAGTTCCGACATTATCAAATGTGTCGGGTTTTTCAGAAGTTCCGACATTATCAAACGTGTCGGGTTTTTCGGAAGTTCCGACACCTCCAGTGCATCGGGTTTTCAAGATTTCCCGACATCCTCCTCGCCAGTATCGGATTCTTCCGTTCTTCCGGCATATGCAGCAGGTCAGGATTCTCACAGTGAGCAGTGTCTTCTGAGCTTCGAAACTTTCTTCCTTCGATATCCTTCATGTCGGACCCTGGTCCATCTCAGGAAAAGACCGAGAAGTCAGGAAGAATGAAATATAAGTTTAAAAAGCTGGAATCTCCATCGTATGTTGATTGCAACTACGACATCCGAGACACCGAACTCGGAAATATAGACATTGAAGATTTCTGGAGTAGGGTGAGGAGTTCCTCCCAAACTCCATGGATGAAAACTATAGCCGATAGTGGCTTGCCTCTCACAGCGGGTCTTCCCATGTCTGCTCAGTGTCCAGAATTCATCTTGGCTTGTGCATCCAGTTATGACTCGGCGTCTCGTTCTGTGAGAAGTCAATCAGGTGAAGTAGTGGTCAAATTGGATGGAGGTTATTTTGATGATCTCCTCAAATTGCCTAATTTTGACGAGTATGGAGAGTTGGACATCAAGTCAGCTCAGAAAGCCTGGGACAACGATCAGGAAGACTGCATCAAACATGTGAACAAGAAGTTCCTGATCAAACCCAAACCAGCTATCTCCAGATTTCCAAGGATTATCCCCAGGAGTGATTTCATCCAAGAAATCAATGACATCATCACCCTGCTGAGTCGGGTTTTTGGTTTGCCCGAATCAAATGTATTTCAAGGATGGATGTATCAATTTATGATCACCATCAAGAAGAATCAGCAAGGGATCGACTGGGGTACTCTCATCAGCAATGAGATTGATTCCCAAATGACAACGGTCTTGTCAACTGGGAAATTTTATATGTCTTCATATGTCACATACGCAGCAGCCGGGATGAGGAACTATCCCGGGCTGGATACCAAGGGAAGCAGAACGGCAAACCAGGTGTATCAATACTTCCCTCAATTGACAAAGAAGGGGTCCAAAGACCATTTCAGGAGGGTGAATGATGCCTTCTTCTATGAAAATATCTGCAGGATAAACCCTGAGCTGAGGAAGACAAGAGTCTCAGATGAGGCTTGGGCTGAAGTTTCTAAATGGGGATGTATCTTCTTACAATTCAAGAAGTTTACATATCTTCGGGTGGTCATGTACTCGGGAGATCCTTTTCACCTGCCTCGATATCCAGGGGATAGACTGATATTGATGGAGTTGGTTAGGCAGCTGTTGGATTTCCATAAATTCCAACAAAGCAAACATAAGGCTGTTGTATCCTTCCCAATTTCTATTGGGAGATATACTTGCTCAACAGTAGTGAAAGCCAAAAATGTTGTCCATGAACTTCAGGACAAATTGAAAAGCATATGAAGCCTCGAGATGGTTTTGATATCCGAGGAGTGCTCAGAGCATATGGAACCCAACATCTGCATAGGCCAAACATAGAGGATATTTGGGTGGATCTGCGTAATGAGGTTGCTGTTCGCAGAAAGGATAATAGCAGATTGACTATTGCTGAGATTCAAACACTGGAGCTTGCTGATTTACCAGAAGGTACGGGTGACAATGAAAGTGTTTTGGATCTTTCCTATGATGGACTAAAGGAGGATCAATATGTTTTCCCACCTATTGATTGGTCAGCCAGCGAAAAAGCCTCTATTACAGATAGGTCGGCTCTAATCCTTGCTCGCACCAAAGCATGGCTCTCCTCTTGGGGAATGAATTTTAAAGATGATAAATTTTCAAAGTTGGCTACTTCAGAGGTGGGGCCCTCCAAAAAGGAAAAGGACAGAAAATCTTCTAGGACGCCTATAAAGGTCAAGATTGTCAAAAAGAGGAAAGAAAGAGAAATCTCTTCAATTGTTTCTCCAGTAGAAATGGTGAATGTGCCAGAATCACCAACACCACCAGAAATAGGAGAAATTAATTTGGAAGAAGGAGGAAGCCAGCTTCTGTCTTCACCATTTGCTGATTGCTCAACTGAAGAGACCTTATCTCTTGCATCCAAGTCTTTGGAGTCTGGATCTGTGCCTCTTTCCACACAACCACTCCTACCTCCTTATTCTCCAACAACTTCTTCAGTAATGGCCACTATTTTCTCTGGACTTTCACCCCTCTCTGCTGGTACCCAAGTGATCACCAACACGCCCCCTCCTGTGCCTCTTTTTATTGGATCTACTACCACGTTGGTAACTATTCCTCCTCCACTAGTAGAATCTTCTCCCCTTGAGGGTATGATACCAGCTTCTGCAACCATGGCAACTCCCTCTGATACGCCACAATGGCTACTCGAGCAAACTCGAGGAAGAGGAAGGTGATTGTGCCCCTACCAGCCTTTGATTTCAGCTCACTCAAGGCTCCTACTGCGAAATCAGCCAAGAAACCCAAAACAGTTTCAAGGGTTTTGGTGGATGCTTCAGGAGATAAGTTCGTAGAGATTGCCACTCCCTCGACTGACAAAACTAGAGAGGATATAACAGCCTCTGATTATCAGGTAACCAGGGTGGCTCTAGGGAAAGTGACAGCAGAAGGGGCGCAACAAGATGCACGGGATTCCATAAACGTGTTGTGCCAAAAGTTGAAAGAAACAAAGGACAACAGAGATGAGCTCAAGGAAAAAGTGGAGCAGTTGACAGAGGTTTTGATTAAACTCTCGAAACCCCTTGAATCCATACCACCTTCTTCTGTTTCTGTCGGATTCGATTTCTCATCGGTGCCTACAATTGAAAAGATTGCTAAAAAGGAAGGGTGGTTGATGAATGGGTCCAAAGGTTGCTCCAACAGGGGAAGGAAGTAATACAAGGCGTTGTGAAAGTTCATCAATCTGTGGGAGACATTCAGAAAGATGGAGAAAAGATGGATGAGGAGATTTCTCAAGAAATTGGACATCTTGATTTGACTTATGAAGCTCTCCAAGTGTTAAAGCAAATACCAACACATCTCTTGGTAGAAGAAGGTATTCTCCCACATACAGATAAGCATTTCCAGCTGACCAAGGCCATCAGGTTCAGAATAAAGATTCTCAATGAAGCCTGCAGTAAGTTGAGAGAATCAAGGGATAAATTGATTGATGGGAAAAGTGATCTGGAAGAAGAATTGCTGAAGATTTGTCCAAAGGTGTCAGTTGGGAACTCAGGTATCCTATCAGCAGATGATCTCTTCAAGCAAATCCAAGAGTCTGTTCAGCATGAACCAATAAGTGGATTTGACCTTGAGATCATGGATCGGTTGGTAAGGGTTGAACATTCTTTGGAGGCCTTAAGAAAGCTCAGCAAAGGATTGAAAAAGCTTCCCGGCAATACCAGCGATACTCATGAAACTTGTGAAATTTGGAATGATCATTCCACTGCGCCTGATGAAAATGAAATGCAAGGCATAATTCGGAAGTTCCAGGAATTTCAGAGCAAACAGTCTCAGCTGGAGGAAGAAAAAGAGGAAGGAGCAAAGGATGATGATTCAGATTAAGTCTCAAACATTTCATGTCATTTCAATCTTGAAATCGACATGTCTTTTTCATTTCTGTTTCGTCACATTTTTGAATCATATTTTGACTTGATCTCCTGCGTGAGAATCAAGCAAAACAGAACTCTTGTTAAAACACTATTTTTTAGGATCTGCCCTATTTTATCTCTACTTCTTTTGTTATAAATAAGGAATGCTTATGCATTCCAAAGGGTCGATATTTTTGGAATATTTAGGGGCTATTGGAAAGAAGAAAAACTTTGTGTTTTCATTCAATCATTTTGAAGAATAGGAATCGATATTGTTTTACAGACTTTGTGTTGTGGAATATATCTTACTTAAGACAGTGTTCTTATGTTCATGATCTTAAGCTATTCTTTGCATAGCATCTTAGTGTTTCTGATTATTTCAGACATTATATTTGTGATCTAAAACTCGTATGATTATTTCGTGCTCTGTGTTTACTCGAAAGAAAATACGTTTCTCCCATTTCCTTTCTATTGTGCTTCTTTCATTGTAACAGTTTCTAACCCAGTTCATTTAAGAAAGAAATACCCTTGAATCGTGTGAATGTGGATTTCGGGATTTCATCCCAACCCCCAATGGTTAGATTAGTGTGAATACTGTATATATTGTTTACCGTGTTTTAGATTAGCAATAAGCAGGCAGCCTCACCTGTCTTTGAGGAGGGATTTAATCCCATATACTGTGGTTGAACCTCATATTTTGGTTTGACAAAATATCCAACCAACAAAGTTGATTATACTAAAACCTTTGCTCTGTTTGTGAAGATGACTTATCTTTTGACTGACCCTTACCATTTCCGTAGCAAACAGATGGAAAGTCCATCAAATGGACGCCAAGAGTGCCTTCCTTCATGGTGACCTAGAGGAAAATATCTACATGGAACAACCTCGGGTTATATCCATGATTCCTCCCTTGTTTGTAAGTTAAAGAAGTCTCTTTATGACCTTAAACAAGTCCCTCGGGCTTTGTATGCAAAGATGGATTCCTTTTACTTAAATAAGGGTTTACTAGGTGTCACTCGATCCAAATGTTTATATTTTATGGAGATATGACTCCATACTCATCCTTGTTCTCTATGTTGATGACTTGTTGATCACAAGAAGCTCTTCCTCTATCATTGATTCAGTAAAGATTGCCTTGGCCAACATGTTTTCCATGGTGACTTAGGTGCGCTTCATTACTTTTTGGGATCTAGATTTCACAATATGACTCAGAATTAGGATTTCACAACCTAAGTATGCTCTTGACTTGCTTTCTTGTTTTTAGATGTCTGATTGCAAGTCTTATCCTACTCATTTTATTTCCGTGGTTAAGTTTGTTTTTGATTTCTCTACTCCGTTCGTTGATGGTACCCTTTATCGACAGTTGGTGGGGAGCTTGATTTACTTGACTCACACTCGACTGGATTTATCTTATGTTGTTGGGATCATGTCCAGATTCATGCAGGAGCCACATGAGCTACATTGGAAAGTAGCTAAGTGGATCCTTCATTATGTTCATGGCACCTATACTGATGGCATTCACTATTATGGAGGGGTGGATATTCTGACGGGGGGTGGATAATAACTTAATCGGGTTCACAAATTCTGATTGGGCCGGTGACTTAGATCATCAAAAATCTACCTCTGGCTATAGTTTCTCTCTTGGTTTGGGTCTTGTTAGTTGGTCTAGCAAGAAGCAAAATGCAATTGCAATATCTTCTATAGAGGCAGAATACAGAGGAGTAGTTAACGCTGCCACAAAAGTTGTTTGGCTATAGGGTATTCTGACAGAGTTTGGCATCCACCTTTGGTGGCCTACCATTATCTATTGTGATAATACAAGCACTATCTCAATTTGTAAAAATCCTGTTCAACATCGGTGAAGAGGCAACATTGGGATCCATATGCACTTCATATGAGAGCTTATTCATGATGGTCTCATCAAAATTTAGTACATTCGGATAACCGATCAAATTACAGATATATTTACCAAGCCCTTCACCGAGGTGAATTTTCTTCACTTGTGGTTGCTGCTTGGGGTGAGGTCTTATGCACTGCTCATCTTCTTCGTGCTATATAGTTCTTATCTTCTTCTTCTATGAAGATGTTGTTTGTATATGGGCACCTTATCGTGCCTTTAGTTTTAGGCCCCATTGACATATCTTTCTTAGTTTTCTAGGAGTGTCTTCTTGTTCGTCTAACTCATCATAGCTGTTACCCTAGATTCGATGAAGGGAGGATTTTGGTGTGTGGGATCCTATGTGTCCTCCAATCACATATGGAGGGTCATCTCACATGTGTTAGGTTTAGGGTTTGCTTACGTGTCATGCACTAGGGTTACTCAACACCCTATATGTACCCTTTCATTCCTGATTTATGAGTATGCCAAGACACTCCACTTTCTTTCCTCTATGTGCAAGCTTTATTTCTATTGAGCAATTTCTTCCATTTTTTATCGATCCTTGCGATTATGCTAGAGCTATCATGATTCTGTTTGAGTGTAACTACTTTGTGGTGCATCATTTCGATTCGATTCTCGCAAACTCTTTCAATCTCTAGGAGCTTGGTATGATTTTGTGTCCTTGACATCCATCAAGGTTAGGGAAATCAACCTTGGAAAAATTCTCCTAGCCCCATGTTACTTTTATAACCCCATGCAACCTTCGGGATCGTCGGTTCAGCCCGGGTGCAATTTGGAGCTCAAATTCCCTACCATCGGATCTCTGCCACATGTCAGCTCTAGGATCGCCATGGAATTTTATTTCCCTCATGTCCCTCACATGTCAAGGACATCAAACCTTGAAAAATTCACCCAACCCTCTAAGGGAGACTTTTGGTCACCCATGTGACCCACTTCCAACCCCTCAGTGCTGATTTTCTAGCTCTCACTCCCTACCGTCGGATCGCTGCCACGTGTCACCTTCTTGATCACCGTGGAAATTGATGTTACTCACATCCCTTTAAGTTGAGGGATGTTAGGGAAAATAAAATTCACCGAACCCTCTCTCGTGCATTTTTGAATTTTTCTTAATCCCCAACTATCGCTTTCTTCCCGCTTCTTATATCTAACTCTCCCATGCACAGTTCTCCTCCAAAATCCTCAAGCACCTTCCCATCATCACTCCATCATTGCCAAACCTCAAACTAGGTATATAAAATAAATGTTTTTCTCCACTCCATGAAGGCATACATGTATCGAAATAAGTTTGAGCAAACAAGGAACAAGAAGTTAAGAACGAAGAGAAGAAGACAATGAAAATCTCCATTGCCGTGAAATGGAGATTTGTAGAAATATTGCAAACTAGTGCACAAAGAAACAAACAATTTTTTTCTATTTGTTCCTTTATCTAAGACCATAAAAACATACCTTAAAACTCTCCTCTCATGCAACAGATCATTCATAGGGAAGAAATCTCCTTTTGGCTCAACGAAGAAAAATTGAATTTCCCATCAAACCGGTTGTCAGATTTAAGTGAAATTTCACGTGAAGAACCGAGAAGAAAAAAATATATCATAAATATATTTTTTCACAAATGGAGGAGAAAACTAGACTTGAAATTTTTGAGGTCCATTAATGGATGCCATCCGGAAGTATTGCTGTGTCTAAAATTGAAAGTTTAAAATCTCCTACACTATTGAGTAGGTAGGTATAAAACTTCAAAGGGGCAATATTGGGAAAAACCCATATCAAAAACTTTTTTCACGTCTATCCGGCCTCTAGAAGCCCACTTTCTAATAATAATAGGTATTTTACATAGGGATTTTTTATTTTGTTAAATTCATCAACAAAATAACTTGGGAAGGAGATAAAGACATTGAAAGTGCATTGTAGATAATAATTCATCAGATCGGGCATTTTGGAACTTACTAACAATAGTAAGTGGTCCCATGAGCACCGCCAAAATTATAAAGTTGATCTAGAAGGAGAGAGGAACACATGGTGGAGGAAATCAAAGTCACAACATCCAGTTGAGGTTTGAGGGAGTTGCTTTTTCATACTTACTAAAAATAATAAGGTTCTATTCTAAAGAAAACATGAAGTAGAAGTACATAGGATAGAAGTTTGACACAACCATTCACTGTGAGTATGAGATAGAAGACATCGATGTCTTATACATGGACGTGAATGACCTGAGAACTTGTAAGATAACTAGAAACTGAAAGAAGATTGAAGATCAGATATTCACTAGTGTCTTATTTGTTACCGCAAGAAACCCCATGTCTTTTCAAAGTCTTGAGTTGGTCCTAGCCTACTCTTACCACTATAAGCCTGAAACATGAACCATCCAAGTTGAAAATGGTACAAAAATTGTGGTTATCAACCCTAGAACCATCTATCTTTATCTTTAGATATTGACATCACCCAACATGGTCGTCATCTCAAAAGACAGGGCCTTGCATGATTGGGAAATGATGGATGCATATGTGCAAGGGGTTACACTTGGGTCATGGTTGAAAACATGGAGAAAGCCCTCAAGGATGTCCAGAAACTTCTAAGGTGTGAGTTCCGAGAAGGATATTCAGATGTCATCACTCTCTTTAGTAGAGTAATGGGCAAAGAAAGAACAAGATACTTCCAAGACTAGAGGGGAATTTTCATCTTGACGTTGATGAAGGAAAACAAAGAATTAATTAGGGAAGATCATCATTGAAAACCTTCATCTACAACTACTTTAAGTACCCATGATGAAGAAATTCCACAAGACTTATTACTTGGTCTACCTCTTTGTTAGCTCAAGATCATTCATGGGATTGAATCTCACACAAAACATTGTTGCCAAGGTGTCGCATTCAAGAAAATTCCAAAGATGGTGATGGAAAAAATCGATAGGCATTTCATTTGTGTGAATGATGTGTTCACAATGTATGTGGTACGAAGCATAGAAGGGGATCTAGAAGCTAGGATGTCGTCACAAATGACATCCTTGATCAAGAAATATGGTTCTTATTTTATACACTTCTCAACCTTCTCCTACCCGTGCATTTTCGGCTTCGACCAAGCCCCGTTGAGGTTACCTAAGTACCTTAGTGACCAAATTGTATTGTTCAAGATCTGCAGATAGATCATTCAAGTGAATAAAAAGCTTAGAAGTAGGAGGAAGAAGTTTATTCCATTTCCTATCTCTCTTAGGGTATTCACATGCAAGAGCTCGAATGAAACATCTTATATGGAGGATTATATTGCTTATATGACCTTGCATTCTTCCTACAACGATGCACCTAATTTTGACATCTAAGAAGATCCTAACTCTTTCTATGTCCCAAAATTGCAACATGAGCTAAAAGTTGAGGACTACTGGGCCAATTGCATTGATGAATTTGAAGTGCGTGAAAAGGACCATATGAGGATGACAATCAGTGAGATGAGGAAATTCAAGTTCTCTTAGTATGAAGATATTTTACATGATGATGGGACAAAGATGTATGATCTTGAGTACGTGACAGTCAAGATGTCCCCTGTACCTCTAATCAACTAGTATGTTTGTGAATCATGGGATATATTAGAGTGGACTAAGAAGGTGGTGAGGAGAATGAGAAATTGGTTTCAAAAGAAGTGAGCCATGATCATCCAGGTCATGAGGAATTCCTCCGAGTTAGAAGCAAACCTCACATCAGTCATCTTCAAAAGTCATAGAGGTGAATTCCAGTTCTAAACACTTTGGAGAAATTTTGAAAAGGAAGGCCACAAAATTGGAAGCTTCTCCTCACAAGAAGATGCCAAAGAAAATCATAGTAGAAGGATCATTTTCATCACTGTGAGAGGAAGATTTTATCAAAAAAATGCAGGAAGAAAAACCCATGACAAAGGCACAAGTGGATGAAGAACACATGGTTCAATATTCAATCTTCGAGCCACCACAAGAAATTTCCCCTCTTGATGAAACCCATGCCTCTCTCATTCAGGATTTTCCTCCTCCTTTATAACAGGTACCATCGGTGTACCTATCATTAAACCTGAGTCCGATGAGATGTTTCCTTGGATGTAGGAAAAAAATTTCCCTGACACCCGCACTATGTAGCAAGTGGCAGCCCCTAATCTATCAACGATTGTCTCATTGGCCAAATAAAAAAGATCAAGGAAGCTCACACATACAACCTCATAGTTCTACAGTGGGGAAACAAGTAATCAATACATTAAAGTATCTTGGCCCAAGGTAATCAAGCCAGTGGATGAGATGACACCAAATGATTATGAGATGAGCATGATCCAACTAGGACTAGAAACTCATGAAGGGGATTTGCACATGTATCAACAATCTTCTACTCGCATGGTGGTAAGGAATAAGGAGTATAAGAAGAAGATTGATGAACTGAAAGAGCAGTGTGAACTCTATCATTCTATGTGTAACATTTAGTTGATCCTAATGCCATGACAATTCCTATTGAGGAAGTTGAACCCATTGGTAGCTTCAATCTAGAGTCCATCAGGAAGACACACAAGTTCACCATACAGGGGCAAGTGAATAATGAATGGATCAACTCAATTTATGAAAAAGGGAAGTTAGTGATCAACTCAACTCAATGTGTGTGATAAAAATAGGAGATGCACATTCAAGGAGGAGTTGGAGAAAGAAAGGGACTATTGGAAACCTTTGGGCCTAGTAGTTGGTGAAATGAGAAACACTCATTTCCAAGAGTTGATTGACAGAAGATATTTGAAACTCCCTTAGAATACTTGTCACATGTATGGGTGAGGTCCTTGGAAATCAGGTTTGAGGTAATCAGTCAGGCCATCACAGAGCTGGAGGAGAAAGAGGAACAAGTATACAAATTGCAAGATAGTGTAAATCAAAAATTTAGAAACTTGGAGTACCTACAATGGGTGAAGATACAACTTCCGAATGAGTTTATTGGTCCATTTGAAGAATACGTCAAGAAAGAGGTAGGAAACCCATCTTCCTTCACTAAGGATACCCTCGAATTCCTATGAAATTTGGGCCTCTATGCACTTATCACGAGAAAAATTTATCATGGTTTGGGAATTGGAAAGACATCAGTAGTGTGGCCGATGGATGGATAGATACCTTGAGATGTGCTCGCATTCCTCATGTTGACAAGGTAGAACTTGTAGCTACTCATTTTGGCAAAGAACTTGGAGGAACAGAGGCATTATCGGAAGCACGAAGTGGAAACCATCTGGGAGTAAGATCAAATCCAATTCAAAGTGGCTCATACCTCTTCATAATTCTCCTTCTTCTTCTTCCTCTTCTTTCTCTCTCTTCTCTTCTCACCCAATTCTCTCTCTCATCAATGCTATATTTTTGCGTTGAGGTTTGCACTTTTTAATAAAACTTTACGTGAATTTAGAAACATAATGTAAACTTTAAGTCCCCTTGTTTTTATAAAAGGGACTTAAATATTTAAGTTAGATATGAAGCAGGTCTAAAGTCACATTGAAGTATTTGAAAATTCACTGGGAAGATGAAGAGTTTCCTCTTCTTCTAAAAATTGTAATGAGCTCCTCATTTGGTCTTCTTCTTAGACAACTCGTGAGACTTCTTAGATATTGTAGCTGTTTTTTGTGAATTCATGAGAGAGATATCCTTGTGAAGAGAGTAAACAGATAACAAATTTCTTCCATTTCTCATACTCAAAAATGTATTCTATTTCTATGTTATGTACAATTTCTACTCGAGCGCCAATAAAGGAAGAAGGAATTTTAGCCTTTTTTTTGACTAAGAATTTTTGATGGGTCGTCGTATCCTTCTAATCATTTAAATGACACAATACTTTTCAAAGTGTCATTCTAAACAGTGGCCGTGTCCTAGGCAATATGCAATGGAGTTTAAGAGAACCAGCTTATACACTCGGGTCTATTGGGGTTCTTTAATTTAATGACTATTCTATGGAAATGCAGTTCAAATCTACATAAATTAAATACAGTTCTACAGAATTCAACTATTTGCAATGAAAGGAATTTTAACAACTAATCTTCTGTTGAAAAATGAGATATGCACGCACTATTCTTAACTGATGAAATACAATCGAATAAATGGAACTTTAGTAGAAAGCAAGACTATTCGTTAACTAGATTTGCATAACAAAAGCATCTATTCTAAGTGAAAGCAGTAATGGAGAAAGTAGATACAATTAATCAAAGCATGCATGTAAGATTTATCAAATGATAATTGTAGTAAATCTAATCAAAGAATTGTATGCATGAACTCAAAGTAACCTCGTATCTCCTTAGTTGAGTGGGCCCTTGCTCTTCCTCGGGATAGAGGGATTAACAACTTCTGATTCTCAAAATGCCATGGCTTTCATTAACTTAGAAATAAGTTCATAACATAGAAAATATATCAAGAACTGTATGCAGATAATCTCCTTCAATAATCAAAAAGTGGTACTACCAAGTTCTAAAGACAAAGTCTTCATATAGATAATGTTGGTTACAAGATCTGCCATATCATGCAGCATTAAACACTTGTCCATCAAATTCTAATTAAAACACACAAATTCCTACGGGCCATTAGGATCAAGCCCAGGCTAATAGGTCAACTTGATGGAAATAGTCTTCAGCCGCATGCTTCGAACTTGGGCTCCTTAACCACTAAAGCAACTTCCATCATTCCCTACACACATCATCATGTTTGATCTCACAAAGACAGTTAGTAGGAGGTTCATGTGATAATCAGTTTTCATAAACTATAGCAAGGAAAATGCATCAAACCTACTAAGATATAACTACACAAAACATCCCCATATACTAATAAGTCATATCAAAAGAGTATTTTCGGCCTGAAGAAATGATATTAATGAGCCAAACAATGCACTCATCATTTTCCGTGCCAAAAATTATGGGTCGTTGTATTCTTCCAATCATTTAATGAGATATAATCTTTGTCGGTGTCATTCTAAACCAGTGGTCGTGTCTCAGGCAATATGCAATGGAGTCTAAGAGAACCATTTATACCTTGGGTCTATTGGGGGATTGTTTAGTTTAATGAATATTCTACATAAATGCAAGTTGAAATCTATGGAAATTAAATACAGTTCTACAAAATTCAACTATTTGCAATGAAAGGAATTTTAACAACTAATCTTCTGTTGAAAAATGAGATATGCACGCACTATTCTTAACAAATGAAATCACAACTGAATAAATGGAACTTTAGTAGAAAGCAAGACTATTCATTAACTATATTTGCATAAAAAAGCATCTATTCTAAGTGAAAGCAGTAATGGAGAAAGTAGATACAATTAATCAAAGAATGCATGTAATATTTATCAAATGACAATTGCAGTAAATCTAATCAAAGAACTATATGCATGAACTCAAAGTAACCTCGTATCTCCTCGGTTGAGTGGGCCCTTACTCTTCCTTGGGTTAGAGGGATTAACAACTTCTGACTCTCAAAATGCCATGGCTTTCATTAACTTAGAAATAAGTTCATAACATAGAAAATATATGAAGAAATATATGTAGATAATATCCTTCAATAATCAAAAAGTGGTACTACCAAGTTCTGAAGATGAAGTCTTCATATAGATAATGTTGGTTACAAGATCTGCCATATCAGGCAACATTAAACACTGTCCATCAAATTCTAATTAAAACACATAAATTCCTACAGGCCGTTAGGATCAAGCCCAAGCTAATAGGTCAACTTGATGGAAACAGTCTTCAGCCGCATGCTTCGAACTCGGGCTCCTTAACCACCAGCAACTTCCATCATTTCCTACACACATCATCATGTTTGATCTCACAAAGATAGTTAGTAGGAGGTTCATGTGATAATCAGTCTTCATAAACTATAGCAAGGAAAATGCATCAAACCTACTAAGATATAACTACACAAAACATCCCCATATACTAATAAGTCATATCAAAAAGAGTATTTTCGGCTTGAAGAAATGATATTAATGAGCCAAACAATGCACTCATCATTTTCCCCCTGACTTTACTTGTTACATGTCCCAATGCAACTCATCTACGCCATGCTTGCCTACCAAGATGTTCAGCCATGTCATACTCCCTGGAATTGATCGGCGTATTTCTTTATGGTGTTTTTATAGCCCACGAGTATTGGAGGTAATTTCCACCGTGAAGTGAAACTGTCATGGACCGTGCTCCATTGTTCTTCCAGATAGTGAGAGGGCTCAAGAGGAGTGGTGGTTGTACTTGAGACCTACCCATTCATCGATGTATACCTTTACTGGCTGGTTTTCTCGTAGTTTATTTGATAATGGTGATGAGGGCATCACCCCTGCATATGCTCCAACTCAAGTTTTGGGGAGAGAGAACCTCCCTATGTTTCAAAGGCAGACTTAAAGTATCCCATCTCCTATCACAAGCTTGCCAAGTAGTCCCGAAATTCTCCTAACTGTAATTTTCAAAATCAATAACACACTGCAAGTAAAATCTAAGAAGTATTCACCCCTAACCCCCGCCTGATAGTAGAGTGATCGAAAGTTTTTCCATAGGGAAACATCTGTATGATGAGTTGGGTGGATGTGAAATCTGATGGACTGAGTAGTGTGATTGAAAATGTCTGTTTTCTACCCCAAATTATCTGATTCCACAATACAGACTAAAAGGATTTAATTTGAAAATCACCCACAAATAGGTTGATCAAGAAATCAGGGACATTGGTAACTATCATGTTATGTAGATAAAATTCACAAAGAAAAATTTGAATTTCCAGAGTACTGCACTTGTAAACGGATAAAAAACTAGGGCCATTGGGAATTTTGTGAGGGGCTTGAGAACACAATTGAAATAACTACCAAGAATAAAATTGTTCTTGGACAAACATGTTGTAGACTGAAGAGGGTTTCCTACAAGATAGCAAGTTTGAGGGCCAAAGGACGATGATAAAGTCTAAAATAGATGTTACTTTTTGTTTTTCCTCCTCTATAGATTCTTTTTCCTTTTTTAATTTTTGATTTTCCTTCCGCAATTCCCTTTCCTGAAGGGACAACTGTTGGAAACTATTCAAGAGGGTAAGACTCTTATCACGCTGTCACTTTAAACAACTCACTTCAAGCTATAGGGCAACAATCTCCCAAACTTTTTCTACTATCTTTTGTGTAAATTCAGCTTGTAATAAAAGGTTTGTTTCTTCCATACCTTGTAATTGAGATTTTAGCAGTGCAATTTCCTCCAGATAGTTGTGAGAAGGTGCCACTTGGGTGTCAAGCATTTTAGAGCCATCGGGTGGATTTCCATAGATGATGGAATAGCAGATGATGGAGCGGCCAGGTCATCCTCCTTATGCAATTCCTCCCGAATGTGGGCGGTATCATTAGGAAATAACTCTGATTGGGAACCGTCTATCTACAAAATGAGCTAAGCCATCGGGATCGTAGCTGCATGGAAGAAAATGGGGCCATGGCACACTTTCCTTTTGAATAAGAAATGGAAGGGGATGGACCCTCAGGAGTACCAACCGTGCGTGTCCGCATGCTCGGGAACATCAGGCCGCCCTCGCTTGGCTATGTGAAGGGCAAGGGCCCGATGCAAGGGTAGATCGAGGTGTAGAAGAGAGATAAGATTTTAATTGCTTTGGCTTGGAACCTTTGCCACCAAAGCACATCCTGAACCTCCAATTTGGTCTAAAGAAGACTTGGTGTGAACACAACAAATGAATCAACCCCTAGGATGTTTAATCATAGACTTGCCTCCACCGGACCGGTGCTTCTGGAAAACTTTAATGATGGAGTCTATGAGGTATTCTAGAAGATTTTCTTGAAGGGCCTAGTTGACATGTCCCTTTTTAAGGTGGATGAGCATTTTACATGCATCACTACCTGAACAGAGGTCCGACCATCGCATATGAAATATTGGTTGACCCATTTCGCAATCTCGCTCTAGATTCTAGGTAAACTTATCGCTTAACACCCTTTCCGGACACCCAATGGAGTTAGGATGACCTCTAGGAGTGCCTCTCCTTTGTCGTGAAACTGAGCAATCAGGATTTGTAAAGAGGAATTTGTCATAACCTTTAAACCAAAGTTTGGTGGCCAGATAGGTCAGAAATGACCTGACTGGTAATTTCAACTCATCTTCCACCAACTTGTGAATAGGTGGACTCAAAATTGTTCAAGAATTATTCCACAATGCCCTCATCGAAACCTTCAAATTTCCGAATGAAATCCAACCATCCAAAATCATGAAATACCTATGAAAGGGTGGCATTCTCGGAGTAAGGCATTTGGTGAAGGAGTTCGATGTCTTCCACGGTACCATGTCAAGCCGAAGGTGAGTAATACTAGGTAGAAAAAAAAATAGAATGTAACGCGTCTCTTCCACTTCCTGTCTAGTGACTGATAAAACTAGTTGTGCTTGATGTGCATATAACAATGTAGAAGAAGCGATTCTACATGTAAGCATGAAATTTCAAATGACACCATATTCCTTGGGTGATGCAACATCAAGTGAAGGTGACGACGGAAAAATAGTGAATGAGACCGCCACTCAATTGAATTTAAGATTTTGCGGTGGCACATCTCCCATGGTCGTGGAGTGAGCGCCACCCATCCTAACTTTGGAGAGTGCAACACATTAAGGCATGTGGTGATTATGGGCCATTACTCCTTTTATGTTGTCATTCATAGAGCCAGATTTGGAAAGAGATCCGAAATGACCATAGCAATCATTTCATGATGGTGTAATAATGAAAATGCATACGTGGGGAAATGTTTTGCATGGAAATATCATTAGCAAGTTAAAATGTACCCATGCCACATTTAGTCGGCCGATATCCATAGATTCCTACACCCTGCAGTTCGAGATGAAACGTGGTTAGCGGTAGTAGAAATAATGAAAATTCCTACATTTATTGGAAATAACAATAAGAAAAATTTCTAACTAAGGGAAGAAGATCAAATGAAGGATCATCTTACTTTATTGAATTTTCAAGAGATTGATTAATCCATGCTTGAGAGGTAAAGAGCTTCCTCAGCATGCATGTCTGTTCGTAACAGAATGTCATCGGTGAAAGTCTTCTTATCCAGCAGTTGGTGATAAACTCGGAGCCTATGCCCATTCACCAGAAGAGTCCATTTGTCTCCATCAATCGGTATCAATCAAATAGAGCCATTATCAAACACTTGATTTACCTGATAGGGACCTAACCAACGTGTACGCAACTTGCCTTTAAATTGCTGATAGCAGGAATCAAAGAGTAAAACCCACTTGTCCTCATGAAATTTTTTTTTTTTGATGTGAGCATCATGCCAAGTTTTCTGCTGATGTTGTAGAATTTTTGTCTGTTGTTGTGCCTCCATCCGCATTTCATCTAATTCATTCAGACTGCAACACCCATTCATGTTGTGCTTCATCCAAATCAATCCCAACTTCCAACGCTGTTCACTAGGTGCATAATTGAAACTCGGAAGGTAATAGTAGTTTCTTCCCAAAGACTAGCTCATAGAGAGAAAACCGTAGTTGTTTTCCCTGTCGTGTTGTAGGCCCGCTGACCTCAGAAGCTTTGGTACCCAATTCTTTCTATCGGCATTGACCACCTTAGTTAGAATATTCTCGAGTTCTCGATTGGTTACCTCCACTTGCCCATTGGATTGGGGGTGATATGGTGATGATTTTCGGTGCTTGATTCTATAGATTTCCAAGAAAGCTTCAATCATATTTGAAACAAATTGAGGACCTTGATCAGATACAATGGCCCTTGGTGCTCCAAATCACAACAATATTTGATTGTAGAGAAAATCAACATGACAACATCTTCATTGGAAAATGCCAATGCTTGAACTTCATCCCATTTGGTGACATAGTCCGTGCATACCAAGAGATACTCCTTCCTGAAAGATGGAGGATCAAATGGTCCAACAAAGTCAATACCCCATTTCTCAAATGGTCCTAGAACCACTAAGGATTCGAGAGGCATTTCCATAGAAAGTGCAGGTTTTCCCATTCATTGGCATGCATCACACCGCCACACATTTTTGATAGTCTTATGGAGGGAAGGCCAATAGTACCCTGCTCCAAGGATCTTGTGAATTGTTTATTTCACTTTGAATAATGTCCACCTCTCGGCTCATCATGACAAACTTGCAGTATGTCATGTACCTCATCCTCTCAAACACACCTACAGAGAACCATGTCAGGACAATATTTAAATAAGAATCCATTACACCATTTATATGTTGCACTATTTCTAACCAATCGCCTTCTTTCCTTATGAGTAAAATAGGTAGGAAACTTCCCTATTGTTAAATAATTCATGAGATCAGTGAAACAAGGAGTCTTCGTTGAGATAGAAAACAAGTGTTCATTAGGAAATTGGTCTTGGATTGCTTCGTCATCACCTAAAACATTTATTTTGGAAATAAAGTCAGCAATAACGTTAGATTTCCCAAGCTTATCTATGATAGTGAGATTGAATTCTTGCAACAAGAGTAACCAACGAATAAGCCTTCCACCAACCACTGGTTTGTTCATCAAATATCGAATGCCGAGTGGTCAGTGTAAACAAATTTTTTATATCTAGTTATGTAATGATGAAATTTATTCAAAGCATAGACAACAAACAAAAATCCTTTTTCGTAGTAGTGTAATTCTTTTCAGTAGGAGTCGATTTTTTTGATAAAATAAATTGCATACATATGATCTTCTGAGTCTTTTTGTCCAAGAACAACGCCCATGGCTGTATTAGAAGCATCAGTGTGGATATGGAAAGGTTGTCCCAGTGTGGCCATGTAAGACAGAGGTCGTTGTCGCCTTTTCTTTGATAGAATCAAATGCCTATTGACACTGAGGAGACCATTCAAAAACACAATATTTGGTTAGCAGTGAAAACATTGGGGTGGAAATTTTGCTAAAATCTTTTATGAATCGGTGGTAATAACCTGCATGACCAAGGAAACTTTTGATGTCAGTCTGATTAGCTGGTGTAGGTAATTGGGTGATGACTGATATCTTTTTGGGATCCACTTGTATACCTTGGGCTAAAATATGGTGACCTAAGACAATTCCTTAATCAACCATCGTACTTTTATGAAGATTATTAAAAAGTGGATCCATGGACAGTGAAATCATCCATGTAAACCACAACACAATCGTTAGCAAGATCTACAAAAATGGCCAAGACTACCCGCTAAACGTAGCATGGGCATTACAAAGCCCAAAAGGTAAGACTTTGTAAGCAAATGTACCCCAAGGGAACGTAAAAGTAGTCTTATCTCGATCAAAGAGGGAAATACTAATTTGATTATACCCACTAAACCCATCCAAGAAAGAAAATATTTCTTACCAGCCAAATTGTCCAGGACTTGGTCAATGAAAGGTAGGGGAAAATAATCCTTCTTGGTGGCTTTGTTAAGTTCCCTATAATCAACACATATTCGCCACTTACCATTCTTCTTGGGAATAATAACTAATGGGGAAACCCATTGACTATCAGATATAGGATAGATGAAACCTACCTTTAGGAGTTTTTCGATCTCAATTTTGACTATGTCTCTCAATGCTGGATTGATTCTTTGTTGCAGCTGCCTTATAGGTTTGACGTCATCGGTGTAAATATGATGTGTATATATGCTAGGATGAATTCCTTTCATATCAGTGTAATCCCAAGAAAAATCATGGGAATGTTTCTTCAGAACCTCAAGCACCCTAGCTTCTTGATTGACCTCCAAGTCGCTACCTATAGTCAGCTCTCTACCCATACCGACAAGCACCTTCTTGGTATCATTTGAAAGAGCAAGCTCTGATCGGTGATAAAATAATTCAATGGGAAAACATGGGGGTGAAGCATGTGCAGGATGGATATGTTATCAAAAGACAGAACCTTGGTTAAAGGACAATAGAAATTAGGAACTAAATGTTTGGAATTATAAGCATAGAGTTTCCTACCAGACTCTGCAGAGGTAATGTCTAATGGAGAAATAGCAGAAGATATGTCCAATGATGGTATTCTGGATTCTGTAGCAATAGTGCTGATTTACGTAGTCGTAGAGTCCTTAGAATCAGTCAGTGTATATGACTCCACAACTTCTACCATATGATTGTGTATTGCAATAGTGGCCAAAAAAGAAGAACTCAAAGAGTTAACATCCAAAGAATCCACCCATACCTGGTCACAATTGTTCGTATAAGGCTGGGCAGGAGGATATAATGAAATGTGTTTGGATTTCTACCCATTTAGAATTGTCATGTTGCTTGACCTACAGTCAATGTAAGCAACAACCGTAGCTAACCAAGGTCTTCCCAAGATGACTGGATATCCCAACTTCGAGATTTAGGCTACAAAACCATGAAATCAACTGGGTACTCCCATGATTCAACAAAGTGACCATTATATCTTCAACCACACCATTAGGTACAGTAATGGATTGATCTGCTAACTGTAGAATAGTGTTGGTTGGTTGAAGTCCTGTTAAGGATAGCAGGTTAAACATTTCTGTTGTGATGACATTAATAGCAGCACCAAGATCCACCAAAACAGTAGATATTGACTGGTTGTTTATACAAATAGTAATGACAGGGATCCCAGGATCCCCATATTTTGGTGAGATAAGGGTGCCAACAACTAAATCAGCCAAATTCCTTGAATCGCTAAAGATTTGGGTATTTCTTGTTTCTTCCGGTGTCTTTATACACTCGTTTCTAATGGGTTGGTTCAGTTCAGGGATGTCCCTTATTGCACACAACAATGGAACCTCAATATGTACTTTTTTCAATTCCTGAACTAGTTTTGTTTCATCTGTAGTTCGAGTGTCCTGTAATCACTCATGAAAAGGCGCGAGTCCTGTTTGGGTATTTGATCATCCTATTTATGTGGCATTGGTGAAGAACCAGTATTACCCTCAAGGTTATCTTCCTTATCGGCATCATCGTGCGCTTTGTGATAACAACAGGAGGGTTCAATATTTTTCCAGATCGTAGTCGTAAATTACCAATAGTGTTAACCTGCATGGTGTTACTTGAGTCTGTGTCATCAATCAAAGTTGTCTGTTGATTTTTAGGATTGGATCTTCACAATTTGGAAGTTGTGTTTATGTTGCTTTTCCTTGATTTTGGTAGGCTTGAGGTGGAGGCATTAAAGATTTTTATGGCTACTGGAACCTGCATTGTTGATTACCATTTTGTGGTGGTGCCCAAGACTGATTTTGGCTAAAATTTTGTTGAGGACCCCACTGTTGATTGTGCCAAGGATTGGCTGTGGGTGGTGGAGCCCAACCCGGCTGAGTGTAGGGATTTGTCCAAGGTGGTGGATATGGATAAGTCATCTAGTTTGAGTTTTCCCACTCAGGTTGTCCCCAAGAAGACTGAGAGGCTTGATTCGGCCATGGAATTCTCTAGGGATTTTGAGTTAGTCTAGATGGGAACCCACCTTGATTGTTTGGTCTTTGGACAAAATTTAATTTAGCACTTGTTTGAGAGATGGCATTCAAACCTCCCTTCAACTGTGGTAAAAGTGTGTAATGCTTAGTGTCATGGTCAGTAACTTTGCAGATTAAGCACATGTCTGTGGAATCAAAGGACATTCACTGAGGGGTGTCTCTTCTAAAATTTAGCGAAATACTGAGTCCAATGGTTCTTTGGAAGGGGTGGATTTTTCCTTGAGTCCATCTATGGTGGATGTTAATTGTAGTAGAATGTTTGTTTTCATGTTGGCCATTTCTTCTAGAAGTTCAGAGGTACCCAAAGACTTGGATGTTTGTTTTCTTCATATTCCTCCACATGTTCTAGAATATCTTCTACATAGCTCAGTGATTTGTTCCATGGTGAGTTTATGCATGTCTCCTCCTCCCATGAGATGGAGGGAATCCTTGGTTTCCTCATCCAGTCCTTTCAGAAAGACTATTTTAGTGATGTCTACATGTAACTCATACCCACTACGTTTATGGAGAAAGAGGAATCTATCTAGATAATCCTCTAGATTCTCATCTTCCTTTTGCCATATTTGGAAGAACTCTTCCTTCCTATCCCTTCCCCTACAATAGTCTTGGTACTTATCCAGGAAGGTTGTTTCCATGGCTTCCCAAGAATTAATGGAGTTAGATGGTAACCCCATAAACCATCTCATAGCAGAATCTTTGAGAGTGGAGGGAAATAGTTTGAGCTTTTGATTGTTAGTTCGGTAATCGTATGTCTGGCACAGGATTTTAAATTCAAACATAAATCGATCAAGTGTCTTCTTTGGTCATTCCTCAAAAGAAGGGAAGGATGAATAGTGAGACGTTTTTCATGGGTGCATCCTCATCTCGCATCGAGGACAATGGGATATGTAAAGGTTTGTCCTAAAGGTTGGTCTTTAGCATTCCCAAGGTCCCCATTTCGAGTGGTGTGAAGAGGATACAGAATGCTTAGAAGAGGTTCTAGGTGTTGAGTTGGAATCTATATCACTCTCAGTGTTTCTCTCTTGTGAAGTGTCTAAAGAGATTTGTTGAATATTGCATGCTATAAATCTCCCTTGGTTATCTCGTGACCTATGCATCTAGGTTGGTTGGTTTAAATCGAGGTCCGAGAGAACTATTGGTTTCCTATATGAACTCCATTAACACCCATAGCATATGGAATAAAAATAATGGAGCTTATGGTTATGTCCGAAAATGGCGCCAAAAATGATGGGTTGTTGTATTCTTCCAATCATTTAACTGACATAATATTTGTCAATGTCATTCTAAACTAGGGTTGTGTCCTAGGCAATATGCAATGGAGTCTAAGAGAACCAGTTATACGTTGGGTCTGTTGGGGGTTGTTTAGTTTAATGACTATTCTACGAAATGCAGTTCAAATCTATGGAAATTAAATACAAATTCTACATAATTTAACTATTTGCAATGAAAGGAATTTTAACAACTAATCTTCTGTTGAAAAATGAGATATGCACGCACTATTCTTAACAAATGAAATCACAACTGAATAAATGGAACTTTAGCAGAAAGCAAGACTATTCGTTAACTAGATTTGCATAACAAAAGCATCTATTCTAAGTGAAAGCAGTAATGGAGAAAGCATATATAGTTAATCAAAGCATGCATGTAAGATTTATCAAATGACAATTGTATTAAATCTAATCAAAGAACTATATGCATGAACTCAAAGTAACCTCATATCTCCTCGGTCGAGTGGGCCCTTTCTCTTCCTCAGGATAGAGGGATTAAAAAATTCTGATCCTCAAAATTCCGTGGCTTTCATTAACTTAGAAATAAGTTCATAACATAGAAAATATATCAAGAACTGTATGCAGATAATCTCCTTCAATAATAAAAAAGTGGTACTACCAAGTTCTGAAGATGAAGTCTTCATATAGATAATGTTGGTTACAAGATCTGCCATATCAGGTGGCATTAAACATTGTCCATCAAATTCTAATTAAAACACACAAATTCCTACGGGCCGTTAGGATCAAGCCCAGGCTAATAGGTCAACTTGATGGAAACAGTCTTCAGCCGCATGCTTCAAACTCGGGCTCCTTAACCACCAGCAACTTCCATCATTCCCTACACACATCATCACATTTGATCTCACAAAGATAGTTAGTAGGAGGTTCATGTGATAATCAGTCTTCATAAACTATAGCAAGGAAAATGCATCAAACCTACTAAGATATAACTACACAAAACATCCCCATATACTAATAAGTCATATCAAAAGAGTATTTTCAGCCTAAAGAAATGATATTAATGAGCAAAAAAATGCACTCATCAATTTTAGTGGTACTTTGTGCTCATTAAATGCTATTTGGTATTGTTTCGTTATGTAAATTTTTTTCTTCTAAATTCAAGTGCATGTAAGGAAATTTCGACCGGTGTATGCAAGTCTTTGATTTTCTACTTGCAAAGCATTAGTTTCTCTTTTCTAAAATTTCTCACTCCCTTTCTTACTTTCCTAAAAATTCCTCTCTTGTAGATATATGCAAGATTTTTCCACAGTGGTCGAGTGGAGTGACCTGTTGGATCCCTAGCCGAAAGTCTACTAAGATAAAACTTAATTTTTACTCACGCATGCACATACGGAAGTTGCATCGGTTAAATAAATGAACTTAGACTCATAGATCGTTGGCAAGATAACCACCAACTTTTCATTGAAAAGTTTTCTCACCAAAAATTTTTCATGCCCATCGTGGGGCCGATTTGGCACCTCTATACCTAAATACGACTTAAGATCGAAAAATAAAAAAAAGAAAAAAATATCTGGAATTTGAATAGCTATATGAGCCTCATGTCTACAAACGATAGGTATCCCTGGGGAAATCCTCCTATTGAAATACCTAAATTTCTCTTCCACATCTAAGAGGATATTGCTTTAGATTTGAGAGAAGCTATCTAGCATAACAGGAAAAGTGTCAACCACTACTTCATTGCCACAAGAATTATTGACCTTGAAGAAGAACGTGCTGTTGAATTAGAAAGGCAAAGACAAATTCTAGCACTGCAAAGAAGAGCATATATTTCCAAGTGGTGGATAGAAGATACACCCGAAAATAGAGACAAGGAGGAAAAATTGACCCCACTTTTGAAGATATTCAAAGAAGACAAGATCTACTTAGAATTTAGAGGTCTCCCTTCGCCAAGAAACTGGCCATGCTTTGGGAGCCTAAGTGTTGCTAATCCTTTGGATGTTGAATTTCCATACATCATTGAGAACCTCAAGACCTCACTGCCGTAGATAACGAAGAAGAAGAAAGAGCTAAAGCTGAAATAAGATCTCAAATTGAAGAAATTGAAAGAGCTCAAGCCAAAGCAAACACAAGAGCAAGAGAAAAACCGCAACCTTAAAGAGGTTGGAAGCTAGAATCTGAAATGGAATGGTGGATTGTGATCATGAGGACCATAGGCCTAATGTACCATGGGGTGGCAACACTGGATCACTATCCCTTTCTCAACCACTTCATGAGCTACCAAAAGGCTCAAGGAAAAAATTTCCAAAATTAGAGGGGATGGTTCTCAACTCCCCAAAGAACATGTAGCAACATTTATCACCACTTGCGGTGTATTGGGTGTTGAGCACAAAGATGTGTCAGTCCAACTCTTTATGGAGTCACTTCAAGAAAAATCTACCGAATGGTTCTACATGCTACCCCCGAGGTCTATCACCTTTGGGAAGATATAAGAAGTGTATTTGAACACAGGTTCAAGACCACAAAAGACTGTCAGGATCTCTTGGTCCAATTGGTACAAATGAAGAAAGAAACCTCCAAATCAATGAGAGACTTCATAACAAGATATAACATAGTGATAAGAAGAATCCTTGAAGATGTGGTGCCTCCTGAAAATAATTTGAAGAGATTATTCATTAGTGATTTGCCATCATAAGTAGGTTTCTTCCTTATAAGAACCCAACCAAGAAAATTGAGGGAAGCTCAGAACATGTGATAGAAATCGATGATGATCTTATCTTTCTACGTAAAGTGAAAGGCCCAAATGGAAAGCAAAAGGCGAATTGAGGCTCACTACTATGGATCCAATGTTCTAAAAATGGAAAATGATTTGGTTGCCTTGAAGAAACGAGCTCTCCCAGATCACAATGCAGAACACTCCAAGGAATCAATCCTCCCAATAGACCAAGGATTGGTCCACCTCCTTACCATCTCACTTTCAAATCCCCACTAGTCAATGCTACTTGTGACATCAAAGAACTAGAGGAGGAAGTGGAAATTGAAGAACTTGAAGAAGAAAATGAAGGGGATGATGAAACTATCTTGAGGTCAAGGAAGTTGATGGTGATACACACAATGGCCTAATTGAGTATGTTGATGATGAAGATGATAATGATGATGAAGAAGCACCAAGCTTCTCATTCATAGTTGCACTCATGCGTAGTCTAAGAAAGGTGTTCCATCCTAAAGAGCTCGGTAAGGGAAAAGAAGAAGAAAGAAGATTCTCCCATGGAGGTTCCACAAAATAAAATCATCAGTAGGGGATTACCACTACCACCTTCGATGGAGTCGACTAAAGAAAAATTGAACCCCTTGGTTAGCAAGGATCATGCTACCATACCAAGTAAGTCATCCAGTCATTCTCAAAGCTCAATAATTGCTAAAAATAACTATCCTTCAAATGTTGTTTCCACAAAAATATCTAAGGCTCCATCAAAACCTACATCCCCACATCCTTCGAAGACAGCTTATTGCACCGTGAAGGAAAATTCAACCCCAAAGTAGAAAAACCTTCTCTATGTAAATTTCCTTTCATTCCTTGAACCTCGCCTTGCCCATCATAACCTCATTTGAATTTATGGAACACGCAAGTAGAACTAAAGTCCAGCTCATAGAAATAGAATACCTAAAAATGCATCCTACCTAATTTGACAGTTCATTGATGTGATCATGCGGTGGAAATCCTATAACCTTGGGTCCAAATTCCAAAGGTTTACTCCACACACCGTCCAAACCATCTTCTCAAAACATGCTATCCCTTAATGCCTCCAAAACCAACAAGGTTGAACTTTTACGCATATCACTTCTATTTAAAGGCTTCCAGCTAAATAATTGCATCATAGACTCTAGAGCCTCGAGATAATGTGATGCATGTCAAATTTGCAAATGTTCTAGGCCTCACCTTGACCTAGGAAAATGGAACCTGTTATTTAATCGAATCCAAACAAGTGTCGTTGGTAGGAAGAATCAAAGATGCACATAAAGTATTAGCTGATTTTCCAAATAAGAAGGTGCTTTTAACTATCCTAGAGGCGGACCCAACATCCTTTGGCATATTCTTGAGCCAAATTTTCTACGAGACTTGGGTGGAGAAATAAAAATGGATTGGTCATTTCAACTATTCTAGTGAAAGGTGAGATGAAGAAGTTGTTGCCAGTAAAGAAGATGAAGTTCACAGTATGCAAGTTTGATGATCCAAAGGAAAAATTCTTTTCAAGATAACAGGTTAGGGACCTACTTACTCACATCATAAAAGATGAGAACTTTCCACTTCTTATGGAAGAGGAAGTATATCAAGTTTGGATGATGAAATTTGATGGTAGTCATTATAGTGCGGAGTTCGGGGAGCCGAGACGTGGTGCTTTGTACTCTCCTTCGATGAATTGTATCCATTTGCTTACAAGCTACAATTTGATAATAAAAATAACACGACCGAATATGAATATCTCCTCTTATTCATGTGTGTGGGAGAACACATGGGAATTAATAAGTTGAGGTGCGGGGTGATGCAGAGGTAATAGTAAAACAAGTCTGGAAACAATATCGTAAAAAATCCAAGACTCCGACATTATAGAAATAAAGTATTGGATTGCATTGAATATTTCTATGCATTTTCCATTGAAGCTATCCCAAGAGAGAAGAATGAAAAGGCTGATTCTCTTATAGTGTTGGCTTCCCCAGGTGACACCTCATCCTTATTTTGGTAAAGACAAGGTCACCACTAAAATGGTATTCGTGCCTAGTAAACAAGATAATGCAAATCATTGGTAAGTCTCTAATGATGATAACCAGATTCTAGAATTTTTGGAGAAAATTGATAATTTAAATAATCTCTACTTGGAAGGAAGTGAAAATACACACCGAGAAGTGGTAGCCAAGAAGAGAAAGAAGGAATTAAAGGGATTGATGAAGGAGTGATAAAATTGAAAGGAAACAAGATTCCTAAAGGCCTAGTTTCTCTAGAAGACCTCTATGACATACATGATGATTCATTCAAGAGAAAGTAAAACAATCTTCTTGGTGTCGACTGATTTTGATAAGGAAAACATCGGCACCCCGGAGGAGACAAGGATGGTGTAGACACCAAAATTGGGTCACACTCCCCTTTACCCCACATGTATATTAATTTAATTACCCACACTTAAATTAATGCTCATGCTCACAATAGTCATTATTTAATTACCTTAATTAAAGTAATTTCCACCTCAACCCACCACTTCACCTAGACACCTCATCATAAACCTATTCTTAGCATGTTTCCCTTTACTAGGACCCAATAGTCACTCACCATAATGAAATAAGACTTATTCCTACCTAACTTAATTAACTAAGACTTATTTCAACCCTAAAATCACATGCCTATTCTCCCTCTAAAATTTTTACCGCTTATATAAACGCAACATTCCATTTTGATCCGTGAGAATAGACAGAGATGGCCAAAAAGATTGCCAAGATCTGTCATTTTTAGTAAACCTAGGATTTCCCACCTTAACCGATGTTGGTCAACCCTAAACCGATGCCGGTCACCCTAAACCATCGTCGGTTACCATATATTCACTTTGGTAACCTTGTTTGAGAGGTTAGAAGAATTATTCAAGTCTTGGAGAAGAGAGATCTGCATGCAAGCACACATCGAGAACTCCGGAACATCTAGACACACCTGAACCAACCACCAAGCAGGTGATTTGAAAGGCAAGCATTCATGGAAACATCCCGGGAAGCACAACCATGACACTAACCATCAATTCCATAGATCAACCATCATCTCCATCTAATCACTAGGTCTGCAAACACCAGTAAGTACCTTTGGATCTACACCTTCCCATATTTATTTAGATTAGTTTCTTCATATTTGTTTGAGAGTTTTATTCTCTCTTATATCCCATCATCTCACCCCTTCCAAATCCCTCCACCTAATCACCTACAACCCCCTAGCCTCCCGTACCTGACTCCAGACACCTCTGACTACCCCCAACATTATCATCTACCTCCCCATTATCTATCCATTCCCTAGGAAATCCCAGAGAATCACAAAAACCCACCTTCACCAAGTTTCTATCAGCCCAACCCTACTCATTTGGTTAACCGAGAACCATTGTCGAGTTTCCTCTTAACCAAAATCGATCGTACCCTACCTACATCGGTCCATGTGTTTGACAAAACCCGCTATAACAAAAACCTCATACCTTTCACCCAAACAACCCAAATCACCTAAAGCTTGACCTGACTGTCCCAACCATTTTATTTACCTGTATAACTTCTAGATCTGATCATAACCTAGCCTATTAGATTAGATTTGTTTATTGTACTTGAATGAGATACCTAAATCATATCAACTACAGTAGGAAATTATTGGTTCATATTATTTCTTACATTAAGTTGTTTTAAATAGTGGATTGACATCCATCTAGGAAGTAGCACACTTCTCGGATCTAGCATATGCCGGGTAGTCCATCGATACATATTGTTTAGTATTAATTGTGTTGTCTTTTGTATTCACAGGTAGTTCCTCCTAGAAAAAAGGAAGTTCTCGCAATCAACATTAGATCGGGAAATCAGAATGCGTGCACTCTACCTTCCACCTTCACTCACAGGTATTCCTCCTCACCCTTACCTTATTTGTTTTGCTCTTACATACGCACACTATTTGGTGAAACATTTTGGCACACCCATGGGACCCATTTGGGTTCTTTGCATTATTCATTCTTAGGGAATCATTTTGTGTTTATTTCTTTTTGAAAGATATTTCACATTAAATCTTCTCCCTTGGAAACATTCTTCTTCTCCTATCTGTCTCAGTGACACTCATAGTTTGGATTAAAAAGAACACTTTTTTTGTATTTTATTAGTGAAAGACATACTCTTGCCTATTCATTATTTCTCTCATCGAATATAATTTGTGGATTTGGGTTTAAAATTTGTTGCATTTCATCCTTGTATGCTGCATTTTAGCTCACATTTAAAAATGAGGGCAACCTATATCTTTGGAAGTCATGCCCAGCTGATGGTTGACATAATTGAACTATAGAAAGCACATTTCTCTCTTCTCTCTCTTTTCCAAACCACACAAATTTGAATTTACACATCTTCTTAAACAACATCCCACCCGGAAGAAGCTATCAATGATCACATGATCAAAGGATTGACAGTGGGTGCCTAACTAGTTATCTCTGTCAGTCATCACCTCAAAGAAAGGACCACCCCCACCATAACATAACCTGAAACCTCACCTTTTATATTTCCTTCTTCATAGGATGCCTTCCCAACCAAAAACTTTGTTCTAAATTCACAAGTCAGTCTAAATAGCATAAGCTAAAACAAACATAAATTCACTTTAGGATTACATGTTTTTCTTAGCTTTGTTCTTGACTTGCGTTTTGAGGTATGAGTTACGATTATCCATTTCTCTTCTTCCTTTTGCACTCCCCATCATAGCTAGAGTATTCTCGGTTATTTCGATTGTGACAGGACCTTATCGGTCATTCTCGAGACTTTTGGGTTGACCCTTTATCTAGTTTTAATTCACAAACATCCATTTTCCTCATTTATTCTCATTTCACACTAACCGAGTCGGTCCAGTTGACCGTCATTAGTTTACATATGACCATGGTTAATTTACCTAACCGGTGTCAGCTTCTAGATTTTTTGGTTATTTTACCTGAAACAACCTTCATCACCTATTATTTCTGATTTTGGTCCTTAGGACACCATCATATCACCTAAAATTCTGATATCTCTAATAGATACAATTTTCCCAATTCATATTCATCAATTCTATTTCATTTTCTGAAACTGGTACTTTCCACAGTGACTGGTATTAGTTATCATAAGCGTAAGTCGATTACCCTTTTGCCATCATCATTCATATTAACCATCGTCGGTTCAGTTCTTGTGTGTTTGATTTTTAACTAAAACACGAACCAAAATTTCCCCAAACTTCATCCTTCTCTACTTTTGCTATTTTTTGTGTCATTTATAGAATATAGTCTTACCAAGTCAACACTAATTCACATGGTGTTGACTCACAAAGAAAAAATTAACGCCTTGTATTTCACACCAGCCATTAGCCACTCCCACCTAGTCCATCACTACCATCCATCCTATCACCTATGGATCCGACTCAACTTATCCCCATTGCTACCGATGATGAGGAGTTTGCAAGACTCCTTGATCAGAACCCCATGACCCTATAATACTATATTTCCCACTCATCTACCTAGGACTCCTTAGGATAGTTAATATATGGCATGCCCATATCTATCCCTCCTACCCTCGCACCCACTTCCGCGTCAACTACCACTAGTTTGTGCTTTGCCCTCATCCGCATCACCCCATGTGGTCTCTAGTTAGGTTCCACCTCTACCATAACTTCTACCCTAACGATGTCTATTGAACCCATGACATCAATTGTTCCTTCACCGAATGCCTTGAGCATAGCCCCATCTGCCCCCTTTTCCTTGTATGTACCAATGGTGTCACAACCACCTCTAGTGTCGAAACCCACACCCCTTTCCAAAATCTAGTTCTTTCTATCCCTCAGTCTCTACCACCCATTACCATGAGATTCGTTGCAACCACCCCACCTATTTACACACATCACCAACAACCCCTAATTTTGTCTGTCACTTATTCGGGGTACATTCCACCTGTATCTATACCCCTTCATAGTTTTCATATTCCACACCCTCATGTATTGGGATGCCATCTACATCATACACCCATTATCAACCTCCCTTTACTATGGGAGGCACCCATTCCTCACAACCCACCAATGACCTCATTAGGATGATGATGTAAAAGATGCAGACATTAGAAGCATCGGTTTCTAGCTCTCATAACTCCCTGACCTATGATGAAATCTATAATGAGCCTATTCATCCATCCATTCCTATTTTCGATATCTTGTGTATTGGGAAATGCCTAAATTCAATTGTTTTAATACAGTAAAGAGGACCCACAACAACACTTGCGGTCATTCAAGCATGGGTGCTACCTAATCACCCATGATGATGCTCTACTCTTATGAACATTTCCCATGTCCCTAATAGGACCCGCCTTAGATTGGTACAATAGTTTACCTAGACATTCCATCTACTCCTTCAACCAAGTGGCTTAAACATTCTTAGACCACTTCTTGATCAATGTAGTTAGGAAGGTCACTATGAATGACTTGTATTTAGAATGATAGTATGAAGATGAATCTATCATGATTTCGTTGCCCGCTAGTGGAGTCTTATCAACTAATTAAAATTCTAGATACCTCGATGAACTTATTGAGTTGTTCACTAGAGTTTGTGCAGGACATATCTCACCAACTCGTAAGTTCAAACCTTCTGAACCTTTGATGAAGCATTCACCATGGCACGAAAGCTAGAAATTTGTGCCATTGAAGAAAAGAAAATCTAATTATGAAACAAGAATGCCCTGTTCAAATCAAACGATTCTTCTTCATCTTCAAAACCTCAAAATAACTATTCAAAGACCAAAGGATCTACACATGCGGTAGTACTCAAGGTGGGTTCACCTCATCCTTCTAATCAATCCCAACCTTCTTCCAATCTTTCCCCTGTCTAGGCCTTTCAGCTATGGTAGAGCAGCAGAAGTACACTTCAATTAGAGAGCCCTATTCTTCAATCTTGGAAAAGCTTCTTAAAGTGGAGCCATTACACTTCCTCCCATAAAACCTCATACGGAGTTTCGATCCTTCCTTTCCTATGCCTGCATGGTATAAAGAACATGACTACTGTAATTACCATCACGTCAAAGGCCATAGTGATGGTAATTGCATAAATTTTAAGAACATTGTCCAAGAGATGATAGATAATGGAGACCTCGTCGTGGACAACCCAAATGTGCCGATAAATCAAAATTTAAACATCTTTAAATTTTTTCCCTAACCATAAACCATCATCTAATCAAAATAGTGAACCTTCATCTAGAAACAACATCAGACGTGAAGTCCATGTGGTTTTTGATATCATACCGACCGTTCCTCAAATCCCACCTATTTTTTCTATTGAGGAAATTCAGCACGAGCTCCTCTACCCACAAAGGAGCATACCTCTTCTACTCCTTCACCCCCAGAGGAGTCCCCTTCATCTCTTCCTTCACCCATGGAGGAACCCACACTTTCTACGATGCCATTCACCGTCTACCTCACAACCTACCAAGCAGTCAATGCTTTTAAATATCTCATCCACAGGAGAATCATCATCATCTTCTCCTCCACCAAGGAAGGAGTCTACATCACCCCACCTATTATCTCTCCTACCCACCGGAGAATTGTCACACATGTCACTACCTGGGGAAGTTCCTCCTCGTATCCTGCACCCCATTGACATGATCTCAACTCTTTTACCTATAGAGTTCGAGGCTATCCAATTCCCTATCTCAAAAACATAATTTACAAGGATTACCACCAAACCAACTCCATATTCTTCTTCAGTAGTCCCATTTTCATGGGTAGCCAATCACTTGGATTACGTCAATAATTCCATGCTCTGGGGACATCTCTAGCTCCCCTTTTTGACCCAAATGCAAATGTTTCCTGAGGATACTTCCACGATCTACCCAAGGGTATTTTCAGCAATCGGATTGACATTGACCATGCCTATTGAAACAAATTCTTCTTCATCATCTCTACCTACATTGAAATCTCTATCTATAACTAAAACCATTCCAAGACCTCAAAACCTACCTACACCTATCTCCTCACCCATATCTATACCCATCACTACCTTGGTTATCATGCCGACATAGAGCCTTACTTACCCACTTGTCAAATTAGACTTAGCCGTGTCTTCCGAACTTACACCAACATTATCCCTCTCCCTAAAAGGAAGACCCAACCTTCTAGGCCGCATACACCTTTGGTCTCACCTACCACAAGTTTGTCACCTCCCCCTTTTCATTCATCCTGGGTCCCATCCATCAACCTTGATCAAACAGTCTCCTACCCAAGGCTAGTCAAAAGCTAAACAACCTACTACTACATCACAAGCCTTCGTTACACCTCATTCACCCAAAACCCTTACGCTCACCCATTAACTTCTTTCTACCTACACCTCCACCAGCATTATAACCCCAATCTTTCCTATACGACTTCAACCCATGTTGTCTCAGCCAACCTCTACAAACCACTTCCACCGCAACTCAGTTGTCCCCATGGGTAACCCATCCTCTTCCACCATCTAATTTCCCTTCTACATCCCATACCCCCATGTCACCTTTACCCAAGAAGGTGCAACCCAAAGATAAGAACCCACTACCCTCCAATAAGGTAGTCAAACCAACAAAACCTTCCAGTGCTAGCTCTTCTACCATGCCTTTACCCAAACAGATGCCATCAAAACCTAAGACAACACCACCTACCAAACCAAGTGGGCCAACCCATTCCTCCTCCTATAAAGCATATTCCCTCATGATCATCCACACATGTACCCAAACCCACACTTAGTTCCCATTGTGATCCATTAGTGGGGTCCTCCGCCAAAATTTTAACCAATCTCTTAGAGACTACCGTCATCATATTACCACCTCTTTGACCTTATGATCCTCTCAAACCCAAACTAAAAGGGTTTAATGTAACCAAGATTTGTGCCTATTGTCATGTGATAGGACATGATGTAGAAAATTGCAAGGCTCAAGCCCATTCTTCTCCAACTTTTCCCTCTTGAAAAAAACTTCGGCGATGATGATGACCTTCTTGATGAGGACCATGTTCCACCTTCACCTATCACCACACATCATCATCCCTTGCTTCTTCAATGACCAATATCTCCACCCCCACAACCATTTTATCCACCTCCAAAATTTGAGATCAACATGGTCCACATAAGAGAGCTAGCCAAACCTTTGCCTAAATGTTAGTGCGCCTAATCATTTCAAAAGACTCTTATCCACCAATAGGATTTTGTCCCTCATGTTATTATACCTTTCATGGCACACCCTCGTATCCACCTCCCTCGATTAACATGGTTCACATTGCCACCCACATTAAGAAAGACAAAGGCAAAGAAAAAGAAACTAGGCCATCAAACAACCTCGTGCCCAATATACAATCTACACCCAAATCCAAAATCACCATCCGTGGACCTACAGACCTATCTCTAACAGGTAACCCATCACACAATGATAAATCAATTACATCAGTCCCCTCTAAAGATGTATTTGTATGATCTCGTCTAAACTTCTGAATCTCATAGATAAGCCCTTATTGAGGTTTTACAATCCATTGATGTTTTACCCAATGACCTCAAACCAATGGCCTCCATTATGATCCCTCATAATGTGGCCTCGCTTCCTAATCATCTCCTTCTTCTACCCCCATGCCCGCTCGTCAAGTTACCACCCTCAACTTCTCACGATGAGGAGATTTTACCTCTTTAGTTAGATGACCCTAATCCTGCCCTTTTCATTTCCATCTATATTGATAACATACGTCTACAACACATCATGATCGATGGTGGTGCTAGCATTAACATCATCTCCTCCCACGCATATAATAAAATGTGCATTCATTTGAATTATATGTATAATAACCTCATTATGATGTGCTCCTTCAACAACACCATTACCTCCACCCTTGGAACCATTATTGTTCACGTTCGCATAGGCCCTTACATTTTCCAGAACTATTCTACATCTTAGAGGGAGAGTTCCAAAGATAACCTATTGCTCGAAGACCTTGGATTCACATCATGGGTTGTGTCCCTTCAACTTTGCACTATTGTGTAAAATTTGAACATGAAGGGCATAACTATACCATCCCCGCTGACCCGTCACCATTCAAAACTTGTACCATCCTTCACCCATGCTCCAGTCCACCAATGCACGCCACCACCTCTCCCATACCTAACTCTTATATTCCCTCTCTGGCTGCAGTTTTGTAGCTGACCCATCTACTTCCCAACCAACCACTACTCCTCCTTACCAATCATCTAGAGAGTCATTTATCCCCACCACCCACATATCTACTACTAATCCCATAGAAGATGTTTTTCAATACCTCACTTTGGGGAGTACCGCACTATATAATATCGACACATATGTAACACCTTTGACAATCAGTTATATTTCTCTTTTGCATTACAAGCATAGGCATGTGATTTTCTTAAATGAGGTGTGTTTCCTTGATTGTTGAAAATCATGCTTGTTATGGATAAATCATTTCTGCTCTTGGATTCATTAGACTGAAATGATATGGCTTGCAAGAATCCATTCTTCACTTTTTGTAGGTGAGTTACAATCTGGTTTTGGGAGTTACAAACTTATCTCTTTTATTGACTCCTCCTTGGATCAATTCCAGTGATCCAAGGAATGTTTTAAATCTCCTTACCAGACTGAATGATAAATTGACATTCATTAGTTTGAGAGACATAGCAGACTGAACTTTGTATGTTACAAATTCTTTGGTCTTGTATGGCATGCCTTCATTCGGTTGTATGATTG